>OV651827.1:4744130-4917768 GCA_927349885.1 Psylliodes chrysocephalus | reverse complement strand
TTGGAGGGATAATCTCACGAGCTGGTCGGGAAACATTTTGTAGTGTCAGTTTTTTTTAATATTTCTAAAAGAAGTAAATAGGTAAGTACATGTAGTTATTTTTATTAATTAATATGGATTATAAAACACGAAAATTTATGGACCACATCAAGAATGTACTGAATTTTTTTTTTTTTTTTTCGTGAAATTCGGTAGCATTTGTAGTGTAGTCCAATGCAGCAAAAATGATTAACAGGACTTTGATAAGTATAAATAGTAGATAACAGAATGGAAATTAATTTTCCGTTAGCCTAAATCATACAGTCACTCGATTAAGGAACTTACTTTTCCCGCCATTTTTAATAGTTATTTTCCTAACAAGTGCGGAAAGACACTTTACGCATGAGTTAGGAACATTATTTTTTCTACGACCGTATATACAAAAAAGTAGGAAAAATTATTTTTGGAAAATTATTTTATTTCAACATATACAAATCTTTAAATAAAAACAACTAATTATTATGGATATTAATGTTAAATACTGTAAGGGGTTTTCTCGCCTCAGAGAAAACGGTTCCTTACGAATGACGCTGGTTACGGACGGTTCTCGAGCGCCAGATTTTTGGTGATGATTTACTCCACAAACTCTCGAAACAGCGTCGAAAGTACTCGGGCAGCACAGATGGAGATGAAAAATTCCAGGGGTCAAAGGTTACTTAGACTCAAATAATTAGTAGCCACAAATAATGGGCTTTAATCACTACTTGTGGTTGCAAAGAATTTTTCACTGCTGAAAAATAAGGGGGAAGTAAATTGGTGATCAGTAAACTCAGTAATAGTCACGGTAATTTTGACACATATATTGATTTTAACTATATACACTAAAAAAATATAAAAATAAGATATGTCAACGCCCACCCTCGGTTATGAAACCCTGAACAAAAAAAAATGAAGCAATGGCAAAACGGTAACGAACGGCTGATATAGTTGGCAGGTATTCTCAATCAAACTGCTTAAACTGGATACGGTAAAGGGGTCGCGTATACAAAAAAAATTGTATTCGGAAATCTCAGACTAAGGTCAAAATTTAAATCTCGGATAATATGAATTCTAAATTTACGGCAATTACTCTCAAATCGAGAAAAAAAAATAATATGTAATTGTAAACCATGGATAATACGGATTCAACAATTTAAATTTACGGTAATTGTTTAAATCGCAAAGCAAATCAAAATTTTAATCAAGGATATTAGTTTTAAAAAAAATTCCAAAATTTACGGTAGTAAATCAAAATTTAAATCAAGGCTAGTATAAATAAAAAAAATTAAACTTCGGCACTTCTGTAACTCGTGAGGACCACTCGAAATCTTTCTAAATGTTTGTTTCGTTTTTAAAACCCCTGAATACAATGAGCAAGCTACGGTGAATCAAACCCACACTACCTCTTATTGTTATTTATTATTATAACCCCAAGTCGGACAGGAATATCTAGGAAGAAAAATAACACACGGAACTTTAAGCCCTCAGTGAGTTATTTGGGAATAGACAAGAAGGAAAATTAACACACGGAACTTTAAGCCCTCAGTGAGTTAATTGCGGAAAGCTAGGAACGAAAATAACACACGGAACTTTAAGCCCTCAGTGAGTTATTTGGGAATAGACAGGAAGGAAAATTAACACACGGAACTTTAAGCCCTCAGTGAGTTAATTGGAAGTAGCCAGGACGGAAAAATAAAGGAACGGAAATTTTATATTCAAAACAGGAAATGATACCCTCCCCTTTAGTAAAAAAAAAAAAATATCGCGAACGGTCAAACTAAACCAACAAAAAAAAATATTTAATTCCCTTATTTCCCACAAATAGGAATTTAACAAATCTATTCTTTTAAAAGTCTATCTAAATTTTAAAAAAAATGAACACTCTAATTCCTATCTTTTCCCAGTTTACTTATTTAATAATTCTCTTTACAAAGTCAATTTATAACGGAAGCAGTCCTCACCGTTCGAAGACGATAATAAAAAAAATGAACACGGTCAATATCAAAACAAGAAACTATTCTTCGACTGTTAATTTAATTATTAAATTTCGGAATTTTTACAAAATTATTTACGTGTTAAAATGTGATCTCAAACGGTGTTTAAATATACTAATTTAATTCGGTTTTGATTCCTATCTAAACTCGATACTACGGCAAAAAATAAAAACGGGTTTTTTGTACTAACTGCGGTAAATATGGTTTTAGCTCGCGGTGCTGCTATTTTTGTCGACTGACTCTTTCGATCGCTCGGAATGGAATTCAAAATTTCTCTCGCCATGGTCTCGTACTCGGATCAAAAATATTTACCAATGTTCCACGCATGATCAACTTAAGTGGGAAAAGGTACTCGAGAAGGGGACGGTGCTTGCTGCCGGCGTTCGTTATCGTGTAAAAATATTAAAAATAATAAATTCCCAAATCTACAATTTTCTATAATATAAATTCAAAACCCTGGTTTAAAATGACTTTTGAAAACCATTGCTATATTGTGAAAGTACTATGAATTTTCGGATTATTATATATTTCAAAATAATAGATACAGGGTGAAGCCAAAAAGTTGATTTATAAATTATAATAGTAATGAATAATTAATTTTATTAAATTGACATGCCGGATTCTAATGAAAGTTAGATTTAAAATTATTAATAAGAATACTAATTCGGCAATTGAAAACAAAATAGTAATGAAAAATGACTTCATTACAATACACAATTTGTAGCATTTTGTAAATTATGTAAAATTGCCGGTACAGAGGAATTAGTTGGTGTTAATTGGCTGTTAATAGTTGGAAAATACTAAATTACCTATTGTACAATAGTTATAACATCCGAGGTAAAAAAACTATACAATAGGTAAGGCCAAATATTCATAATTTTACTTTCCCGCACTAGTGCGGGAAAGTGATTTTTTCCCGCACTAGTGCGGGAAAGTGACACTTTCAAAACTAAAATGCGTGCGGGAAAGTGGGTAAAAATACACGGTCGTAGAAAAAATACTTTTTCGCTCTTATCAAAAGTTTATACACGAAATTGCAACTGTCGGTACTCGAATTTGTATCAGGATAACAAGAGCGAAGAGGTTATGGAAATTAATTTTCCGTTTCCCTAAATCATACAGTCACTCGATTAAGAAACCTAATTTTCCCGCCATTTTTAAAATACTTTCTCGCTCTTCTGTTATCCTGATACCAAAAGTTTATACACGAAATTGCAATTTTCAGTACTCCGATATTTGTATCAGGATAACAGAAGAGCGAGGAGTTTATGGAAATTAATTTTCCGTTACCCTAAATCATTCAGTAACTCGATTAAGGAACTTAATTTTCCCGCCATTTTTAAAATACCTCTTCACTCTTTTTTTTGAAAAAAAATTTAAAATTTCGAAAAAAAAAATTGTTTTTATTGCGTGGGTCGATAGAGCTCCCTACATACTTCATTTTAGGGCCTGCCCCGTTGACCTCTGTCGATTTTGCTCTATCTCTTACCGTTTCCGAGATATTCGCGTTTGAAGTTTTTAAACTTGAATAGTGCCTAAACTGCTCAAGATAGAGACGAAAGGGAAACAGCACCCTAATGTATCTGCCCTGCTCTACATCTGTGCTTATTTACAAAGTAATTGAATAATTAGTTACTGAGAAAAACGAAGAAAACATTAAACGGTTATAGAAACGAAGCAACCGAGTCCACCCTGTAATTTGTCATGCTTTCTTTTATATGTACCCAAATTTGCATCAAAATCTGAGGAAAAAAAAAATTTGACCAAAAAATTTTGAAGGCTATAACCCTTTCGATTTTTCGTGAAAAATTCATGGACTCCGATTGAGCTGAAAATCGGACAGTGGATAGTATTCGCTCTAAAACGTTCAGAAAAACAGTCCGTTTCTCGCTAACATAAATGGTTAAAAAGCAGAGGCTTGTTTTGTAATAATTAGCAAACTTAGAGAACTGCATCTGACTTTCTTTAAACGTACTTACCTTCTACTTACTGCATACAATGTTTCGTCCAAATCGGAGCACCTTTTTCCAACTTTCAAACTAAGACCGATATTGAGTAACAGACACCACTCCGACATTTAGTTTTACATCCTGATTCTCTGTACCGAATTTCAGCGAAATCGGAGTCGAAAAAAAAATTATACAAAAATTTTTGAAGGCTATACCCTTTCGATTTTTCGTGAAAGATTCATGGACTCCGATTGAGCTGAAAATCGTACAGTGGATGATAGTATTCGCTCTAAAACGTTCAAAAAAACAGTCAGTTTCTCGCTAACATAAATGGTTAAAAAGTAGAGGCTTGTTTTGTAATAATTAGCAAACTTAGAGAACTGCATCTGACTTTCTTCAAACGTACTTACCTTCTACTTACTGCATACAATGTTTCGTCCAAATCGGAGCACCTTTTTCCAACTTTCAAACTTAGACCGATATTGAGTAACAGACACCACTCCGACATTTAGTTTTACATCCTGATTCTCTGTACCAAATTTCAGCGAAATCGCAGAAGAAGAAAAAATTATACAAAAATTTCGATCTTTCGTGAAAAATTCATGGTCTCCGATTGAGCTGAAAATCGGACAGTGGATAGTATTCGCTCTAAAACGTTCAGAAAAACAGTCAGTTTCTCGCTAACATAAATGGTTAAAAAGTAGAGGCTTGTTTTGTAATAATTAGCAAACTTAGAGAACTGCATCTGACTTTCTTCAAACGTACTTACCTTCTACTTACTGCATACAATGTTTCGTCCAAATCGGAGCACCTTTTTCCAACTTTCAAACTTAGACCGATATTGAGTAACAGACACCACTCCGACATTTAGTTTTACATCCTGATTCTCTGTACCAAATCTCAGCGAAATCGCAGACGAAAAAAAAATTATACAAAAATTTTTGATTTTTCGTGAAAAATTCATGGTCTCCGATTGAGCTGAAAATCGGACAGTGGATAGTATTCGCTCTAAAACGTTCAGAAAAACAGTCCGTTTCTCGCTAACATAAATGGTTAAAAAGTAGAGGCTTGTTTTGTAATAATTAGCAAACTTAGAGAACTGCATCTGACTTTCTTCAAACGTACTTACCTTCTACTTACTGCATACAATGTTTCGTCCAAATCGGAGCACCTTTTTCCAACTTTCAAACTTAGACCGATATTGAGTAACAGACACCACTCCGACATTTAGTTTTACATCCTGATTCTCTGTACCGAATTTCAGCGAAATCGGAGTCGAAAAAAAAATTATACAAAAATTTTTGAAGGCTATACCCTTTCGATTTTTCGTGAAAGATTCATGGACTCCGATTGAGCTGAAAATCGTACAGTGGATGATAGTATTCGCTCTAAAACGTTCAAAAAAACAGTCAGTTTCTCGCTAACATAAATGGTTAAAAAGTAGAGGCTTGTTTTGTAATAATTAGCAAACTTAGAGAACTGCATCTGACTTTCTTCAAACGTACTTACCTTCTACTTACTGCATACAATGTTTCGTCCAAATCGGAGCACCTTTTTCCAACTTTCAAACTTAGACCGATATTGAGTAACAGACACCACTCCGACATTTAGTTTTACATCCTGATTCTCTGTACCAAATTTCAGCGAAATCGCAGAAGAAGAAAAAATTATACAAAAATTTTTGAAGGCTTATACCCTTTCGATTTTTCGTGAAAAATTCATGGTCTCCGATTGAGCTGAAAATCGGACAGTGGATAGTATTCGCTCTAAAACGTTCAGAAAAACAGTCCGTTTCTCGCTAACATAAATGGTTAAAAAGTAGAGGCTTGTTTTGTAATAATTAGCAAACTTAGAGAACTGCATCTGACTTTCTTCAAACGTACTTACCTTCTACTTACTGCATACAATGTTTCGTCCAAATCGGAGCACCTTTTTCCAACTTTCAAACTTAGACCGATATTGAGTAATAGACACCACTCCGACATTTAGTTTTACATCCTGAATCTCTGTACCAAATCTCAGCGAAATCGCAGACGAAAAAAAAATTATACAAAAATTTTTGAAGGCCCTTTCGATTTTTCGTGAAAAATTCATGGTCTCCGATTGAGCTGAAAATCGGACAGTGGATAGTATTCGCTCTAAAACGTTCAGAAAAACAGTCAGTTTCTCGCTAACATAAATGGTTAAAAAGTAGAGGCTTGTTTTGTAATAATTAGCAAACTTAGAGAACTGCATCTGACTTTCTTCAAACGTACTTACTTTCTACTTACTGCATACAATGTTTCGTCCAAATCGGAGCACCTTTTTCCAACTTTCAAACTAAGACCGATATTAAGTAACAGACACCACTCCGACATTTAGTTTTACATCCTGATTCTCTGTACCGAATTTCAGCGAAATCGGAGACGAAAAAAAAATTATACAAAAATTTTTGAAGGCTATACCCTTTCGATTTTTCATGAAAAATTCATGGACTCCGATTGAGCTGAAAATCGGACAGGCTTGTTTTGTAATAATTAGCAAACTTAGAGAACTGCATCTGACTTTCTTCAAACGTACTTACCTTCTACTTACTGCATACAATGTTTCGTCCAAATCGGAGCACCTTTTTCCAACTTTCAAACTTAGACCGATATTGAGTAATAGACACCACTCCGACATTTAGTTTTACATCCTGAATCTCTGTACCAAATCTCAGCGAAATCGCAGACGAAAAAAAAATTATACAAAAATTTTTGAAGGCTTATACCCTTTCGATTTTTCGTGAAAAATTCATGGTCTCCGATTGAGCTGAAAATCGGACAGTGGATAGTATTCGCTCTAAAACGTTCAGAAAAACAGTCCGTTTCTCGCTAACATAAATGGTTAAAAAGTAGAGGCTTGTTTTGTAATAATTAGCAAACTTAGAGAACTGCATCTGACTTTCTTCAAACGTACTTACCTTCTACTTACTGCATACAATGTTTCGTCCAAATCGGAGCACCTTTTTCCAACTTTCAAACTTAGACCGATATTGAGTAACAGACACCACTCCGACATTTAGTTTTACATCCTGATTCTCTGTACCAAATTTCAGCGAAATCGGAGACGAAAAAAAAATTATATAAAAATTTTTGAAGGCTATACCCTTTCGATTTTTCGTGAAAAATTCATGGTCTCCGATTGAGCTGAAAATCGGACAGTGAGATAGTATTCGCTCTAAAACGTTCAGAAAAACAGTCCGTTTCTCGCTAACATAAATGGTTAAAAAGTAGAGGCTTGTTTTGTAATAATTAGCAAACTTAGAGAACTGCATCTGACTTTCTTCAAACGTACTTACTTTCTACTTACTGCATACAATGTTTCGTCCAAATCGGAGCACCTTTTTCCAACTTTCAAACTAAGACCGATATTGAGTAACAGACACCACTCCGACATTTAGTTTTACATCCTGAATCTCTGTACCAAATCTCAGCGAAATCGCAGACGAAAAAAAAATTATACAAAAATTTTTGAAGGCTATACCCTTTCGATTTTTCATGAAAAATTCATGGACTCCGATTGAGCTGAAAATCGGACAGGCTTGTTTTGTAATAATTAGCAAACTTAGAGAACTGCATCTGACTTTCTTCAAACGTACTTACTTTCTACTTACTGCATACAATGTTTCGTCCAAATCGGAGCACCTTTTTCCAACTTTCAAACTTAGACCGATATTGAGTAACAGACACCACTCCGACATTTAGTTTTACATCCTGAATCTCTGTACCAAATCTCAGCGAAATCGCAGACGAAAAAAAAATTATACAAAAATTTTTGAAGGCTATACCCTTTCGATTTTTCATGAAAAATTCATGGACTCCGATTGAGCTGAAAATCGGACAGTGGATAGTATTCGCTCTAAAACGTTCAGAAAAACAGTCTGTTTCTCGCTAACATAAATGGTTAAAAAGTAGAGGCTTGTTTTGTAAAAATTAGCAAACTTAGAGAACTGCATCTGACTTTCTTTAAAGGTACTTACTTTCTACTTACTGCATACAATGTTTCGTCCAAATCGGAGCACCTTTTTCCAACTTTCAAACTAAGACCGATATTAAGTAACAGACACCACTCCGACATTTAGTTTTACATCCTGATTCTCTGTACCGAATTTCAGCGAAATCGGAGACGAAAAAAAAATTATACAAAAATTTTTGAAGGCTATACCCTTTCGATTTTTCATGAAAAATTCATGGACTCCGATTGAGCTGAAAATCGGACAGTGGATAGTATTCGCTCTAAAACGTTCAGAAAAACAGTCAGTTTCTCGCTAACATAAATGGTTAAAAAGTAGAGGCTTGTTTTGTAATAATTAGCAAACTTAGAGAACTGCATCTGACTTTCTTCAAACGTACTTACTTTCTACTTACTGCATACAATGTTTCGTCCAAATCGGAGCACCTTTTTCCAACTTTCAAACTAAGACCGATATTAAGTAACAGACACCACTCCGACATTTAGTTTTACATCCTGATTCTCTGTACCGAATTTCAGCGAAATCGGAGACGAAAAAAAAATTATACAAAAATTTTTGAAGGCTATACCCTTTCGATTTTTCATGAAAAATTCATGGACTCCGATTGAGCTGAAAATCGGACAGTGGATAGTATTCGCTCTAAAACGTTCAGAAAAACAGTCTGTTTCTCGCTAACATAAATGGTTAAAAAGTAGAGGCTTGTTTTGTAATAATTAGCAAACTTACGAGAACTGCATCTGACTTTCTTTAAACGTACTTACCTTCTACTTACTGCATACAATGTTTCGTCCAAATCGGAGCACCTTTTTCCAACTTTCAAACTAAGACCGATATTAAGTAACAGACACCACTCCGACATTTAGTTTTACATCCTGATTCTCTGTACCGAATTTCAGCGAAATCGGAGACGAAAAAAAAATTATACAAAAATTTTTGAAGGCTATACCCTTTCGATTTTTCGTGAAAAATTCATGGTCTCCGATTGAGCTGAAAATCGGACAGTGGGGTAGTATTCGCTCTAAAACGTTTAGAAAAACAGTCCGTTTCTCGCTAACATAAATGGTTAAAAAGCAGAGGCTTGTTTTGTAATAATTAGCAAACTTAGATAACTGCATCTGACTTTCTTTAAAGGTACTTACTTTCTACTTACTGCATACAATGTTTCGTCCAAATCGGAGCACCTTTTTCCAACTTTCAAACTAAGACCGATATTAAGTAACAGACACCACTCCGACATTTAGTTTTACATCCTGATTCTCTGTACCGAATTTCAGCGAAATCGGAGACGAAAAAAAAATTATACAAAAATTTTTGAAGGCTATACCCTTTCGATTTTTCATGAAAAATTCATGGACTCCGATTGAGCTGAAAATCGGACAGTGGATAGTATTTGCTCTAAAACGTTCAGAAAAACAGTCTGTTTCTCGCTAACATAAATGGTTAAAAAGTAGAGGCTTGTTTTGTAAAAATTAGCAAACTTAGAGAACTGCATCTGACTTTCTTTAAAGGTACTTACTTTCTACTTACTGCATACAATGTTTCGTCCAAATCGGAGCACCTTTTTCCAACTTTCAAACTAAGACCGATATTGAGTAACAGACACCACTCCGACATTTAGTTTTACATCCTGATTCTCTGTACCAAATTTCAGCGAAATCGGAGACGAAAAAAAAATTATATAAAAATTTTTGAAGGCTATACCCTTTCGATTTTTCGTGAAAAATTCATGGTCTCCGATTGAGCTGAAAATCGGACAGTGTTCGCTCTAAAACGTTCAGAAAAACAGTCCGTTTCTCGCTAACATAAATGGTTAAAAAATAGAGGAATGTTTTGAAATAATTAGCAAACTTAGAGAACTGCATATGACTTTCTTCAGACGTACTTACCTTCTACTTACTGCATACAATGTTTCGTCCAAATCGGAGCACCTTTTTCCAACTTTCAAACTTAGACCGATATTGAGTAACAGACACCACTCCGACATTTAGTTTTACATCCTGATTCTCTGTACCGAATTTCAGCGAAATCGGAGACGAAAAAAAAATTATACAAAAATTTTTGAAGGCTATACCCTTTCGATTTTTCGTGAAAAATTCATGGTCTCCGATTGAGCTGAAAATCGGACAGTGGGGTAGTATTCGCTCTAAAACGTTTAGAAAAACAGTCCGTTTCTCGCTAACATAAATGGTTAAAAAGCAGAGGCTTGTTTTGTAATAATTAGCAAACTTAGATAACTGCATCTGACTTTCTTTAAAGGTACTTACTTTCTACTTACTGCATACAATGTTTCGTCCAAATCGGAGCACCTTTTTCCAACTTTCAAACTAAGACCGATATTAAGTAACAGACACCACTCCGACATTTAGTTTTACATCCTGATTCTCTGTACCGAATTTCAGCGAAATCGGAGACGAAAAAAAAATTATACAAAAATTTTTGAAGGCTATACCCTTTCGATTTTTCATGAAAAATTCATGGACTCCGATTGAGCTGAAAATCGGACAGTGGATAGTATTCGCTCTAAAACGTTCAGAAAAACAGTCTGTTTCTCGCTAACATAAATGGTTAAAAAGTAGAGGCTTGTTTTGTAATAATTAGCAAACTTACGAGAACTGCATCTGACTTTCTTTAAACGTACTTACCTTCTACTTACTGCATACAATGTTTCGTCCAAATCGGAGCACCTTTTTCCAACTTTCAAACTAAGACCGATATTGAGTAACAGACACCACTCCGACATTTAGTTTTACATCCTGATTCTCTGTACCAAATTTCAGCGAAATCGGAGACGAAAAAAAAATTATATAAAAATTTTTGAAGGCTATACCCTTTCGATTTTTCGTGAAAAATTCATGGTCTCCGATTGAGCTGAAAATCGGACAGTGTTCGCTCTAAAACGTTCAGAAAAACAGTCCGTTTCTCGCTAACATAAATGGTTAAAAAATAGAGGAATGTTTTGAAATAATTAGCAAACTTAGAGAACTGCATATGACTTTCTTCAGACGTACTTACCTTCTACTTACTGCATACAATGTTTCGTCCAAATCGGAGCACCTTTTTCCAACTTTCAAACTTAGACCGATATTGAGTAACAGACACCACTCCGACATTTAGTTTTACATCCTGATTCTCTGTACCAAATTTCAGCGAAATCGGAGACGAAAAAAAAATTATATAAAAATTTTTGAAGGCTATACCCTTTCGATTTTTCATGAAAAATTCATGGACTCCGATTGAGCTGAAAATCGGACAGTGGATAGTATTCGCTCTAAAACGTTCAGAAAAACAGTCTGTTTCTCGCTAACATAAATGGTTAAAAAGTAGAGGCTTGTTTTGTAATAATTAGCAAACTTACGAGAACTGCATCTGACTTTCTTTAAACGTACTTACCTTCTACTTACTGCATACAATGTTTCGTCCAAATCGGAGCACCTTTTTCCAACTTTCAAACTAAGACCGATATTAAGTAACAGACACCACTCCGACATTTAGTTTTACATCCTGATTCTCTGTACCGAATTTCAGCGAAATCGGAGACGAAAAAAAAATTATACAAAAATTTTTGAAGGCTATACCCTTTCGATTTTTCATGAAAAATTCATGGACTCCGATTGAGCTGAAAATCGGACAGTGGATAGTATTCGCTCTAAAACGTTCAGAAAAACAGTCTGTTTCTCGCTAACATAAATGGTTAAAAAGTAGAGGCTTGTTTTGTAATAATTAGCAAACTTACGAGAACTGCATCTGACTTTCTTTAAACGTACTTACCTTCTACTTACTGCATACAATGTTTCGTCCAAATCGGAGCACCTTTTTCCAACTTTCAAACTAAGACCGATATTGAGTAACAGACACCACTCCGACATTTAGTTTTACATCCTGATTCTCTGTACCAAATTTCAGCGAAATCGGAGACGAAAAAAAAATTATATAAAAATTTTTGAAGGCTATACCCTTTCGATTTTTCGTGAAAAATTCATGGTCTCCGATTGAGCTGAAAATCGGACAGTGTTCGCTCTAAAACGTTCAGAAAAACAGTCCGTTTCTCGCTAACATAAATGGTTAAAAAATAGAGGAATGTTTTGAAATAATTAGCAAACTTAGAGAACTGCATATGACTTTCTTCAGACGTACTTACCTTCTACTTACTGCATACAATGTTTCGTCCAAATCTGAGCACCTTTTTCCAACTTTCAAACTTAGACCGATATTGAGTAACAGACACCACTCCGACATTTAGTTTTACATCCTGATTCTCTGTACCGAATTTCAGCGAAATCGGAGACGAAAAAAAAATTATACAAAAATTTTTGAAGGCTATACCCTTTCGATTTTTCATGAAAAATTCATGGACTCCGATTGAGCTGAAAATCGGACAGTGGATAGTATTTGCTCTAAAACGTTCAGAAAAACAGTCTGTTTCTCGCTAACATAAATGGTTAAAAAGTAGAGGCTTGTTTTGTAAAAATTAGCAAACTTAGAGAACTGCATCTGACTTTCTTTAAAGGTACTTACTTTCTACTTACTGCATACAATGTTTCGTCCAAATCGGAGCACCTTTTTCCAACTTTCAAACTAAGACCGATATTAAGTAACAGACACCGCTCCGACATTTAGTTTTACATCCTGATTCTCTGTACCGAATTTCAGCGAAATCGGAGACGAAAAAAAAATTATACAAAAATTTTTGAAGGCTATACCCTTTCGATTTTTCATGAAAAATTCATGGACTCCGATTGAGCTGAAAATCGGACAGTGGATAGTATTCGCTCTAAAACGTTCAGAAAAACAGTCTGTTTCTCGCTAACACAAATGGTTAAAAAGTAGAGGCTTGTTTTGTAATAATTAGCAAACTTACGAGAACTGCATCTGACTTTCTTTAAACGTACTTACCTTCTACTTACTCCATACAATGTTTCGTCCAAATCGGAGCACCTTTTTCCAACTTTCAAACTAAGACCGATATTAAGTAACAGACACCACTCCGACATTTAGTTTTACATCCTGATTCTCTGTACCGAATTTCAGCGAAATCGGAGACGAAAAAAAAATTATACAAAAATTTTTGAAGGCAACCCTTTCGTTTTTTTCCAATAAAGTTGAAAATCGGTAGATTAGACAACATAAGATCTGATTAACTATTCATGAATAGTAATATTTGTACTTGAAGCGCCATCTCGCTTTTCTGTTATCATGATACCAAAACTTTATAGACGAAATTGCAACTTTCAGTACTCGGATCTTTGTATCAGGATAACAGAAGAGCAAGGAGGTATGAAAATTAATTTTCTGTTACCCTAAACTATACACATACTTGATTAAGGAACCTAATTTTCCCGCCTTTTTTTAAAATACCATGGGTTAAAATAAATAAAACAAAATAATAATTTACATATTTTTTATTTTTATAAAAGTCGATATACTGACATCCTAATATATAATTTCTAAGGCATCTACCAGGTCACAGATATTCAACATAAAATTCAGATTAATTAATAATAATAACACAACAAGAAAGTATTAAAACACATGGGAATGCAAATCATTAAAATATTCCATATATTACTATAACTATATTATTTATAATATTGATTTGGTGTTGACGCTTAATATATTAATATTAAACTTAAAATTAAACAATAATAATACATAATAATAACTAAATGCGTTCTTTCTAGATTTCTCATTTAGTATTCAATGTTTTCATATATTTTTTTTTATTTAAATTGTATTTCAAAGTTTTCGGTTAAGATTTAAAGAGAAAAGTCATTTGCAAATCTGTAACGTTCTAAATTGTGAATATTAAATGTGAAATTCAGAAGAAAAAACAGATAAAACAAAAAAAAACGAAGCACTTTTCATGATTTTGTCATAAACGTCCAATACTATATAATTAAAAAAATTGATGACTAAACCTGACGAAGTAGATTTTTATTTTCATGCGAGTAAAAATTCCATGGTTAATATTTTGTGTACCTCAAAATTAAAAAATCTTCAAAACATAAGATTATAAATACTTGGCAAATCGTTAATAAGTTTAATGAATATTCAATGTCAAATGTCAACAAAGAATCGACGTTAAAAATTGATATTTACTTCAAACATGGTTCTAATATTCGAAATAAGTTGTGCTATTTCTTCGGCTGCGCTTGTAAATACTAACCAAATTTAAAAAAAAGTATAAAGCTAGAGAAAAGACAAACATGCGTACCATAAGACAACCCGAAAAGAAAAAAATATTAAAAACCAGAACATGCAACACAATAGCAGGGGATGGAAAAAATTTTCTAATAATTCAATAATCGAAAATAGTCGATTATTTATTTTGAAAATCCTAGATAGTTTGATATTATAAAACCATCGTTTGATTACCTTATTAATATGTAATTGAATTATATAATATCGAAAAACAGATTAACGTAATCGATAATCCGATTATTCAAATAACTAATTTAACAATTAATCGACAAATAATTGATTTTTTTTTATTTGAAAATAAGCGATTAATAGAACATCGGTACTTTCGAAAATAATCGTCTAATTGGATAATCGATTAAGTAAAAATAATCAATGACAATCGATTAATTGAAAATAATCGTTTAATCGTAAATAATCGATGGTTCGAAAATAATCGATTAATCGCAAATAATCAATTAATCAAAAATAATGGATTAATAAAAAATAATCGATTAACCGCAAATAATCGATGAATCGAAAATAATCGATTTTCCGTTATATAAACTATCGAATAATTGGAAGAAAATCGCGTAAACGAAAATAATCAATTAATCGCAAATAATGGACTAATCGAAAATAACCGATTATTCGATTGATCGCAAATAATCGATTAATTGAAAATGAGGGATTAATTGAAAATAATCATTTAAACGAAAATAATTTATTAATCGAAAATAATCGATTTTCTATTATTTAAAAGTAACTGATTGATGAAAAATAATTAAACTATCGAATAATCGAAAAAAATCGCCTTAGCGAAAATATTCGTTTAATTGGATAAACGATTAATCGCAAATAATCAATTAAACGAAAAAATCGATTAATGGAAAATAATGGATTAATCAAAAAATATTCGATTAAACGAAAATAATCGATTAAACAAAAATATTCGAATTTCCATTATTTAAACTAGCGAATAATCTAAAGAAAATCGCGTAAACGAAAATAATCGATTAATCGCAAATAATGGACTGATCGAAAATAACCGATAAATCGAAAGTAACCAATTAACCAATTGATCGCAAATAATCGATTAATCGAAAATAAATGACTAATTGAAACTAATCGTTTAAACGAAAATAATCGTCTTAATTGGATAATCGATTAATCGCAAATAATCGATTAAACGAAAATCGATTTAACGAAAATATTCGATTAATCGCAAATAAAGAATTAATCGAAAATAATAGATTAAACGAAAATACTCGATTTTCGATTATTTAAAAATAACTGATTAAAAGAAAATAACCGGACTATCGAATAATTGAAAAAATCGCTTGCGAAAATAATCGATTCATCGAAAATAATCGTCTAATTGGATAATGGAAAATAATCGAACTATCGAATAATCGAAAAAACTCGCATGCGAAATTAATCGATTTATTGAAAATAATCGATTAACCGAAAATAATCGATTAAACAAAAATAATCAATTTTCTATTATATAAAAATAACTGATTAATGGAAAATAATCGGACTACCGAATAATTGAAAAAAAATCGCTTGCGAAAATAATCGTCTAATTGATAATCGATTAATCGAAAATAATTGATTAATCGAAAATAATCGATTAATCAAAAATAATCGATTAATCGAAAATAATCGATTAATCGAAAATAAAGGATTAATCGAAAAAAATCGCATGCGAAAATAATCTATTAATCAAAAATAGTTAATTAAACGAAAATAATCGATTTTCTATTATTTAAAAATAACTGATTAATGGAAAATAATCGGGCTATCGAATAATCGAAAAAACTCGCATGCGAAAATAATCGATTTATCGAAAATAATTGTCTAATTGGATAATCAATTAATCGAAAATAATCGATTAATCGGAAATAATGGATTAATCGAAAATAATCGATTAAACGAAAATAATCGATTAATCGAAAACAATCGATTTTCTATTACTCGAAAAAACTTGCATACGAGAATCGATTTTCTATTTAAAAATAACTGATTAATGGAAAATAATCGGAGTATCGAATAATTGAAAAAAATCGCTTGCGAAAATAATCAATTCATCGAAAATAATCGATTTTCTATTATTTAAAAATAACTCATTAATGGAAAATAATCGGACTATCGAATAATCGACAAAAATCGCATACGAAAATCGATTTGTTGAAAATAATCGTCTAATTGGATAATCGATTAAACGAAAATATTATTTAAAAATTACTATTTCATGGAAAATAATCGAACAATCGAAAAAATTACGTAAGCGAAAATAATCGATTCATCGAAAATAATCGTTTAATTGGATAATCTATTAATAGAAAATAATCGATGAATCGCAATTAATTAATCAATGAAACGCAAATAATTGATTAATTTAAAACACACGATTTTGTATTATTTAAAAATAACAGACTATCGTACTATCGAATAATCGAAAAAATCGCGTAAGCGAAAATAATCGATTCATCGAAAATAATCGTCTAACTGGATAAATGATAAAACGAAAATAATCGAATAAACAATTAAAAATTATCGAATAGGTAATTGATAAATCAAAAATAACCTATTAATCGAAAATCATTTATTAATCAATTCTAAATAATCGCTAATCGATTATACAGGGAGTTTTCCGTTTTCAATTTTTAAATTTTTTTTCTGCAAACTCACATTTAAGTTTGTCTATGTTTAAAAATTATTTTATTTATTTTGTTTAGACCTTTTCTTTTTTAATATCATTGCTTTATCAATTGTGTCGTTATTTTTGAATTTTTTTGATACTTGACGAAAATACCAGATGTATTCACTCCTTTTAAACAACAGTTTGTATATAAATTTTCGGTTATTTTTGCCTTTATCCTAGAAAAATGCATTAAAAAAGAAAACAATCAATTTTTAATAAAAAATATTAATTGATTTACCAATCGAGTAATCTCTATTCTCTGCACTACAATTATTAACCATGGAATTCAAAAAGTATAAGATAATTTCGACGATAATTGCACAATATAATAATTGATCTCACTGGACGATAACAATTTGTTTTTCCATTAATATTAAAAATTTGGTGTTAACAATCATAAGATATTTGTTGTCCTTAAATTTAATAACTACGTACTATCAAAGCACTCACAAGATTTTAAATAGTAAATGGCCTCGTTGAGTCTTTTTTTTGTTGAGATATTTTTGGAAGATCATGTAAAAATAGATGACAAAATTAAAATATCCAAAAAAATTAAATTAATGTAGATAGGTACTACATTTACCTGTAAAATAATGTTTCAAAAATATGTATGTGTGTATTTCTTTAGTAACCTAATTACTGATTTTATTAATTCAATAATTAACTAGTGACACTTGACAGTAATCAGAGGGTCAGTCGCAGAAATATTTCATGAACTCACTATCTACCAAAGTGCAATAAAATGGGACCTTAATATTTCGAATAATAAAGTTGGTAGAGACAAAAAAAAACAACAAAAATACTAAATGTGTAATTACTTGTTGTTTGACTTTATAATGCAAAATTTCAAAAACATTTATGGTTATTTAAAACTGGTGGTACATATTTGTACCACCAACAATTTCTTGGTACATATATGTACCACTTAGGGAAAAAATACAAACACCTCTCTACTCTTGTCTGGTACAAATACGTACCACATTTTAACAGTTAGTTGAAATCGCGGTATATATTTGTACCTTGGAGTACAACTTTGATCGAAATGGCGTACTGGAGTACTGGTTGTTTTAGAAATAATTTGGTACAAATACGTACCACAATCAAAAATTCAGTTGAACTATTTGTATTGAAATGGATATTACGGTCATAGTTTGTCAAATATAAGGTGAAGATGATTCTTAATAACGGTACATATATGTACCAGCGCCCGTTAAAGGGTTAAAGAGAAAAACAGAATTCAAATAAGATCTAGCGTCGGCTTTATCTGGTACAAATACTTATCACATATTAATAGTTGTACTATTGATTTGTATCACAGACGACCTTTATCAGAATGGATATTAGAATCGATGTTTCTGTCAAATACAACGGATATATGATCCATAATAATATGTGGTACATATATGTACCAGTACATTTTAAACGATTAAAGAGAAAAATCGGATATTCAAATGAGATAAAAATGGTTTTTCTAGCTATTTTAGAAAACAAGACCATGTCGGTTTTATCTGGTACAAATGCGTACCACATTTCAATAGATGAACTATTAATTTGTATCGAAATGGATATTAGACTCATTCTTTCTATCAAATACAACGGGCAGATGATTCGCAATAATATATGGCACACAGAACCCATTAGAGGGTTGAAAATAAAAACAGAACTCAAAAGAGATAAAGATATTTTTTTCTATTTTAAAAGACGTTGCGTCGGTTATATCTGGTACAAACACGTACCACATTTAGAGTTAGTTGAACTATTTCCTTGTATTAAAAGTCATTGTTTCAATCAAATAAAAGAGACAGAGACATATGGTACAAATATGTACCAATCGCCTGTTAAGGGGTCAAAGTAAAAAATGAGAATTCAAATTATATAAAAATTGTTATTCTATCTTAGAAATGGCATTGTACTGTCAAGATAATAAATCACAAATTTTGTCGTTTTTCGCCATATTTTTGACATCCTTGATTAAAATAAATATTAGATTCGATGTTTCAGTCAAACAAAATTGCCAAATGATCCATAACTACATATGGTACATATATGTACCAGCACCCGTTAAAGGATTAAAAATAAAAAACAAAGAATTCAAATGAGATAAATGTTTTTATACCTATTTTAGATATCAACACCTAGCGTCCACTGTATCTGGTACACATACGTACCATATTTAAACGGTTATTGTTTTCGTTATCTATAAGGTATGGTACATATATGTACCAGCTCCCATTAAAGGGAAAACAAAGAAGTTAAATGAGGCAAAAATGGTTTTTAAAGCTATTTTAGAAATCAAGAGGTTGTGTTGGTTGTATATGGTACGAATACGTACCACACTTTAACAGTTAAACTATTGATTTGTATAGAAAAGAATATTAAGGTCACTGTTTTAGTTAAATACAACAGACAAATGATCTATAATGAGTTATGGTACACATAAGTACCAGCACATTCTAAACGATTAAAAATAAAAACTGAGAATACAAATGGGATAGAAATATTTTTCTAGCTATTAATCAAAATGCATCGTAGACTTGGTCTGGTACAAATACGTACCACATTTAACAGTAAGTTGTACTATTGATTTGTATCTCTCTCATAGTGTAACCTAGATCGAAATGGTTATTAAGAGTCGTTGCTTTAATCAAATACAGGCATATAATCCATAATAAAATATGGTACATATAAGTACCATCATCTGTTAGAGTTAAAAAAATAATTCAAATTATATAAATTTAGTTTTTCTAGTATGTATATGGTACAAATACGTACCACATTTAAACAGTTGTTAAACTATTAATTTGTAACGAAATGGATATTAGGGTTACTGTTTTCGTCAAATACAATGAGCAAATGATCTATAATAAAACATGGTACATATATGAACCAGCATACTATAAACGGTTGAAGAGGAAAAACGGAGAATTCAATTGAGAAAAATGTATTTCTAGCTATTCTAGAAATCAAGACGTAGCATCGAATCTATCTGGTACAAATACGTACCATATTTTAACAGAGTTGTCTACTGATTTGTATCTCTCTCATAGGGTCCCCTTGATCGAAATGGATATTAGAGTCGTTTTAATCATAATAAGATGTGGTACACATATGTACCAGCACTTGTTAAAGGGTTAAAAATATAACACAATTCAAATGATATCAAAATGGCTCGTATAGCATGTATCTGGTACAAATACGTACCACATTTAAATGGTTAATAGAACTATTGATTTGTATCGAAATAGATACCATGGACGTTGACTCCGTCAAATACGAGTACAACGGAAAAATGACCCTTAATAATATATGGTACATATATGTACCAGCTCCCGTTAAAGGATTAGTCTTAAAACAGGCGTCAATTGATTTAAAAATGAATGTTTATAGCTATCTTAGAAACCAAGAAGTGACGTCAAACTATCATAAATCACAATTGTTGTAGTTTTTTCGTCATATTTTTTGTTTCGATCAAAATTTTTTTAATCTTTTTTGATTTTATGTGTTAAAATACGTTATATAAAATATAAAACTCCCATTTAGTACACTTTTTAAATAAAATCAATATACAGCGACATCGCCGCTTTAAAAGTGACATTTGACAAGTGACATCCAATCAACGACACTTTGACGTCAATTACGAAATAAATTAAAATAAAACTTCATACTTCGAATAATGAAGTTACAAAAGAAATACGGGCTCATCATTTATGTTCACGTCATTATGAAATTCTATAACTTTTAAATTTTAAACTTAATATAAAAATTCCGTCTTTGAGATACCATTTTTTTTTAAATTAAATAGCCTAGTCAAGAAATGGGTTGTAGACATATTTTGGCGACAATTTTTTTAATTTTGAATTGCATTTGGACAGGTTTGGATGATATGATTGTAATAAAAGTCCTAGGCTCTGTGATAGGAGTTAAAATGTAGTTTTTTTGCTTATATCTCAATAATGGTTGGCCCTAGCGAAAACATTGTTATTAACAAAATTAAAGATGGCAAAATATAACATAAAACAGTTCGTATTCAAGATATCTTTCCCTAACCGTTTTCCAGTTGTAAGCATTTGAAAATCGTTTTTTTTATATAGCCTTTTGAAAATAATTTTCTTCTTTACAATTACTTATCGCTTTTGCCTTAAGAATAACGGTTTAAAAAGTACAAGTCATTATAATAAGATGTCCAAATCAGTGAAAACTATATTTTGAAAAAAAGTGCGATGTTTTTGTTTTTTACTCACATCTCGATAACAGTTAGTGATAATAAAAAGATCTTTATAAACAAAACGTGACATAAAATATTTGCTATTCATATTTTTCTTATTCTTAACTGTTTTCTAGTTATACGAGGTTGTAAATCAATTTAAAGATAATTTTAATTATTTATAATGATCAAAAATTAACAGAAAATTCTTAAAAAAGTATAGAGAAAATTTAATTAGACCCTATGGAAATTATTTCATTAACGCGTTGATAGACAGTACGAAATTAAAAAAAAAAAACATTGATATTTTAAAAGAATTTTAAATTTAAAAAGATTTGTTTATAAAATTTTTCCAAAAATCAATTAGGTATTTATATTTTGTCAGTTAGTCTTTACTTTCGACTTGCACTGTATGTTTAACGTAAATGATTAATAAAAATTGTACTTATATACAATTAGCTGTTTTGTGTTTTTTTAAAAATATAGATTTAAATAAAAAAAAACTAAAATTTTCACTGTACTCGTAAATTAATATTCTCAAAAAAAAGTATGGAGAAAATTTAATTAAACACAATGAGGATTATTTTGTTAGTCATAATAGATACAAAGTTGGTTAAATCGCAAAAAGATGTGTATTATTAAGACGAATTTGACGGTTCTTTCAAAAAATAAATATCATGTCCGGTTTCCAAGATATTTGGGCAAAATCGAAATTGGGTATTTTCGTTTTATTGATTTAAAACTTTTGTTTTTGGAAATACAAAAAAACTTTATCAAGGTTTTTTGTTAAAAATCAACCCAACAATGTATTATCACACTAAATGTTATTAATTTTTAGGAGCTTACTAATTAACAAAAAATTATCAAAAAAAAAGTATGTAGAAAATTTTATCAAACATTATGGAGAATATTTCGTTAACCTTTATAGTTACAATGTTTGCTAAAAGGGCAAAAACATGCGCGTTTTTAAGACAAATTAGTCCGTGTTTTAAAAATTTTAATATCAGGTTTGGTTTCCGAAATATTTGAGAAAATCCGAAATGGTCGATTTTCGTTTTATTGAATTGACACCTTTATTTGGAAAGATAGGAAAAACTTTATTAAACTTTTTTTGTTGAAGGACAAATACCGCTTAACATGGCAAAGCCAAATTTTGAAAACGACGTTTCGTTTTTAAAACAACCCCATTGAATTGTTTTTTTTAATACCGGCCTGTACTGTTTATATAATTGTATCTTCATATTTTTCTTTATTCAACAACACCAAATGTTTTCAGTTTTCATAACGAACGAAAATTCTTAAAAAAAGTGTGGATAAAATTTAATTAGACCCTAAGGAAATTACTTCAATAACACGTTGATGGACAGAACGAAATCAATTAGTGTTTCAATTGATATTTTGTAATATTATTCGCAATTTAACAGATTTAAAAAAAAAGTATGGAGAAAATGTAATTTAACATTATAGGGATTATATCGTTGACCGTTATAAAGACACGTTGGTTAAATAGGAAAAGGTGCGCATTTTCATGCCGAATTTTTCTTTGTTTCAAAATTTTAATGTCAGGTCCGGTTTCAGAGTCATTTGGGCAAAACAGAAATTGGCTATTTTCGTTTTATTAACCGACTTCAAAAAAGGAGGAGGTTATCAATTCGTCGCGATATTTTTTGATTAAAACTATTGTTTTTGAATATTAAAAAAAAATTATTAAGCTTTTTTGTTACCAATCAAATACCGCTTAAGATAGTATTGCCTGTTTTTTAAACCACGTTTCGTCTTTAAAGGGCCCCCATCAGCAATTTTTTATTTTTAAATACAGACCTGCATCTTTTATTTCATTTTTGTAGCCTCTATTTTTTTCTTATCCAACAATCTACCATCACAATAAATGTTTTTAATTTTTAAGCGATTATCAATTAACAAAAAATTTTCAAAAAAAAAGTAAACATGGAAAATATTTCATTAACTTTTATAATTACAATGTTTGTTAAAAGGGCAAAATCATGCGCATTTTTAAGAAAAATTTGTCCGTTTTTGTTAATTTTAATATCAGGTCCGTTTTCCAAAATATTTGGACAACACCGAAGTTGTCGATTTTCGTTTTATTGAATAACACCTTTATTTGGAAAGAAAGAAAAAACTTTTTGTTTGTCGAAGATGCGTAGCAATCAAATTTTTAAAACGACGTTTCATCTTTATAGCGCCTTTTTCAACTATTTTTTTTTTATGTCGATCTGTATTTTTTATCTCATCTTTGTAGTCTCATTTTTTTTGTTCTTCATCTAACCATGAATCAGACTAAATATTTTTGATTGTATTATTATTATTCTTATTTGTATTATATTATAAGTTTCACCTTTATTATTTTGTTTTTAAATTCCACACTTTTGGACATAATTTTCGAATATACAGGGCGATGCAAGAAAGTGTAACAATACAACTGTATTTTTTTTTTTTAAATAACAATCACCATTTTCTTATTTCATGTTCTGACACTCCATTTAATTGCCAAAATGGTAATCTGATAATTACGTTTCCTTACATAAGAAAATTTTTGAGAAAAATAATTAAAATGACGAAAAAATGCATTTTTATTATTTCTTACACGAATCACTCTGTATAACCGAATGTTATCTCAAACAATGCTGAATGTTGAGCCGTATTGTATTTTATTTTTGTCTTCATTTCTTTGTTGTTAAATTAATTTAGTTAAACCCTGTATGTACTTATTTTTAAAAAAAGTAACGACATTAGTTTTGACATGTTGAAGCTCTAGAAAAAGTCTGAGTTTTATTATTAATATTATTACGAGACGACGAAAATCTGAATTTAAAAATTAAATTGTATTGTTTATAGAATTTTCTCAAAAATCAATTATTTCTTTTTTGTCAAATTTAGTCTTTACTTTCGACTTGCACTGTATGTTTAATCCAAATAATTAATAAAAATTGTACATATTTACATTTTAAGCTGTTTTGTGTTTTTAAAAAAATAGAATTAAACAAAAAAACTCAAATTTTCACTGTAACTCGTAAATTAACATTTTCGAAAAAAAAAAAGTATGGAGAAAATTTAATTAAACACTATTAGGATTGTTTTATTAGTCATAATAGATACAAAGTTGGTTAAATCAAATAAACATATGTGTATTTTTAAGACGAATTTGTCGGTTCTTTCTAAAACTTAATATCAGGTCCGGTTTCCGAGATATTGGGGCAAAACCGAATTTGGCTATTTTCGTTTTATTTATTTACAACTTTTGTTTTTGGAAATAGAAAAAACTTTACTTTTTGTTAAAAATCAAATTCCGCTTGAGATGGTAATGTCAATTTTTCAAAACCACGTTTCTTCCTTAAAGCGCATCTCTCAACTAATTTTTTATTTTTGAATACAGACCTGCACCTTTTATTTCATTTTTGTAACCTCCAATTTTTTTTCTCCCTACAATAAACTAAATATTTTTAACTTTTAAGCGATAATCAATTAACAAAAAATTTTCAAAAAAAAAGTATGGAGAAAATTTTATCAAACATTATGGAGAATATTTCGTTAACTTTTATAGTTACAATATTTGTTAAAAGGGCAAAAACATGCCCATTTTTAAGATAAATTTGTCAGTTTTTTAAATTTAAGTATCAGGTCCGGTTTCCAAAATGTTTGAGCAACATTTAAATAGTCGATTTTCGTTTTATTGAATAACACATCTTAATTTTTATAAAGATTACAAATTTAAAATTTCTCAAAAAAAGTATGGAGAAAATTTTATTAAGCATGCAAATTATTTCGTTAATCTTTATAGATACAACGTTTGGAAAGAGAAAAAACTTTATTAAGTTTTTTTGTCCAGCGTAGCCACATTTTCAAAATCAAAACCACGTTTCATCTTTAAAGCGAATCCTTCAACCATTTTTTTTTTTTTTTTTTGATACTGATTTGTACTTTTTATCTCATCTTTGTAATCTCCATTTTTTATCTAACCATGTATAATCACACTAAAAATTTTTGATTATATTATTATTATTATTTTTGTTTGTATTATTATTCTTATTTGTATTATATTTTATTATTTTTATTATTATCGTCTTATAAAATTTTAATAAAATTGCAAACTAAATAATGTTTTTTTATTTATTGAGATTTCTTTTGAAAGTGGCCCACTGCGCTAAAAAAGGTAACTGACCCCTGATACATAACATTACAATGTCAAAAACCATGAAAAATATTTTTTGGAAAAAATTGTGATTTTTCTTTCAACTGCTTGTAACTCAAAAACGGACAAGGATATGAAAAAACTGAGTAGGAACTATTTTTTGCCAAATTTTATCACCTATATTTTTTTTCATAAAGACATTTTCGCAAGGACCAACAATTATCAAGATATAAGCGAAAAATCAAGCAGACCACCGAAATTTCGTTATTTTCGTCTACAAATACCTCCAAATGTAGCCTAAAAGTAAAAAAAGTATGCAGAAAACTCTTGTCTAGAAACCATTCCTTAACTGGACTAAAAACCGTGGTAACTAGTAACATTAGAATATGAACGATTTTAAATATTAAGCAATATTGTTACAAACTTACCAAACTTAATATTGATATTTTTTTTAATAAGAATAAATAAGAAAATGTTTGTACTATAACATACAATATACAAGTAGGTTTAAAATTTCCATTCGATGAGAGTTAAAAGTAAAAAAATAATAATTTGAGAAAAGGAACAGTATTGATTTTTCGAAAAAAATCCAAAAACAGGTCAATTTTTATTAAATTCAGAACATTTTGAAGTAATATTCGGATATACAGGGTATTACATGTAAATGTAATCAGATAGCATGTCGATGTCACGACAAAATCATTTTTTTTTATAATAATTTGTCCCGGACGTCAATTACCTAATAAGACGTCAATACTTTATTTTTTACGTCATATAAAGAGGTACGTCATAATATGGTCATAATTTTTAACGTGTCAAAAAATTTGATGCTTTTATTTTTCCAAAATAACAATTTTTTGCCATGCTTCAAGAAAAAATTGTGAATTTTATATTTTAATGTCATCTGCATTTTTTATTCCACATTCTGACACTCCCACCAAATGCCAATTACCAACATGGTAATGTAATAAGTTTGTTTCCTTACATTAAGGAAATTGTTGAGAAAAATAATTATGAAGACTGAAAAACGCATTTATATTATTTTTTACTGGCATCACCCTGTATATCCAAATATTATCTCAAAAAATGCGAATTTAAAAATGAAATCGATGTCTTTGAAATTTTTTTCAAAAATCAACTCTGTATTATATCGAATTTAATTCTTACTTTTGACTCACACTGTATGATTAATCTAAATGATTAATAAAAATTGTACATATTTACATATCTTTTCCGATTTTAAAAAATAATAATTTTAACGAAAATAAAATAAGAATTTCGATAGTTCTCGTAAATTAACAGAAGATTCACAAAAAAAAGTATGGAGAAAATTTAATTTAAACACTATGGGGATTATTTTATCATTCTTAATAGATACAACGTTTGTTGAATAGGCAAATGATGCGTGTTTTTAAGACGAATTTGTTGGTTCTTTTAAAAATTTTAATATCAGGTCCGGTTTTCGAGATATTTGGGTAAAACCGAAATTGAATATTTTCCTTTTGATTAATCAACAACATTATTTTGAAATAACTTTTCTGGTACACACCTTGTACCAGCAACGAATGTTTTAATGTCGTCCATTTTATTTAGTGTATTGTATAATATAAGTAAATTTTGAATTCGTGTTGCTAGGTTAAAACAACAATCGAACAGGTGGTACAACAGTTGTACCAGGTAGCGTTTATGACATAGAAGATGTTGTTTTTGTTCTGTTATTTTGATCTAATTTAAATTCTTTTTTGAGATAACTTATATTTCTAAAAGTTAAGTCGAATATCCGAAAGAAAAGTTACATCAATTTTGAAAACATAAAACTCTTTTAAAAATATATAAACGTACTTTTGCAGATATTCCACAACCAGATTCAGTTTGAGATGTATTTTTTGGCGGATAATATAACAGAACAATTTGGAAAGGATCGATATTGGGGTATTTTTTGTAAAAAAGATAAGAATGAGGGTAACTTTGAGTATGCTTGAGGTAATTTTAGAAGAAAATCGTGGTAAAATTGTTTAAGTTTAGTAGAAAATTAGTAAAATTTGTGATGTAATAGCAGAATAAAAGGGGGTAACATTTATTTTTTAAATGAGCTAAAACTTTGAAGAAAATAAGGTAATTTTGGAGAAATGTTGTGATGAATGGGAGTAAAAGGGGTAAAAGGTTCCTAAGAAATTAATTATAAATGTGTAATAAGAGTACAGTGTAGTTCAGTTTTTAGAAGAAAATTTTGACAAAAAAGTTCAGCAGAATAAAAGAATAAAAGTGGTTACATTTATTTTTTATGTGAAGTAAAACTTTGAAGAAAATAGGGATAATTATTGGAGAAAAGGGTGCTGTTTTTGGTAAAAAGTTGCGCTGAACGGGAGTAAAAGGGGTAAAAATTAGAAAAATGTGTAATTGGGAAACAGTATAATGCAGACGATAAATTAAAAAAAAAACTCCACTGTAAGTCAGAGGGGAATTGTGTTCTGACCTAAGTACTTTCAGGGGTAATTTGGGGTAACAGAAATTTTTTGATTGAAATCTATATTGGGATAGTGGTAAAATTGGGGGTAATAGAAAAAAATGGTATTTTTTTTGAAAAGTGAGGAACACTTGCATTTAATTGTTGAATAAAATAGCGAAATATTGGGGTAATTTAGAGAAAGGGGTAATATTTGGGAGAATTACAGTACTAAATGGGAGTGAAAAGGGTAAAATAATCCTAATAAGTGTATTAGAAATGGCTAATTAGGGTAATAGTGTAGTTTAGATCATAAAATTGGAGAAACCGGGGGTAACTTTAGGTCAGATAGAAACTTGGGTTTCCAAGGTAAAAAATCATCCAAATTGTGCAAGAACGTTATACATGGATGTAATATAATTCGCCTTCTGGCGCAGAATACATAGCCATTACCCATTTCAATTTTTTGGGGGGTAATTCGACAAATTTGGGAAAGAATCGGTATTGGGATATTTTTTGGAAAAGACGTAAAGTTGGGGTAACTTTGAGAATATTTGAGGTAATTTTTGAAGAAAAATGGGATACAGTTGCGTAAATTTGCCAAAAAATTTGGACCAACAATAGAATAAAAGTAACATTTATTTTTAAATGAGGTAAAACGTGGAGGGTTGTTGACGAAAATAATGTAAAATTTGGGGTAATTATTGACGAAAGGAGGTGAATTTGGAGCCTATTTTGGAAAAGGGGTAATATATTTGGAGAAATTTTATGCTAAACGGAAGTAAAAGGGTAAAATTTTGTTAACAGTTGGATTAGAAATGGGTAATTGGGGTAACAGTGTAGTTCAGATGGTAAAATTGGAGAAACCCCACTGTAAGTTAGAGGGGAAATTGGATTCTGGCCTAAGTATTTTTTTAGGGACAATTTGGGTTAAAATGGAAAAATGTTGACGAATTCAGTATTAGTGAAATTTTTTGGGATAATGGTTAAATTTGGGGTAATATTAGAAGAAAAGACATCTGATTTTTTTTGAGAAGGGAGGGATTAATTTTTGAATAAAATGGGACAAAATTTGGGGAAATTTTTGTCAATCGGGGTAACAGTGTAGTTCAGATGGTAAAATTGAAGAAAATCCCACTGTAAGACATTGAGTCCCGGCCAAAGTATTTTTCAGGGGCAAATTTAGGGTAACAAGAAAGAAAACGGTATCGAGGAAGTCGTTTGGGAAAGTGGTAAAATTTGGGGTAATATAAGAAAAGACTAATTTGTTTTTAAATGCAATTTTGTTGAATAATTTTGTAATAATATTGGGCAAAATTTGGGAGTAATTATTGACAAGTGTGAAACGCTTTGGGGTAATATTTGGGAAATGTGTCACACTAAACATGGGTAACAAATTGCCAAAAAGTATATTAAATAAAACCGCCCCCACTGTAAGACAAAGAGAAAATTGTGTTTTTTAGGGGTAATTTAGGGTAACATGATTTTTTTTTTGACGAAATAGGTATTGTGAAAATGGTAAAATTGGCATAATATTATAAAAAACTATAAATGTAGCTGAAAAGAGGTAAAATTTGTTTTTAAAGTTTAATAGTTGAAGGAAATATGGTAAAATTTGGGGTATTTTTTGACAAAATTATGTAAAAAAATTGAGGGGTAATTTAGGGAAAGGGGTAATATTTTTGAGAATTGTCGTACTAAAGGTGAGTAAAATGGGTAAAAACTTGACAAGTACATTAGAAATGGCTAATTGGGGTAACCATGTTATTTATATGATAAAATTTGAGATTGAAGAAGGTCATACATGGGCACCCAATACATATCGCGCTGTTATTCGGTGAACCAGGGGAAGATTTTTAAAAAACAAAAATCAAAAATTAAAAAAAAGTCAATTTTGTTTTTACCCAAATATCTCGAAAACCGGTCCTGATTTTTTAATTTAAATAAATACCACTAAATTCGTTTTAAAAATGCGCATCTTTTTTCCCATTTAATCAACGTTGTATCTATAACGGATGAAAATCCAAAGCGTTTAATAATTAAATTTTCACCACCCTGTATGTGTCTAAAAAAAAAAAAAATGGAAAATTTTAAATCAACAATAAAACATCGTATTTCGTTAAAAAAATTTACGAATAAAAATCGCTGTTTACATTTACTTGAAATTTAAACGATATTTGCTCAAAAGTAAAAGTTTTTAATGTAGAGTGAATTTCAGTCAAATTTTTTCTATTATAAAATAAATTTGCTAATTTTAAAATATTTGAAATCAATGCTGAATGATAATCTACATTATCATTTCAAGTAATGTAAACTAAAATACTAAAAAAATAATAATAAAAATTATTACTGCCTCTTCACGTTTTTGAAGAACCATTCGGTAAATTTCCTGAGTTGCTGAACGGCGGCGTGCGCCTGATCCTGCAATTTTCTATTTTCTTCCTTGAGTCTGCGCACTTCGTGCTCCAAGGAAAGTCTACGTCGCGTTTCTAAAGTCACTTTAGATTCCAATTCCGCCACGTGGCTCTGCAGCTCTGGGACACTCGTACTCGAGCTTACCCTGAAATTTAGAAGTTTTGATCAAATATAATTTAAAAATTTTGTGGTACATATTTATACCACCAACATTTTTCTGTTGTATGCGTAGAAAAGACCAAAATTATAGTTTTTTTTTTTTTTTTTTTTTTTTTTTGAAAATCAATAAATACATAGTGGAACTACCCACATTTTCTATGGTACGGATATGTACCACACAATATAAAGGGCAAAGCTAAAATATGTACAAATTTTTATCATTTATTACAAAAATAGCACATAAAAAACAAAATAAAACTTCAAACTCGATTACGTATCTCAAAACTACGATTTTTGAGTTTCGCCACTATAGGTCTCAGCAAGTAATATGTACTGAGTTCTCAAAATTTGTTAGAATAAATATTAAGTTATTATTTTTAAATCATCGTATTTCGGATGCAGATCACTTTCAAGAAATTAAATATGGATCAGCCAAAGTGAAAAATGTATAAGGTAAGATCAAAGATTATAAAAAGTTAATTCGATTTTCAAAGAATTTGGAAGACTTTGGACGAATTTGGAAGAATTTGAAAGAATTTGGAAAAATTTTGAAGAATTTTGAAGAATTTGGAGAAATTAGAATTTTGAAAAATAAGAAGAATTTGGAAGAATTTTGAAGAATTTGGAAATATTTGGAGAAATTTGGAAGAATTTAGAAAAAATTAGAAAAATTTGGAAGAATTTAGAAAAATTTCGAAGAAGTTAGGATTTGGAAAAATTTGAAAGAATTTAGAAGAATTTCGAAGAAGTAAGGATTTGGAAAAATTTGAAAGAATTTAGAAGAATTTCAAATAATTTCAAAGAAATTCCAAGAATTTACAGAAATTTCCAAGAGTTTCCAATAATTTCCAATAATTTCCAATAATTTCCAATAATTTCCAATAATTTCCAATAATTTCCAATAATTTCCAAGAATTTCAAAGAATTTCCAAGTATTTTAAAGAATTTTAAAGAATTTCAAATAATTTCAAATAATTTCAAATAATTTCAAATAATTTCAAAGAATTTCAAAAAATTTCAAAAAATTTTAAAGAATTTTAAAGAATTTTAAAGAATTTTAAAGAATTTTAAAGAATTTTAAAGAATTTTAAAGAATTTTAAAGAATTTTAAAGAATTTTAAAGAATTTTAAAGAATTTTAAAGAATTTTAAAGAATTTTAAAGAATTTCCAAGAATTTCAAATAATTTCAAATTATTTCAAATAATTTCAAAGAATTTCAAAGAAGTTCAAAGAATTTCAAAGAATTTCAAAGAATTTCAAAGAATTTCAAAGAATTTCAAAGAATTTCAAAGAATTTCAAAGAATTTCAAAGAATTTCAAAGAATTTCAAAGAATTTCAAAGAATTTCAAAGAATTTCAAAGAATTTCAAAGAATTTCATCTTATGAAAGAAAGATTATCAATGAAAGATTATCAATGAAAGATTATCAAAGAAAGATTATCAAAGAAAGATTATCAAAGAAAGATTATCAAAGAAAGATTATCAAATATTATCAAATAAATATTATCAAATATTATCAAATATTTATTATCAAATATTATCAAATATTATCAAATATTATCAAATATTATCAAATATTATCAAATATTATCAAATATTATCAAATATTATCAAATATTATCAAATATTATCAAATATTATCAAATATTATCAAATATTATCAAATATTATCAAATATTATCAAATATTATCAAATATTATCAAATATTATCAAATATTATCAAATATTATCAAAGATTATCAAATAAAGATTATGAAAGATTATCAAAGATCATCAAAGGTCACCAAAGATCATCAAATATCATCAAAGATCATCAAAGATCATCAAAGATTATCAAAGATTATCAAAGATTATCAAAGATTATCAAAGATTATCAAAGATTATCAAAGATTATCAAAGATTATCAAAGATTATCAAAGATTATCAAAGATTATCAAAGATTATCAAAGATTATCAAAGATTATCAAAGATTATCAAAGATTATCAAAGATTATCAAAGATTATCAAAGATTATCAAAGATTATCAAAGATTATCAAAGATTATCAAAGATTATCAAAGATTATCAAAGATTATCAAAGATTATCAAAGATTATCAAAGATTATCAAAGATTATCAAAGATTATCAAAGATTATCAAAGAAAGATTATGAAAGATTATCAAAGATCATCAAAGGTCATCAAAGATCATCAAATATCATCAAAGATCATCAAAGATCATCAAAGATCATCAAAGATCATCAAAGATCATCAAAGATCATCAAAGATCATCAAAGATCATCAAAGATCATCAAAGATTATCAAATATTATCAAAGATTATCAAAGATTATCAAAGATTATCAAAGATTATCAAAGATTATCAAAGATTATCAAAGATTATCAAAGATTATCAAAGATTATCAAAGATTATCAAAGATTATCAAAGATTATCAAAGATTATCAAAGATTATCAAAGATTATCAAAGATTATCAAAGATTATCAAAGATTATCAAAGATTATCAAAGATTATCAAAGATTATCAAAGATTATCAAAGATTATCAAAGATTATCAAAGATTATCAAAGATTATCAAAGATTATCAAAGATTATCAAAGATTATCAAAGATTATCAAAGATTATCAAAGATTATCAAAGATTATCAAAGATTATCAAAGATTATCAAAGATTATCAAAGATTATCAAAGATTATCAAAGATTATCAAAGATTATCAAAGATTATCAAAGATTATCAAAGATTATCAAAGATTATCAAAGATTATCAAAGATTATCAAAGATTATCAAAGATTATCAAAGATTATCAAAGATTATCAAAGATTATCAAAGATTATCAAAGATTATCAAAGATTATCAAAGATTATCAAAGATTATCAAAGATTATCAAAGATTATCAAAGATTATCAAAGATTATCAAAGATTATCAAAGATTATCAAAGATTATCAAAGATTATCAAAGATTATCAAAGATTATCAAAGATTATCAAAGATTATCAAAGATTATCAAAGATTATCAAAGATTATCAAAGATTATCAAAGAAAGATTATGAAAGATTATCAAAGATCATCAAAGGTCATCAAAGATCATCAAATATCATCAAAGATCATCAAAGATCATCAAAGATCATCAAAGATCATCAAAGATCATCAAAGATCATCAAAGATTATCAAATATTATCAAAGATTATCAAAGATTATCAAAGATTATCAAAGATTATCAAAGATTATCAAAGATTATCAAAGATTATCAAAGATTATCAAAGATTATCAAAGATTATCAAAGATTATCAAAGATTATCAAAGATTATCAAAGATTATCAAAGATTATCAAAGATTATCAAAGATTATCAAAGATTATCAAAGATTATCAAAGATTATCAAAGATTATCAAAGATTATCAAAGATTATCAAAGATTATCAAAGATTATCAAAGATTATCAAAGATTATCAAAGATTATCAAAGATTATCAAAGATTATCAAAGATTATCAAAGATTATCAAAGATTATCAAAGATTATCAAAGATTATCAAAGATTATCAAAGATTATCAAAGATTATCAAAGATTATCAAAGATTATCAAAGATTATCAAAGATTATCAAAGATTATCAAAGATTATCAAAGATTATCAAAGATTATCAAAGATTATCAAAGATTATCAAAGATTATCAAAGATTATCAAAGATTATCAAAGATTATCAAAGATTATCAAAGATTATCAAAGATTATCAAAGATTATCAAAGATTATCAAAGAAAGATTATCAAAGATCATCAAAGGTCATCAAAGATCATCAAATATCATCAAAGATCATCAAAGATCATCAAAGATCATCAAAGATCATCAAAGATCATCAAAGATTATCAAATATTATCAAAGATTATCAAAGATTATCAAAGATTATCAAAGATTATCAAAGATTATCAAAGATTATCAAAGATTATCAAAGATTATCAAAGATTATCAAAGATTATCAAAGATTATCAAAGATTATCAAAGATTATCAAAGATTATCAAAGATTATCAAAGATTATCAAAGATTATCAAAGATTATCAAAGATTATCAAAGATTATCAAAGATTATCAAAGATTATCAAAGATTATCAAAGATTATCAAAGATTATCAAAGATTATCAAAGATTATCAAAGATTATCAAAGATTATCAAAGATTATCAAAGATTATCAAAGATTAACAAAGATTATCAAAGATTATCAAAGATTATCAAAGATTATCAAAGATTATCAAAGATTATCAAAGATTATCAAAGATTATCAAAGATTATCAAAGATTATCAAAGATTATCAAAGATTATCAAAGATTATCAAAGATTATCAAAGATTATCAAAGATTATCAAAGATTATCAAAGATTATCAAAGATTATCAAAGATTATCAAAGATTATCAAAGATTATCAAAGATTATCAAAGATTATCAAAGATTATCAAAGATTATCAAAGATTATCAAAGATTATCAAAGATTATCAAAGATTATCAAAGATTATCAAAGATTATCAAAGATTATCAAAGATTATCAAAGATTATCAAAGATTATCAAAGATTATCAAAGATTATCAAAGATTATCAAAGATTATCAAAGATTATCAAAGATTATCAAAGAAAGATTAGTCATGTGTGTATGTGTTTCTGTAAAAATAAGAGTGGCCATCGATTAGTGAATCTTGCCTTAACGGCATTATGCATCATGTGAAGAAGTTTCAAATACATATATTGATTATATTACTTGAGGGTATCCAATTGCCGAGAGCAAGACAACGATACTCTCCTGTTTTGATAGTTGGGTAAATTGCCCTGTAGGATATAGCCCAAAAAAGGAAGAAGAAGAAGTATTTAATAGACGCATCTCTGTCCAATAAAATATTAATTTAATAAATAAATATGGAAAAAATGCTGATAGATATTTATTTCAGAAGATAACTGAAAATTGCATTATTGTACAAGTTTCAATGATAGATACTTACTGCAACAAGTCGGAGATTATTACATTCCTATTTCATGCAATAATTGTTAGAATTATTATTTGGAGTAAATAAAAAAATATGATTAATAGGATCATTGGTTTACTATCCGAGTGTAGGTGGAAACTCGTTTCAGGTTGGGCCATGATAAACATTTTAAGATAACGATAAATTATGAAGAAATAAGAAAGTGTAGTACTTATTGTATACTATTGTATATAGATTACCAGTACACCATCACTATTATATAACCTTCAGATCATCAACCATTTTAAGGTGATAACACTTTTGGTTCCCTTTGAGAACCATTGTTCGAGGTGATACCCCTTATTTATTCTGTGTTTTATGTAATCAATCATTCATTCCATGTCTGGAAGCTTAAGTAACAGGTTCGCGAAGAGGTCTGTGGTTACACTTGTTGAATTATTATGCATGGTGAATAAATATTAGTTGAAGTTAAACGTTTTATTGGTAAAAATGCCGGCCATCCCTACAAAAGATACATATGCAGATTAGACTGCAAAGAAATTAATTATAGTTCATTCTAAGTGAGATCAATGCATGATGATAAACCTTTTAAGACAATGATAAATTTATAAAGACAGATTATACTCCAAATAAATTAAATATGGTTAATCCTAAGTGAAAACTTTACAGATCAATGATCATAAAACATTAAAAATACTTACGTCGAAGTAATAGAAGCATCTATAACACCATCCCCATCCCAGCACCTATTCACTTCCATCTCCTTGCCGCCATCGCACGAACCAACTTGATTCATGAAACAAGTCGCCGTATCGACCAAACTCGGCCAATCGCCGTCCTCGGGCAAAGGAAACTCGTCGGGAAAACTAACGGTAGTTTTCATTTTGGTTAAAGGCACGTGAGGATCGTCTTGAGCCCTCTTAAATTCGATCGGCAACGGACTTGAGGTAGTACTAGCGTTAGAAATAACCGTAGCCGGACGAGCCATCGTCAAAATCACTTCGGGTTGAGATTGAGGCTTGTGAATGCTCAAAGCGTTATTCAAATTTTCTCTAGAATGGTTTTTCGAGTCTTTCATTACTTTTTGCTCCGTCTGTTCTATGTTGTCGGGGTTGATTAATCGGAGCAATTCTTCTTGAAAGTTTGATAAATTTGCGCTGTTTCTATTAGAGCTACGAGAAGTTACTCCAGGTCTTAATTTGGCTTCACCATTTAGCGATCTAGGACTTTGGTTTCGATTCGTGTAATTTTGAGCATGTTTCGCTGCTCTACGAGTTCTAGGAGAAGCGTTTCCAGCCCCTGTCGACAATTCTTCCTCGCTGCCAATCAAATTGATTCTTTCGCTTATAGAACTGTCATTCGAATGACTATCGTTGACGTTTAACCTACAAAAATCGTTATTTAAACTTTGTACTGTAGCGTAATCCGACCTAGAAGGCCTGGTGCTCATATAATCACTTTCTTGTCTTAGTCTTTCATTATGCTGCTTTATTAAATTATTCTTTTCGCTTTTGTACACATCCATGTCGTTCGTACTGTTATGTAAAGCCGCTGTCAACGGTTGCGACATACTGACGTGTTGCAGAGGCAGCGAATTGCTCAGATGTATCTTGTTGTGCTGGATGGGGTACTGGTTGTTTTGAGGTACCTGCAAATGGGAATTGTTCCGTTTCGGAGTATTAGGAAAGGTGTTGTTGGTGTGGTGAAGGCGGGAGACGTGCTGCTGCTGCTGTTGCTGCTGCTGGGTCGTCTTGTGGGGTATAGGGGGCGCCTCGAATTCTTGTAGAAAATCGTACCATTTGTCGTCAGAGTGGCCACTTGAGGAACTTGTTAATGTACCCTAAAAATTCGACGTTGGTAATTTTACAATTTATATGGAAAGTAGTTAACAGAGTTTTTTAGTGAGGTATAGAATTCCATAGAACAAATAAATTTTTTTTCAAGTAATTATTTTTAATAAACTGAAACATTCAGTAACAGATGACAAGAACAGCAGACCTAAACAGTGCAAACATCACAAATGAAGTTGACGATGTAAACTGTATTTTCGTAAGTCTTATGAGGGTTACCTTGTTAGTTTTTACAAAATAATGAAGAAAAATAATTTTTTGGTATAAATCTTTTATAGTTTTTCAAAATAATCGTATTTAAGCTTCATACACTACTGCCAACGTTCGAACTAATTCTCCGTATATTTGACCGAGACCTATGGAACCCAAGGGGCCGACGAAAACAAAGAAATCAGGTGCGGTTTCTCCATTGGTTCATTAGTGCAGTGAACACATTATTTTAAAATCACCTAAATAACTTAAAAATATAAATTTACTTTTAATATATTTATTATTTTAGTACGTATTAATCTTTACTTTTTTTGTACCTCAGTGCGCTCTGACTGGTAACGTCTGTCGGTGCAATATGTTGATTGAACGCGAGAGGTTTCCGCGAATGCCTGTAGTTAAAAAGAGAGGTCAAAAGATCCCTGAAACAAAGTGTGTCTGCTTGAAACCACGCTATTTTTAGCATCATTTTGTGCATCGCACGTAGATTACGTCACGACAGTTTATTTCCCTTGGTTCAACGACTAGACGTTGCTTGGGCCAAGGTCACTCTGACTGGGGGTCTTTCATCCAACGTTGTCACATTTGGTAGATTTTCAGCTTTTTTGGCTAATTTTAGTAGACCTTTTCTTTGGTAGATTTTAGCATTCTATAAATTAATTAAAAAATTCCAATTACTCATATAAAACTTGATATTTAAATATTTTTTTGCCAAAAATACTTGCTAAAAACGTTATGGCCGGGCGATTTCTAAAAAATAATCGATTCTTTAGGAATAATCGATTATTTACGATTAATCGATTCTTTTCGATTAACTGATTATTTTCAATTAATGAATTATTATCGATTAATCGAATCTCTTCGATTATTCGATTATTTTTAATTAATTGATTCTTTTCAATTAATCGATTCTTCTATATTAATATATTATTTTCTATTAATCGATTTTTTTTTCGATTAATCAATTATTTAAGATTAATCGATCATTATCGATTTTTTTTTAATTTATCGATTTTTTTTTATGTTAATCGATTCTTTTAGAATGATTAAAAATCGAATCTCTTCGATTATTCGATTCTTTTTAATTAATTGATTCTTTTCAATTAATCGATTTATCTCTATTAATAGATTATTTTCTATTAATCGATTTTTTTTCGATTAATCAATGATTTAAGATTAATCGATTATCATCGATTTTTTTATATTAATCAATCCTTTTCGATTGATCAAAAATCGATTATTTTCGATTATTCGATTCTTTCCTATTATAATTTTCTATTAATCGATTATTTTCGATTAGTCAATTCTTTTAGATTAATCGATTATTTATTTATCGATTATTTTTGATTAATCGATTATTTTTGATTAATCGATTATTTTCGAGTGATAGATTATTTTCGATTAATCAATTATTATCGATTAATCGATTCTTTTTAAATGATTCTTTTCAATAAATCAATTCTTTTCAATGAATCAATTATTTTCTATTAATCGATTTTTTTTCGATTAACTAATTATTTAAGATTAATCGATATTATCGATTTTTTTTAATTAATTGATTTTTTAAAATAATCAATTCTTTTCGATTGATCAAAAATCGATTATTTTCGATTATTCGATTCTTTCCTATTATGATAATTTTCTATTAATCGATTATTTTCGATTAGTCAATCCTTTTAGATTAATCGATTGTTTTCAATTAATCGAAACTTTTTTATTATTCGATTATTTTCTATTAATCGATTCTTTTCGATTTATCGATTATTTTTGATTAATCGATTATTTTTGAGTAATAGATTATTTTCGATTAATCAATTATTATCGATTAATCGATTCTTTTTAATTGATTCTTTTCAATTATTCGATTCTTTTCAATGAATCAATTATTTTCGATTATTATCGAATGTTTTGAATTAATCGATTTTGTCTATTAATCGATTCTTTTCGATTAACAGATTATTTTCGATTAACCAATTCTTTTCGATTAATCGATTGTTTTCGGTTAATCGAATCTTTTCGATTAATCGATCATTTTCTATTAATCGATTCTTTTCGATTTATCGATTATTTTTGATCAATTAATTCGTTTCTATTAATCGATTTTTTATCACTAGAGTACAACAAGTTAATAGTTGTAGTGATAACTGAAAATGGAATATAGTAATCTTACGGGAATAACACAAGTTAATGACATAGGCATGATTTCTGCACGATCTTTAACGAACTCTAGAATGGACTACGAATCTGAATTTGATATTGCCATTTAGACGGTAAAAGGTTAAATATTATTTGTACATGAGCAGGCTTAAGGGGTAAAGATTCCAAATATTTACATACAGCTGAGAGAAAAGGATAAACGATTAAATATTTTTCCATGGGCAGAAGTTCAGGGTAAAGTGTCTAAATATTTTTACATGTATTCGCTCCGTGCGCGACAGCAGCGCCAATTTGTTTTGGTATTAAAGGAGTATTTCTGCCTATACTGACAAATACAATTTTTAATAGAATTCGTAAATAAAAAGTATATATGTTAGTTTTAATAAAAGTATATGGATTTATAAAACAATTAAAACATTAATTTATTATTATTATATATTTTTCACGCTTAAATTGAAGAAAATTATGTATAATCATTAAAAATCAATAATAAAATATAGGCAGGCAACAGTATTTACCTGAAAATGTATAAGAAGTTGCCTAAGTCTAATAAGTTGTCATTGAAGAAACCATTTATAATAGCGTGAAGTTAAAATGTATAAAAAGGATCGCTACTTATATTTTCATTTTTGTTCTAAAGAAAACATAGAATGAATGATTAAAACTGGTTTCCGATCAGTAAGTCACAAAATTACATACCAGCCAAATATTATAATCAACGGCAGAAATCTTGAAATCTAGTTCTTGCTGAATGAACATTTAAGAATAAAGGGATATTAAAGAACATCGTAAAATGATAATTTATTGTTTATTTAAAAACTTTCTAGTTTCTGATGTCTACTATTTCCAGCATTACTGTTATTATCACAAAAATAAAGGTAATTTTTCTTCTTATTGTACACCTACCCATTTATTTCTTTGATTTAATTTCCACTTTGTTAGTGAAATTTGTTATATAAGTTTCACTGTTTTTTTTTGCTAGTATTTGTACAATTTTCAACACAGCAACTCCGGTTGCTTATTGTGTTGTTTTTACCTACTTTTTTGAAAAAAAGTAAAATGTATACGTGTATTTGATATGCCAAAATTACAAAATATCCCCCTAAAATGCACGAATTATCCGCAGCTAGCGCTAGTATCGCTTTTGCTTCCCTTTCCATGACTTCGCACGGAGCGAATAGACACTTAAGGGGTAAATGCCCCAAATTATTTTTACATATACAGGCGTAAATGGTGAAGGGTCCAAGTATAAAGGGATAAAGTGACTAAATATTTTTAAATGGACAGGCTTAAGGTATAAATTGATCAATTCTTTTTTCATGGACAGGATTAAGAGGTAAAGGCCCCAAATATTTTTTATTTGTGTTGGCTTTTGCTCAAATACTTTTAGATGAGCAGGAAGGGGTCAAAAATTCTTATTTGAGCAGACGAAAGGAGTGGAAGGACCAAATAATTTTAATGTGCAAGCTGAAGAGGTAGTGAGGTAAATATGTTTACTTATAGAGGCGTAAGTCGTAGAGGGACCATATATTTTTAATGTATAAACTGGTAGAAGTAAAGGAATCAGATTTTTTTATATGAGCAGGAATAAAGTTGCAAAATATTACGTATACAGGGTTTCTCATTAGGAATGGGACACAGAACAAGTAAAGATTCTCTGATTAAAAAGAAGATTAAACGAAACATGCTTGGATGAAATATTACTGGTCTCCGAAATACAGGGTGTTAAAGTTGAAAATTGAAAAATTATTAATTGCTATATTTTTTTATTTCTCGGTATAATTTTACTAAATTCGGTAAACGTTGTTATCATCAAATAAACCTATTAGCAAAACAATCAGATAAATAAACTGTACCAGTGGCGTACAACATGGATAAGTAACACTTGCATATGCTCTAAATTTTACGCCACTGTCCAAAAACTTATATAAACTATACGTTTACATTTTTAATGTTTTTTAAATAATTCATGTACTCCTGTTGGACACTCATGAAGTGATTTATTTTCGAGATATTCACACTCATAGGTAGATTTTCTTCATTTTAATATATTTTTAATTTTGTAATTTTGGATTTTTTATAAATTCCCAAAAAGACTACACGATTTATTTAAAAAACAATAAAGAATTTTAAATTGTAGTCCAAATGAGTTCACCGGGATGTGCTTTGAAATATTTAATTTTTAAATAACTTTTTATTAGTTTATGGTTATTTAACCATGTATTGAACTCCATTTTACTTCTTTACAGCACCCAGAAATTATTTATTGTAACACTAATAATTATTGCTTTCTAAAATTTGAGACAAGAACATTTTGACCCCTCCAATAATCCGTATCTCCATTCGGTGCTACCCGAGTCGTTTTGACGCCGTATTGAAAGGTTGTGGAGGGAACAATATAAATAAAATCCGCATCCTAGTGTTTTCGAGTGTAAGTTGACACCATGTAAGTATCGGTTTTCTGTGTAGCGAGAAAACTACTTGCAATACTTATTCCTTATCCTTATTGTATACATGGGCATTTTGATTACGAGTAGCACTATTTAAAACATATACACCGTGTCTAAATAAATTGGCTACATATGGTAAACTTTTTTATTATTAGTTTTATAAAAAAAATGTATTCTTTATAAAAAGTTCTGCATAGTCTAAAACCCAAAATTCACTAATCAGATATTAAATTTTTTGAGCCGTATACGAGGCGCGCCAAAAAATATAAAGAATCTTTATTTCTAACAAACCTCGTATATGACTGATAAAATTTCAGATTATATGATTAAAAATTGTGCTTGGTCTAAAACCTAAGATATCAAATTTTATAAGTCGTATACGAGGTTTTTCAAAAAACAATGTACTTTATTCTTCACCAAAAATAATTTTTTTGACAAACGTCGTATACTATTCATAAAATTTTATATCTGATGGTTGAATTTTAGGTTTTAGACCATGCAGAACTTTTTACAAAAAAATACATTTTTTTTTTTATAAAACTAATAATAAAAAGTTTTCTATATTATGTAGCCAACTTATGTAGACACACAGTTTAAAGAGAAAGTATATCTGAAATGAATCAGCACTGAATGTTAAAATCGAAAAAAAATTGAAAATATTAACGTAAAATTTAAATTTTTTCACAAAATTGCTTTTTTAAAACGTTCACTTATAGATAAACTACTCTGTTGTCATTTTTTTTAAAATGGTAAGTTTGTAAAAACTTAAAAGGCGACCCTCGTACTTACCGAATATTTCTACAGTGAATTCTATTGTCGCAAAATTCTAACTTCAGAGCAAGTGAATCAAGCACAGTGATCTATGGTCTAGTTCTATTCTAGTACTATTTTATTTGCAACTATTCGACTAGGAAGCAGAAATTTATTACTATCTTACATCTTCCTAGGCTTACTTACAACTAGTCCCGTTAGCTAATAGCTAAGTAAAAGGTAAAAATTGTTATTAAAGGTTCTACATAATTTTCACTATTTTATTTTTCAATAAATCGTTATAATAGCTGCTAACTTACTTGCTACAAAGTAATTGACTATTGAAATACATGTAGATATTAAAATGTAGGCTCTTCAAAAACGAGCAAAAATATTATTTTGAAGAAATAACAATAATTGAAAAAGTTATTCAATTTTGAAAAATGTATGTTAAATCAAGTAACATACAAAATCTCGAATTTTCGAGTCACAGTCTCCGTCTACAATTTCAATATTTATATTCTATTTAAGAACTACCTAATCACTTTCCTTTCCATAAAGATGGTTTATTAATTTTACAATTGCATAACGTAACCATTTTCAAGAAAAAAAAAACGAAAGGAAAAGAAAAACAAAGAAAAATAAGAGAAAACAAAGAAAAACAAAGAAAACAGGAAGAAAAAAGAAGATAAAAGAAGGAAAAGAAAAAAAAGAATAAAAAAAAATAAAAATGATAAAAAAAGAAAAGGAAAAAAAAATACAAAAGGAAAAAAAAAATACAAAAGGAAAAAAAAAGAAAAGAAACAAAAAAGAAGAAAAGAAACAAAAAAGAAGAAAAGAACAAAAAAAAAGAAACCGAAAGAAAGAAAAAAGAAAGAAACAGATCACCATGTATGCAGAACACTTTAATATATAACCTTATAAAACGAGACAAAAGAACTACTCTAAATCTCATACAACCATGCTTATGAATCGATGGGAATTGCTTAATACTTTTTATAGCATCGGAATTATTCAGGAAATAATTTTTACCATTGTAAAACAGGTACCTCAAATTAAACTAAGTTATATTTTACTAAAATATATTTTATAAAAAATGATTAAATAGTTTAAACTATTTCCAAATCACAAAAAGAGACTGCAAACCATCTAAAAAGGTATACATAACACAATGAAACATGTGGTCCGTTATCCGCTAGAACGTAAAACAGCAAAATGTACATGTTAAATAGGAAACAAATATTATGTAATCTAAGACAAGAAAGGTGAATGTTATGCTAGTTAGCGAGAACCGCGAGAAATTTAAAATATATTTTGACATTATACTAAGGATAGGCAAAATAATTGATTTTTTTAATCGATAAAGAATAACTGATTATTCAATTATTTTCAATTAATCGATTTTTCAATTATTTTCGATTAATCTATTATTTTTGATTAGTCGGTTATTTTTCACTGTTTGAAGATTAGTATATTCGATTTAAATTAATCAATTAATTAATCTAACAATCGTTTAATCGAATAATCAACTTTAAAGGAAATTTAAAAAATAATTTTCTTTAAATTTAATAAAAAATAACCCGAGCAACAACTATTTTGGAAATAATGGTGAAAAAGCTTTTTTTGATGAGCAATTTACAAAATGAGACACTCAATCACACTAGCTTGCTTATAAAATAAAATAATTATAATGTAAAATGTTAAAACATAATATATTTAATAAGCTTTTTTAATTTGGGTTTATATTAAGTGTAGTTAGTTATTTTTTAGGAGTGGGAAAAATATTCAATTGTTTATTACGATTATTCGATTTTTTTAAATTGATAATCGATTATTTTTTATTAATAGATTATTTTCTATTATTCGATTATTTTCGATTAATCGACTATTATTGATTTTTAGATTTTCGATTGATTAAAAAATTATTTTCAATTTATCGATTATTATTGATTTTACTATTAATTGAATAAAATATTCTGACTAATCAATTAATTTCTATTAATCGACTATTTTAGATGAATCAATTATTTTCCGTTAATCGATTATTTTTGATTAAAAAATCATTTTCGATTATACGATTTTCGATTAATCGATTTTCGATTATTTGATTAATCGATTATTCAATTTTCGATTAATCGATTTTAGATTAATCGATTTTCAATTATTCGATTAATCGATATATCAATTAATCGATTAATCGATATATCAATTAATCGATTAATCGATATATCAATTAATCGATTATTCAATTAATCGATTATTCGATTTTCGAGTAATTGATTATTTTCAATAAATGGATTATTTTGGATCGGTTATTTTCGATTAATAGAAAATAATCGATTATTTGAAATAATCCATAATCAATTATTCATTTTGCTAATCGCCCAGCGCTAGACCCCTTATGAATTGCAAATCGATTAATTAATTATTTAAAGATAATTTTTATATTCGATTAACCGATTAATTAAATAAACTATGATCGCTATCTCAGAAAAATGTGAATATATTAAATAGATTATTTTCTATTAATCAATCATTTTCTATTATTTGATTATTTTCCATAAAACAATTATTATTGATTTTTCGATTATTTTCATTAATCTATTAAACGATTATTTCCCATTAATCGATTATTTTCGATGAAACGATTATTTCCAATTATTCAACTAATTCCAATTAATCGACTATTTTAGAATAATCGATTACTTGATTTTCGATTAAACGATTATTTTCTATTACTCAATTAACCGATTATTCATTTTGATACTCGCTCAGCGCTAGACCACTCATGAATTGCAAATCAATTAATTAATTATTTAAAGATAATTTTTATATTCGATTAATCAATTAATTAAATAAATTATGATCGTTATCTCAGAAAAATGTGAATATATTAAATAGATTATTTTCTATTAATCGATTATTCAATCATTTTCTCAATTATAATTGATTTTTCGAATATTTTCCATTAATCGAATAAACCATTATTTCCAATTGATCGATTATTTTTGATTAAACGATTATTTCCCATTAATCGACTATTTGCGATTAATCGATTACTTGATTTTCGATTAATCAATTAATTTCTATTACTCAATTTTTGATTGAGTATTTTCTAGTATTCAATTATTTTCGATTAATCGATTATTTTAAATTTTTCGATTATTTTCGATTAAACTTATTTCCGATTAATTAATAATTTTTATATTCGATTAATCGATTAATTAAATAAACTATGACCGTTCTCAGAAAAATGTGAATATATTAAATATATTATTTTCTATTAATCGATTATTTTTAATTTTTCGATTAGTTGATTATTTTCAATGAATCAATTATTAATGATTTTTCGATTATTTTCCATTAATCGATTAAACGATTATTTTAAATTAATCGATTATTTTTGATTAATCGACTATTTTCGATTAATAGAGTATTTTCTAGTATTCAATTATTTTCGATTAATCGATTATTTTTAATTTTTCGATTATTTTCGATGAATTGATTATTTTTGATTAAACTTTATTTCTGATTAATCGAATAATTGAAAAACTATGATCGTTATCTCAGAAAAATGTAAATATATTAAATAATTATTTTCAATGAATCAATTATTAATGATTGTGAAAAATGCTCGGATATGGCAATTTTTATTTTTGATAAAGCACATTTTTATTATAAAAATCGCAGATTTCAACCCCTATACGTGGTAGTTACTCCTTTGAATAATTTAAATAGCAACAAGGGCGATAGCTCATCCAAAAAGGTTTTTTAATAAAAAAATATTTTCATTAAAATTTACGAGATATTAATTCAATAAGCAAATATTTGAAATATTTAAATCCTTTTAGGTATATCACCTAGTAAGAATAAATAAATAGTATCAAATAACGCCAAAAATAATTTTATTCCATAAGTGGTTTCCACACATATTCTTTGGGGATCCTTGTTTAAAAATCTTGAACTGAAGAAATTCTGGTTTTCTACATACTTTTTTTTATTGAATTAAAACAATACAAGATTTTGTTCAAATTCGTCCTCTTACAAATAAACAAAATGAAACTAATACAATCAAACATTGGGAAAATATATAAATTAAAAATTACAATGAAAAGAATCGTCCTATTAGAGTGACTTTAAAACAAAAAAGAAAAAGAACAAACAATTATTGACCGAAGGTTCTGGTATTACTTATTAATCCTAAAACCATATAGAAGGAATTAATCACAACCTTAGATCATAGAAATTAAATCATTAAATAGAGCTTTCTTTTTTAACCCATATTAGAGCAAACAATTTAAATCTAGATGAATTAAGAAATCTAACATACTCCGCTTATTTCCGAACTTGTAGAGAATAATATTTAAAACTTTATAAATAATTCCTGCTATAACAAATTTAAATTAACAAAATGAAAAATTTTTGATTTAATTCGTATCTCCATCTGAAGCATTTAAGCGAATCACGTTAATAAAACTGGCGCCCGAGAAATTTTTCTGAACATACGTAAGTAATGTTTTATTCGGTGACAAGAACATTGTTTTATTTTTATTAAAAATGTACTACAGGTCAAAAATATAAGTTGGTCTAATAAACAAACGTAGAATAATGGAGAAACTTTAAAATTCAAAACTAAATATGTCACTTTTAATATATACATGTATTTCAATAATCAATCTTTTGCTTTATGTTTTACATTATTTAAAAAATAGTGAAAATCATAAATTAAACTTTCTAAACAAATATTCAATAACATACCTCTATATTGTTTTGAAATCTAGCCTCGGGTCCGTGAAACGATTTACTGCTACTCCCAGTACCATAACCGGAACTATTACTGCTCCTAGGTGGCGAAAAACTCCTTTCGTATATCCTCCTATGGTTCCCGGAAACGGCTTGTTGCATTTGCGGAGCTCTTCTACCTTTATTTTCTTCATTGGTATTCGTGTTGTCGTAGTCGCCTTCATAATGAGCCTCGTTGTATTTGCAGTTCTGCAAGGTACACCCTTTTCGCGGCGTGCCATCAGGTAAAGGCGGTATCACAGTTAGAGTAACGGTAATGGACGTTTTGAGAAGATCCACCTGGTTGAAACGAAAATAATTAGAAACAGAAGTTGCAGGGTTGGAAAAAAGCTGCGTTTAATATTGTCACAAATTCCAAAAAATATTAATAATAATTTTTCTTAGTGTTTTTTAAAGTAAATTAAACAAATTCATTTGATTTTTGATTCAGCATTTTTTATTAAAGTCAAAACATAGATAATTAAACAAATTTAAAACCGATTACAAAATACTGCCGACATGCTAATATACGTAGGAAATAATAAGGAAATTATATTGCTTAATTAGAATAATATCAGGTCATCAACCACATAATTTAAGTTTGATTAAACTACGTATAATTTTGCAAATCGGCAATATTCAAAAAATTAGATATTAAAATTAAACAAGGAAGGCAGTTGTAGCCATCTTTTTTGAAATAATTTAAAATCCTCTAAAATTAAAAAAGTAATAATTTAAGATCCTTATAAATTAAAAAAGTTTTCCGTTGTGCCTTTTTGGGGAAGATTGTGACGTGCCCCAAAACTTGAGAAATGTGGTAAGTGTACCAAGTCATTTAAAATATTGTTAAAATAAATGAGGTGTGGTTGAGATCAATCAATTATATATTTTCTTATATTTTGTTATTTTCTTTCAAAACGAAACTGGTACAAAAAACACGACCTCGTGACATGGTGGAGGTGCCTAGCTTCGTTCTTGAAAAATAATTCATCATAATTATTTTTAATGTACCATTAATTGTTTTTTAATTTTTTTATATTTCTTCAATATTTTTTTTTTCTTTCTTTTTTTTAATTAGTAAAAAATAGTCAGCCACCCCTCATATGTAATAAATTTACAGCTGAATAAAGCGAGGTGAAATATAACAATTGGTAGGATAACCATAAATTGAATATTAAAAATAAAATCGTACATTCAACAATTTACAGAATAAGAATATTTTTTTCTCTGTTTGTTGCAGAAATACAGGGTTATTTAAATAAGTTATTTCAAATAGTTATAAAATCAAAAATGCTTACATAAAAAAAAATTTTTTTCCTAAAACAAATTAACATAAAAATTTTTATTTAAGATATTTATTAAATTTTTAGTTTCTATTTATAAAAATAAGTCAATATGACCCAAAACCCAAAAAATTTATATTTCACTGAACTTTGCTCTAGCTGATGGTTTTAAAAAAATCACATGTTTGACATTTTTCACATTTTCTTTTTACATTTTTGATATTTTTCACATTTTTTTTACATTTTTTCAATTTTTTTTATCGTTATTATATATTAGCAACTTTTAAAAAACTATCCTATTGATAAATTCTTTATTTTTTTTTATAATTTTAAGATGGTATTTGAATATAAATTTATATAAAATTACTTTAAAACTTAGATTAAATTAACCATTCTTCTACGAACAATAACTTCTACATTTTTTTTTTTTTAATAACAATACACACTATTTTCTCCTGATATCACCCTTTACTGTTGCACATAACGCACTCATTTTGATTTTTTTGAGTTCACAAGAAACAGTTTATTTGGAATTAAGTAAAAAACTAAAAATGCTAAAAGTAAAAATAGTTGTAGCCATCTGTTAAGCAGTACAGCCCCAGAGGCAAATAAAAAACCATGAGGAAAAAGAAACATACTAGTTACTTTTACGGCAATTTTCGGATAATTTTTGTTTTATTTACTAAATTCAAATGTGATCTATTGTAAATTCTAATTTAAAGAAACTTTTCAATGTCTAACCTAATAATACATTACCTAATAATAGAAAAATGTAAAAAATAAACTAATAATTAAGTAAATATAGCTAAGATGATATTCAATGAATTGTGCTTTCGCCATTTAATATCTCACAAAGTATGGAAAATTTTATTAATATTGGGAAAAATTTTTTTTAGTTAACAAAAAGTGCATTGCACTGATTTAGAAAATATATAGCCATAATTTTATATTTTGTATTTTGGACGGAAATAAGTGGACCATAAATAAAAATCATTAAGAAAAACTATTTTGGGATTTAATTTTTATTATTTAATTAAACTAATTAAAAAGTGAAAATTCAAATTTTTCAGAATTTCATAAAATAATTTAACAATTTTAGATTAATATATGTATTCATAAAAAGTGATAAAATATTTAAAAAACGAATAGGATATTCTTATAACAAAATCGTAAGACAAGTAGAGAATTTCTTTATTATTATATTAAATATTAATGCAAAATAAACAGTTTTTATAATGCGTCAGGTGTCTGAACAGTAATTTACGTAAATAATTTTACAAAAGTGCTGAAGATAACAAAACTTAAAAAATTAATTTTTAAATGAAATAATCCATTTAGATCAAAACTATTCGAACTTTTTTTTTTTTTTAATATCACATCATCAATAATAAAGATTTTTTAATAATGATAGTAGAAATAATTTCTTTTAACATACTAGTCAAGTAATTTAATATTTCATTTGCTTACTGTGAAAAATTTCGCACGATTTGCTTACTTAAAAAAGTGTGAACATTTTAGATTTTAAAATATGTTTTTCGTCTATATGAATTTCAATTTCAGAATAATAAACAAATATTTTACTAAGTTATAATGTGTCATAAATCACAAAAATTACAGATACTTAAAAAATTAATTTTTTTTCATTTTTTTTTTGTTAAAATTGAAATAAATATAGGTTCGTTTTAGTAGGAACTTGTTTTATTATAATTAATTTAGATTATCATTGAAATTAATGTGGCAATAATGAAAAATAAAATAATTAATAAAAATATTCTATCTATATTTTGTAAAAGTATTATTAACTGGAATTATTTTTTTTATATAAAATTCAAAAAATAAATGTTGATGTGAATCTTATTTTATTCTTGAAATTTAGTTGATGATTTCCCAAATACAATATGGTAGATAATTACAAAATTAAATGATGTAATAAATTGTTAGGAATTGCTTGCTTTATCTTTAATGTTGGATCAAGAATTGGGAATAGACCATAGTTATATGAAAATGGACAGTTTGAGATAGGGTTGCCACCTGTCCTTTTTTCAAGCAAAATGTCCTTGCGACTTTTATAAGCTTAAAATGTCCTTTTTTACGGCATATGTCCTGTTTTACTCTTTAATATCTTTTTGATATCGTTGAAAAAGGAAAGGGACCTGGCTTGTACAAAAATATGTAAGCTCGGTGGAAGGACTAGGAATGTTTATATCTTCGACTTTTTTTTAGAAGTTTAGTAGAAGGATGAGGACCTTTTGCATACTGGATCCCCTATCAGCATCATAGTACTTTATTCACTTTTTATAAAGGTGGCAACTCTACTTTGAGAAGAAAATAGAAGCTACGTCTATGTTACAGGTTTATTTTGAATTCAATTCTAAAACAATTCGTAAAAAGAATTTAATATTTTACGGGACTGATGAGTCGTTAATGGGGGGGTCGTTTTTCTTTTTCTATTTCATAGAATATATCTGTTATTTACGCTTGAAGAAGAAAATTCTTCAAATAAAAGTTGCTCTATAATTATTGCTATATACAAAATTTTCCTAAAATGGTTCATATTCAAGAAATTTGACAAAAAGCAAAAACAATATAATTTTTAAGAAAATTGTTCAAATAAAAGTTGTTTGTCACGTCATTATTTATAATTATCAGTTTACCTAGAACTCGCCTAGGATAGTGCAACGTCAATTTTTTCGAGCTTAAAAGTGACGGCTGACACATTTTGTTTCTGTACAAACAGTATTTTTCCCGTAGTATTACCGCTCCAGAGTAAGTTAAATCCCACTGCCGGTAGAGCACCGGCAAATGCCAAAGTCCAACAAATAGTCCAACAAATAGTGGTTTCCAAACCCTATACTCCAAAAGGATTCAGAACAGATGCCGTCCTAACATAGAACAAATCACTAAATTATCCACAAAAAACACGCCGAGTGCGTTCAAACCAAAAGTAAAGCTGAATACAAACATAAACATGAGTAAAGGGAGCCTACCTATAACTAACATTAACCCAGGGGTCATCGTCCCAATACAAGGGAATCCCTGGCCGAAAATTCTGTGATTCGATCTTCAGGCGATCCTCAAACACTCAGAAACATAAATGCCGCGTTTGAACTGGCAGAAAACACCCTAGAAATGAGAACAGCCGCAACCCCCATGCAACAAATGAAATCCTTAGAACTAGCCCAAATAGCACGTTTATCAGGCCAAGAACGAGAAATGAGGAGGAAAAAATGGACACAAACTCTCGAAATAATAACTCTGAGCTTCCTTTTCAAATACCCCGCAAATTTAGCTCAAATTTTTAGAGACTGATAAGAGAATAATAGAAAAAGACATTAACAACGACAAAAAACAGGTATCTAGTTCTCACAGATGACTCTGACTCAGATGATAAGGACGAGATATGAAAAATAGTTAGAAGAAGGAAATTCAACACAAAAGACAAAGGATAGGAGAATAAACAAGAAGAGACCATTGAACAAATACTGGCTGCGAACAACAAAAAAAACGAATAACGAAATTACAGGGAAAACCAACAAAAAACCAAAAATTAAAGGCACAATGCCCCCAATAGTGGTAGATGGCAAAACCAAAAACCAGAACATACTAATACAAGACCTAAGGGCAAATGTACGCAGAATTTTCAGTATCAAACACACAAACAACTCCTACTTGTCAAGGAAAAAGACGACCATGAGAGAGTACTCAAGAATATAAGAGAAGAAAACATCTCCCATCACACTGTGTATACGTAAAGAACCGACCAACACAAAACCGACCCTCACAAATGAACGATGTCCTAGCCCTGAATTCGCGTTCAAAGAATTAGATAAACTGGTAAATATTGGTGAGCTTACACGAGCAGTACGACAACATAATCACAGTTTACGAAATTGTAACACTAATGCAGAATTTTTCACAGTATATTACAACTTTGTAGCAGTACTGGACACCTGGACACAGGGCCGCCGAGAGCCAAGCTGGGTAAAAACTCAAAGTAGAAAACTGGTCGACCCATCTCACTCCGCAACGGAATCGCGAAAGTAATACATCGCATATTACTTTCGCGATTACGCACACACGAAAAAGACCACCACATCATACCGTCAGAGTAGTATGGGTTCAGGGCTGGCCATAGCACTGTTGCACAAGTCATAAGAATCCCACATCACGCAAAAAACGCGTACAACGACAAAAAGCAAATTGTGTTAGTGGTATAGACTGACGGTTTGATATAGAAAATGTTTGTGAATGATTACCCCGTGTATATTGTAAAAACAATTCAAAGATACTAAACAGAAAATTCAAAGTAAAGATCAAAAACACAAACTCAGGACCATACATTGCGTCATCGGGAGTGCCTCAGGGTTCAATATTTCGGTAGAAATTGCGCTAAGAAGGCTATAGATACATATCAACAGAACGGTGGTCCCCTATCTGGATGACAATAAAATTACACTAAACTGGCAAAAAACTGAAAGTCTATTATTATCTAAAAAACAATCTCAGGGAATAATCACTAATCTGAAAGTGCAAAATAATATTATTAAGACGAGTACGCACATCAAATACTTGGGAGTCATCTAAGATAGAGGACTAACGTTCCAGAAACATATAGAAGACAGGGTTAACAAAGCTGCGGCGATGATACACATATTCACCCCCTGCTACATCGACGCAGTGGAGTCACCCTGGAAAATAAACTACTGTTATACAAACAGATAGTAAGACCGGTATTATGGATCTCCAGTCTTCTGCTGTATGGCAGAGACTCATTGGAATAAGCTCCAACGAATCCAATAACAGCGTCTTCGGCTGGCCCTAGGATAGGATCGCTACGCAAGAATTCAAAATATGCACGTGCAAACATCCATGCAACTATCAAAGATTTCTCAATTAAAAATGCTGAAAGCGAAGATTTCGCGAGTTAGTTTGACCTTAACATTGTAAATATATTAGAGCTTAGTTGAAATGTATATGTTACGGGCAATTTGATTATTCCAGGCATTATTCATAATGGCCGGGCAATTTATAAAGTGCCCAATACAGTCGGGCCATTTAATAATTTTGTATTTGTCTATAATAATTTATTACACTGCCCGGTCATTATAAATACGGCTATTATTTTTTGGGCACTTTGATTAATTTTAAACAATTTGGCAACGTGCGTATAGTGTGATTCTCACTGGCCAATCAGCATCCATTTTTGATAGCTTGTCGCTTGTCCATCTTGCGCGTTAAAGAGTTCTCGTTCTCGATTGTTTTCAGTTCTTTGCTGGGCTGTTAATAATTGTGCCACGAATATTTAATGAATTTTGCCTAAGTGACTTTATTGTTTTGTTTTAAGTGTTAGTGATTTTTCTATAAAATAAAATGCAGAAACAGTTATTATTAACTGATGTAAGTGAGACGAAAAATCGTTTCGACGAACGGCTGAATGAATTGTGTTCATCAAAAGGTCAGAATACACAAATTCTCACAAAACCTCAATACTTGGAATTAATAGAAAAGGTTAAAACATCTAAAAGCAAAGTGGTAAATAAAAAACCCGAGGATTATCAGCGTTTACGCAGGTTTGACGTAATGACTATTGGAGAGAAGGAAAAGCTGATAGTTCCTGTAGAGGAAGGTAAAGAGCAGATTAGGGTTTACGTACATCGGGAAGAGATATTTCAACATTTACATGATGCACATATTTCTATTGGGCACGGTGATCGAAACCGCATGGAAAAAGAGATCAATTTAAAGTATAAGAACATCACAAGGGAAATGATTGTAATCTATCTAAATTTATGTATGACGTGCGAAAAAAACACAGTGTACCAAGAAAAAGTTTAGTTGTTAGGCCGATACTAAGTAAAAACATGAACTCAAGATGTCAAGTCGATTTAATCGACATGCAGTCGCAAGCTGATGGTCAATATAAATTCATACTTGTATACCAAGATCATTTAACTAAATTTGTTCAACTTCGACCTTTTTAAAGGAAAAAAACAGAAGAAGTAGCTTATGTGCTTTTGGATATTTTCACCATTTTTGGTGCGCCCACTATTTTGCAGAGTGATAATGGCAGAGAATTTGTCAATAGCACTATTAACGAACTATATACCATGTGGCCCGAATTAAAGATGGTACATGGGAAGCCCAGACACTCTCAAAGTCAGGGCTCCGTCGAACGTGCGAATCAGGACGTGGAAAATATGCTTGGTTCGTGGCTATAAGACAACAACAGCAAGAAATGGTCAGAAGGCTTACGTTTTGTTCAACTTATGAAAAACAGAGCTCTTCATAGTGGCATGTGGCATAAACTGTACTCCGTATGAGGCCATGTTTGGAACAAAGTTAAAAGTTGGTCTGAAAAGTTTTTTGCCTAAGGACGTTCTGCCTAATATAAATTCTGAAGAGGACTTGGAAGCAATAGTACAAGATCAAAACAATTTAGAGTCTGCAGAAGAAGGTCCACTGCAAAATAAACCAGGGTCAAATTCTTTAGCGGAAGTAGGTTCAAGTCAACAATACGAGGGGGAAATATCTTCTCTTTATAGTTATGTTCAACCATCAACTTCGTTATCTGAACCAATCTCTGATTTCAGTAATAACAAAAGAGAAATAAATGTCTCAGGGGCATCTGAAATTCAAGTTCCCGGTCATGAGAAACGCGCGTATGAAGGTTATGAAGATTTCTCAGAAGATCCCAATGTGAAAAAAAGAAAAGCCGACATTAAAAATTAGGGAGATTTCAGCAAGCAATCTAAAAAATCAAGCTGAAAAAATGCTTCAAACTTCTAATTCAAAATATCATGCCGCTAAAAAGGGTGACACAGTTAGAGTTCGAGTCCCAGATGTCGACAGAGGTCGCACCGATGGAAGAAATATTTTGGCAATTGTCCTTGAAATAACAGATGATAATCTTTATAAATTAGGCACGAAACATGGAATCCTAAATCAACTTTATGCTATATAGGAACCAATTTACAATATGTAATGAAAAATGTATTAATGCCGAAGAAATTCCACAGTCAGAAATTTCACTAAGGGAATGTTCAAGAATGTCATCCAAGAGTGGGGGCCAAGGCTGTAGTCGGTGCGGCTGTAAAGGAGACTGTAAATCTGACAAGTGGAAGTGCCGTAAAGAAAAAAAGCTTTGTAACTCGAAATTACACCAAAGTGGAAGCTGTTCTAATAGAAGCTCTAGAATTTGACATTTTGTATGTATAATGTATTTATGCACCGGTACCTAATATGTTTTTTCAGTTTTTTACTTAAAAATTTGTTTTTAATGTAATAAATCCTCTTATTTTTGTATGTAGACAAATATAAATAAAAATATTCTCAAATTGCCCACTCGACTTCCAGCATTATTCATAATGCCTGGGCAATGTGATTTTTTCTATAGAATGTTATGAAATTATTAAGTCCGACTCTGTCTAAGCACGCAACCTTCACATAGCAACGCTGACGTGTAGCCCAATCGGATTAGGTGAAGAACAGGCTTGAGATTCTGAAAAATTCGAAGCAGCAATTTTCCTTCGGAATTCGTTGGAGGGGGTCTCTGGTAGTCTAAATTCAAAAAGTTGGGATTCCAAAGTTGTCGTTACCTCCGCCATCTTGATTTAAAGGGTTATTTTTTGTATCTTGAATAACTCATTTATTTTCAATTTTACACGGAAAATAGTTTTTACAAAAGTTATTTAAAATTAAATTTCCTACAATTCTGCTTTTTTTTTGTACGATCGATTTTTTTCGATTTATACCCGAAAAGAGGGGGTGAATTTTTGGTTATAGAATAACTCGTTTATTTTCAATTTTACGAGAAAAATTGTTATAAACAAAGTTGTTTAAAATTAAATTTCCTACAATTCTGCTTTTTTTTGTACGATCGATTTTTTTCGATTTATACCCGAAAAAAGGGGGTGAATTTTTGGTTATAGAATAACTCGTTTATTTTCAATTTTACGAGAAAAATTGTTATAAACAAAGTTGTTTAAAATTAAATTTCCTACAATTCTGCTTTTTTTTGTACGATCGATTTTTTTCGATTTATACCCGAAAAGAGGGAGTAAATTTTTGGTTATAGAATAACTCGTTTATTTTCAATTTTACGAGAAAAATTGTTATAAACAAAGTTGTTTAAAATTAAATTTCCTGCAATTCTGCTTTTTTTTTGTACGATCGATTTTTTTCGATTTATACCCGAAAAGAGGGGGTGAATTTTTGGTTATAGAATAACTCGTTTATTTTCAATTTTACGAGAAAAATTGTTATAAACAAAGTTGTTTAAAATTAAATTTCCTACAATTCTGCTTTTTTTTGTACGATCGATTTTTTTCGATTTATACCCGAAAAAAAGGGGGTGAATTTTTGGTTATAGAATAACTCGTTTATTTTCAATTTTACGAGAAAAATTGTTATAAACAAAGTTGTTTAAAATTAAATTTCCTACAATTTTGCTTTTTTTTGTACGATCGATTTTTTTCGATTTATACCCGAAAAGAGGGGGTGAATTTTTGGTTATAGAATAACTCGTTTATTTTCAATTTTACGAGAAAAATTGTTATAAACAAAGTTGTTTAAAATTAAATTTCCTGCAATTCTGCTTTTTTTTGTACGATCGATTTTTTTCGATTTATACCCGAAAAAAAGGGGGTGAATTTTTGGTTATAGAATAACTCGTTTATTTTCAATTTTACGAGAAAAATTGTTATAAACAAAGTTGTTTAAAATTAAATTTCCTACAATTTTGCTTTTTTTTTGTACGCTCGATTTTTTTGTATTTGTCCCTGAGAAGATTGGGGGTAAACTCTTAGAAAAAATCGGAATCATAATTGTACCAAATAACATTTTTGAAAATCAGCAAAAAAAACAAACAGAAAAAATAATGGTACAACGTCAATAATGAACGTGACAATACAATACTTAGGTTCACCCCCACTCTTCTCAGGGATACATTCAAAAAAATCGATCGTACAAAAAAAAACAGAATTGTAGGAAATTTAATTTTAAACAACTTTGTTTATAACAATTTTTCTCGTAAAATTGAAAATGAACGAGTTATTCTATAACCAAAAATTCACCCCCTCTTTTCGGGTATAAATCGAAAAAAATCGATCGTACAAAAAAAAAGCAGAATTGTAGGAAATTTAATTTTAAACAACTTTGTTTATAACAATTTTTCTCGTAAAATTGAAAATAAACGAGTTATTCTATAACCAAAAATTCACCCCCTCTTTTCGGGTATAAATCGAAAAAAATCGATCGTACAAAAAAAAAAGCAGAATTGTAGGAAATTTAATTTTAAATAACTTTTGTAAAAACTATTTTCCGTGTAAAATTGAAAATAAATGAGTTATTCAAGATACAAAAAATAACCCTTTAAATCAAGATGGCGGAGGTAACGACAACTTTGGAATCCCAACTTTTTGAATTTAGACTACCAGAGACCCCCTCCAACGAATTCCGAAGGAAAATTGCTGCTTCGAATTTTTCAGAATCTAAAATACTAATCCGATTGGGCTAGTGTGAAAACAATCGGATCGCTTCTCAAATGTACAAGAAATGACAGGATGCCTGCCGCTGAGGCACCAAACAGCTGGAATGGCGGAGAGTGCCGTTTACTCATAGGAATGGAATGTTCGAGAGCCTGTCGTATTTTCCAGTAGCGGAGTTGGAATAATATAAATAGCCGACGTATCAGCGCCGAGTTTAGTTGAAGATAGAACATTGTATTGGAAAGTTAAAGTGTAAGAAATAAATTAGAATTGTTAGTTAGTGTTCAAATATTATATAAATTAAATAGTACGTCTGAAATAAATTGTAAATAGTGTGTTTTTAAATAAATAAACTAAAAATAAATTAGACTTTCGTCACAATAATTTATCATTTTGTCCAATCCCTTCAGGCACTTTTTAAATTGCCCGGACATTATAAATACTGCCCAGTTATTTACATTGCCCGTAACATATATATTATTATGTAACATCTATAATTATTGTCCCATACATAATTTCTAGAATGGACCGTATTGTATTTGAGATAATTGAGAAAATGTGCAAATTTAGAATTTTGAAGATAACTCAAGAACGGATAAAGAGAAAAACACCAAATTATATATTTAAGCTTTAATCCATCCTGCGGTGAACTGATTAGATTTTGGACATAGTCGAAACAACTTGGGGGGGGGAGGGGTACTTTATGGGGGGTCGTTTTTCTATTTCATAGAATATATCTGTTATTTACGCTTGAAGAAGAAAATTCTACAAATAAAAGTTGCTTGTAATATTATTCTCTATAATCTTCGTTCTATACAAAATTTTCCTAAAATGGCCCGTATTCAAGAAATTTGACATGTAAAAAAATTAAATTTTAAGAAAATTGTTAAAATAAAAGTTGTTTGCGATATCCTTCTCTATGGGCGATTCGCACTGCTAGTAGTTAAGAAATAAACGAAGCTTAAAATTACATTGTCTATGGAAAAATGTCATTTTAAGCTTGGCTTATTTTTTAACGACTATGGACCGTAATGGAAAAATTTGAGAAAAAGTGTAAAATTTCAATTATTCAGTATTTTCGTTGGCAAAGAATACATATGAAGGGAACAGGAAAAGAAGGCGATATGTCAATTTTTTTCGAAATTGAATTAATCAAGCCATCTATGAGATAAAGCTGTAAACTTTTCCCTTAGAAACTGTCATAGCTAAAAGAGCGATCAGTCAGCAGATAACACCCCTTCTATTTTTGCCACACAGGCTAAAAATGCAATATGTTAGCACGGAACCACGTAAGAAGGTCAGACAGACAGACATCACATGAGAACCGTTGAATTTTAGTACTGTAGACTCATTAAGTCATTAAGGCATTTTATTATAATATTACTGTTTCTTTTTATATTTCATACTAAATAAAACACCTTCCTTTCCTTTTTGAATGTGACTTTTTGGGAAAAATTGTTTTTTTACTATACAAATTGTTAAAAAAATTAACTAAGAGGTATTTGTAGCACATTACCCTAATAATAATAGTAAATTTATCCTATTTTACTTTTATAAATAACTTTCTAGAGTACCTAAAATCTTTAAAAGCGTTATTCTCAAAACTAACTTTTTTGACAAATCGCCTTTGCCCGTACCCTTCATATAGAAAAATTTTCGAGTAAGATGTGTGTGGAAAATGTAAACATTTACAGGGGTGATACAATAGGTTGTACAAAATAACCGGAAAAAGTGTGGGATTTTTAAATTATTATAATTTGATTATTTTATATGAAATGGATGTTTCGTTAACACAGTATTATTTTTAAACCATTAAGTCATGTAGCAGGGTTGGAAAAAATCCGGTATTAACAAAAACTGATCTACAAAAAAATGTTTTTAAACTGCCCTTACATACCATTTGGTCGTAGGTGAGTGTCGCCACAGCTACCTTGCAGATTTCCACTAGACGGGAATTTTGACGGAGTCCCGCCTGCCAGGCCTGACCTGCGCTTTCCACCAAAGTCACTATGCCGTCCGGTTGGACATGAAAACCCAGCTGGCCCATAATGTTGCGACTGAAATTTTTGCTTTAGGAGAATGAAATAATAAAAATTGATTGTATGTACAACATGCAAAAGAACGTACTGAATAAGGTCAAACTTTAAAATTAGTTTATTTATATAAAAAAAAATAAAAAAAAAAAAATAAAAAATAGAAAAAAAAAAAAACAAAAATAAAAAAATAGAAAAAATAGAAAAAAAAAAATAGATAAATATAAAAAAATAGAAAAAAAATATAAAAAAATAGAAAAGAATAGAAAAAAATAGAAAAGAATAGAAAAAAATAGAAAAAATTGAAAAAAATAGAAAAAAATAAGAAAAATAAAAAAAATAGAAAAAAATTGAAAAAATAAAAAATAGAAAAAAATAGAAACAATAGAAAAAAATAGAACAAAAATAGAAAAAAATAGAAAAAATAGAAAAAAACAGAAAAAATAGAAAAGAATAGAAAAAAATAGAAAAAATAGAAAAAAGAAAAAATGGAAAAATTAAAAATAAAATAGAAAAATATAGAAAAAAAAAATAAAAAAATTAAAAATAGAAAAAAATAAAAAATAGAAAAATATAGAAAAAAATAGAAAAAAAATAGAAAAGAATAGAAAAGAATAGAAAAAAATAGAAAAAAATAGAAAAAATAGAAAAAAATAGAAAAAAATAAAAAAATTGAAAAAAAAAATATCCATAAAAGTATAATCAGTCAAAGCATTTGGCACTTGGGGGGGTAAAGAGCTATAAGTCGAAAATGTTCAAAATTGAGTTAAATCTGCCACGATACTTCTAAACTCATTCTGTACCCCTGGGAAAAGGGATATAAATAATGAGAAAAAGGATATAAATAATGGGAAAAGGGATATAAGTAATTTAAACCTTACAAAATTTGGGTATTTAAAAAAACCGTTATTGAAACGCGAATATTAAAACTTTAAACTCAATTTATCATAATTTTTGATTTAGGACATGTACCCCTTTACCCCCAAGTGCCATTTATTTTTAAGTGTTCAATCATTGAAATTTTTTAAAATTCAAATCTTCTAACAGAAAAAAATAGAAAAGAATAGAAAAAATTGAAAAAAATTGAAAAAAATAGAAAAATAAAAATAAAATAGAAAAATATAGAAAAAAATAATAAAAAATAGAAAAAAAAATAGAAAAAAAAAAATAGAAAAGAATAGAAAAAAAATAGAAAAAAATAGAGAAAAACAAAAAATATAGAAAAAATAGAAAAAAATAGAAAAAAAAATAGAAAAGAATAGAAAAAATAGAAAAAAATAGAAAAAAATTAAAATAAATTAAAAAAATAAAATAAATAAAAAAATTGAAAAAAAAAAAAAAATAAAAAAATATCCATAAAAGTATAATCAGTCAAAGCATTTGGCACTTGGGGGGTAAAGAGCTATAAGTCGAAAATGTTCAAAATTGAGTTAAATCTGCCACGATACTTCTAAACTCATTCTGTACCCCTGGGAAAAGGGATATAAATAATGAGAAAAAGGATATAAATAATGGGAAAAGGGATATAAGTAATTTAAACCTTACAAAATTTGGATATTTAAAAAAACCGTTATTGAAACGCGAATATTAAAACTTTAAACTCAATTTATCATAATTTTTGATTTAGGACATGTACACCTTTACCCCCAAGTGCCATTTATTTTTAAGTGTTCAATCATTGAAATTTTTTAAAATTCAAATCTTCTAACAGAAAAAAATAGAAAAAATAGAAAAGAATAGAAAAAATTGAAAAAAATAAAAAAAAGAAAAAATAGAAAAAATAAAAATAAAATAGAAAAATATAGAAAAAAATAAAAAATGGAAAAAAATAGAAAAAAACAAAAAAATAGAAAAAAATAGAAAAAATAGGGAAAAACAAAAAAAAAAATAGAAAAAAATAGAAAAATAAAAATAAAATAGAAAAATAGAGAAAAAAATAATAAAAAATAGAAAAAAAATAGAAAAAAAAAATAGAAAAGAATAGAAAAAAAATAGAAAAAAATAGAGAAAAACAAAAAATATAGAAAAAATAGAAAAAAATAGAAAAAAATCGAAAAAAAAAAAAAAAAATGGAAAAAGAAAAAATGGAAAAAGAAAAAATAAAAAATAGAAAAATATAGAAAAAAATATAAAAAATAGAAAAAAATAGAAAAAAATAGAAAAAAATAGAAAAAAATAGAGAAAAATAGAAAAGAATAGAAAAAATAGAAAAAAATAGAAAAAAATAGAAAAAAATTAAAATAAATAAAAAAAATAAAAATAAATAAAAAAATTGAAAAAAAAAATAAAAAAATATCCATAAAAGTATAATCAGTCAAAGCATTTGGCACTTGGGGGGTAAAGAGCTATAAGTCTAAAATGTTTAAAATTGAGTTAAATCTGCCACGATACTTCTAAACTCATTCTGTACCCCTGGGAAAAGGGATATAAATAATGAGAAAAAGGATATAAATAATGGGAAAAGGGATATAAGTAATTTAAACCTTACAAAATTTGGGTATTTAAAAAAAACCTTTATTGAAACGAGAATATTAAAATTTTAAACTCAATTTACCATAATTGTTGATTTAGGACATATACCCTTTTACCCCCCAAGTGCCATTTCTTTTTAAGTCTTCATTGAAATTTTTTTAAATTCAAATCTTCTAATTGATATTTTTCTAAATATAAGAATATGAATCTAAAGTTGGACATACAAGTTCAAGCGTTCAAATTTAAAGTTATATATTAGTAAACGGCACTTACAAAAATAAAATAAAAACTACTACCTTATAGTCAACTCCTGGGCGACGTGTCCGAACGTCACCGACTTCAATCGATCCATGATTTCCATCAATTCGTCTCGATCGCCGTGCGAATCGCGCATATGTATCGTCATGCACTCCCCCTGGTGGTGATACAATCTCAGACTGTTCGTTTGCGGCGACCATCCCAAAATCGATTTGCACGGCGTTACGAAAACGATTTGTCGCGAATGTTCTTCGATGAGAACGAACGTATCGGAAGAAATGCCAAGGAAACATTCGATTTGTTGTCCTTGGCCGCTATCGTCTAATAATACTTGCCATAAAATGGCACCTCTTTGGCATAGGTCCGGTATGAACCGGGGACGGATTTTTTCCTTCTTTTTGCTGCTGAATATCGCTGAAAATAAACAGGGAATTATTAGACGATGATAAATCAATAAGGCAATTCGATTTTAGTTGCAGTACCTAATTCTCACAGTAGATCTAGTTTAAGACTAAGTAAAACATAGTGTAACGTTATAAATAAAGTTTCAGTTTTATTTCCGGAATATTAACGACATTTAATAATTATACACTCCTGGGAAAAACATTCAGGCACGCCACTGGTACGAGGACTATTTGTCAGAGTCACTTGTAGGAGGTCAATAATTTGGGTCTTGCGCGGTCGGATGATAGAAGGAAACCGTTAAGTATTCTTTCGCTCAACCAGCATCAGCTAATATTTATTCGTTTTGTGTGTATGTGTTCGGCGACCAAATAGGTAAAGCGCCTACAACAAAGAGATTAGATACCTCGAAATAAAGAGGCCAACAAAGAGGTAAAGCGGTTACAACGAGGATAGAATAGATGAAGGTGTCCAAGTAGTAGAATAGCCGTGGAGCTGTAGAAACCGCCATTATTGTCAACCAGACATCTGTAACCTTCTTTTGGGGCTCCGGAATGATTGACAGCTTCCAGTTCAGCGATGAAAAATCATCGACCGTGCAACCAACACAGCTAAGTCTCAGTCGGTGATGCCTGAGCATTTTTACCGATTTATATATATTGAGCCACGTTTGTTAATTAATATAAGGTCACAAAGTCACTTGGTAGTCTATTCAATTTAATTCAATCTAAATAAATTGTTTTTATTATAAAAAATTTGGAACTGATCAGTAACATAACCCAGTAGAGTTTTGTTTAACGTTTACATTAAAGTTACTATTCTTTAATTTAATTCTTTTAATTTCTTCCTACTTTCAGCTAGCAAATTAATGGCATAATTTGTATTTATTAACCATCTAAATACATGGCGTCTTTGACCATTAATATAACATTTTCTTGTCTTTCTAAATAAAGATAGTACCATTGATTTGTTAGTCAAATTCTAAGCCGAATGTCACCGACCCTGCTGAATTAGGCCGAGGGTAACATTTCTGACACCCAACTTGTCATGTAACAGATTTGGCATTGAATTTAAGTATCACGTAGCAAATTGGCACCAACGTGGTTTTACGTATTACAATATCGTCGACAATAAATAGTGTTACAAGTTACAAGTCCCAATAGTATTGACCATTTATAAAAACAAGTTACATTTCTAATATCAGACTGCATCATTATATATACCAATGACACAACTGAATATTGCAACAAATAAAATCTTATAGAAAACCAACAAAAATGTCTTCTGTATATAAAAAAATCACAAAATATGGGAACCATGGGCTAAAAACAATTAAGAAAACGCAGACCTATTTGTCCAATATTTAGCTATTGTATTTTCAATCAAATTAATGATATTTGTTGAAATACACTTAAAATTGCACCTTAACTCGCTTCTGCAGTATTAAATCTTATGTCAACCCTGTACAATTAGTCCAAAACGTGGAAACAAACAGAACTATTTTGGTCACCCCCTTGTGGTATGTAAGCGTCGCTTCGTAGTCAATAGAATATGTTCCGTAAGTGACAATCTAAATCAATACTTGATTGCCCTTAATGCCCCCTGTCAGTTGTCACTACCAATGAATTACTTCTCACCGAGTGAAGTCCGCAATGAAATCAGACTTCTTAACTCACACAAAGCTCCCGGATTTGACCTTATTACTGGCGAAATCTTAAAAAATCTCCCAAGAAAAGGTATCGTCCTAATAACTATCATTTTCAATAGCCTCCTTAGGCTATGCTATTTTCCAGTGCAATGGAAGAACGCACAAATTATAATGATACCTAAACCTGGTAAATCTCCAACTGAAGCTAGTTCGTACCGACCAATAAGTCTCCTTCCGACTTTATCAAAAGTCTTTGAAAGGCTTATTCTCAACAGAATAAAAACATTAATACCTCTAGAAAATCTAATCCCAGATCACCAGTTTGGATTTCGCTTGAGTCACTCAACCATACAACAGTGCCACAGGGTAGTCAATAGAATAAAAGAGGGCGTAGAAGAAAAACTATTCTGTATAACAGCATTCCTTGATATACAGCAAGCATTTGATAAAGTGTGGCATGAGGGTTTCCTCGTTAAAATCAAAACCCATCTGCCCGACCAATCATACCTCCTCCTGAAATCATATTTGTCTGATAGATACTTCCAAGTTAAATACGAAGAAACTTTATCCAACTAAAATCCGGAGTACCTCAAGGCAGTGTACTCGGCCCGTAATTTTCATTGCTGACATACCCATCAGTGATCATACATTAATGGCAACATTTGCGGATGACACTACTATACTAGCATCAGACAGATGAAATAAGAGCATTCAACAAACTGCAAAACCACCTCAACGAACTAGAAAATTGGCTTAGTCACTGGTAAATTAAAGTCAACACCAACAATTCCTGTCGAGTTAATTTCACAAATCGAAGAATAAGATGTCCACAACTATACTTAAATAATACGCCTATACCAATAAATACAGAAAATACTTGGACTTCATTTAGACGAAAAACTTACTTGGAAATCACATATTAAATCTAAACGACGGCACCTCGACCTAAAAGTTAAAAATATGAGCTGGTTAATCAAAAGAAGATCAAAACTTTCATTAGAAAAAAAAATGGTCATCTATAAAGCAATACTCAAACCAGTCTGGACATACGGAATCGAGCTGTGGGGCTGCAGCAAACCATCCAACACTAAAATACTACAGACGTTCCAGTACAAGACTATTCGAATGTTAGCTAACGCCCCATGGTACGTTTCCAACCAAACTCTTCATACAGACCTCAACATTTCCTTCATAGATGATGTGATTACCCACCACTCCAGAAAATATATGAATCGCAGTGAAAACCATCTAAACCACCTCATAGTCGAACTCTTTAACCCTCCACTCATCGATAGACGCTTAAAAAGACTTTGGTCAGAAGACCTAGCTGCTAGGTAAATTCCAGAGAGTCGTCAGTGGACGACACCTGCGTCAAGCCACCCACTTCCATCAAAGGACCCCGCAATAATCTTATGGAAATTGGGTTTCTGTCAAATTGTCTGAATTTTTGATATGTTGTAGATTTTGTAATCCTGAACAAAAGTCTTTATGGGCACAAAGTGCTAAAATGAATATTTTGGCAGCTACGGAGCTGCCAGAGCTTCCCTGACCCGTTGCAAAACTATTCATTTTCAATACTATTTACAGATGTCAAAAGCATATTTTAATAATTCTAATATATAGGGTAATGTTTTTGAGGTCACTGGATTCAACCCTCATGTCAGATTGGACAAATTGACCGTTGACAGCTGTCAATTCACGGTCAACGAGGAATATAAAAGTAAATATCCTATTTTCACATTGAAAGGATATTGAAGAAACAAGCGAAGATCATGATAGAAAAAACAGTTCGATGAGTAGTTTGTCAATGCATACTATACTCATTGTTATGCACATCAACTAAACTTAATTATGTCTCAGAGTGCATCAAGTAATAAATCAGCCAAAGTATTTTTTTCAAATTTGTCTGCTATTCCAACATTTTTTTCAAATTCACCCGCACGTCTATCAGCATTAGATGAATCAGTTGCTCGTAGAATACCATCTGTTTGTACAACTCGATGGAATTACCAATCAAGGGCTGTAGATGTTGTTTTTCAAAATCGTCAAAAACTGATCGAATGTTTTGAAGAACTCCAGAATTATTCTTCCGTTAAAACTGTAAGAAAAGCGAGTGGCTGTCTACGACTTTTGGAAGACTTTGATTTTAATTTTTGGTAAAACTTTTTCCATTGTCTAATGCCACACATCGATATTTTATTCAATCAATTTCAGTCGCGGGATTCATGTTGCTCTACAATAAAAAAAAATGTAGGCACATTTTTGAGTATCATCGAGAAAGTGCGAGGAGAAGCAGAGGATATTTTAAAAGAAGTTTCAGAAGACTCGAGTGTGTGCTCCACAGGGAGAAGAAACGAAGACTTTAAAATCCGCGATGCAATAGAAGTTTGTGATATTCTTTCTACATAAGCAAAGGACAGGTTTGAAAATACGGACTACGACGACATTGCACGATTATTAAATTGCAATCATTTTAATCTTTTCGCTATTTCTTTTTGTAGAATATCTAATATAATTATTTCATATTATTTTATAGGTTCAAATTTAATTTTTTATCTTGTAGAGACATTTTTATATTTTGTACCGCAGTTGAAATACCAGTTGGAATTAAATGGTTGTAGAATCAACATATTGTGTTTAATTCATAGACCATAATTAGTTGGTTGCAATCACCCTCAAATTAGGGTTAAATATATTGCACTTTTTAAACAAATATAAACTTAAAACTGAGCTAAAGGTGTTATATGAAAGACCAGATTTGAGAAATTTTTCAGGTCTCCTATAACTTTTAAATTTCTTATATGATAACGACTTAGATGATTCACTTGATGAGGTAATAACATTAATTTTAATTTTGGTTATAACACCCATATCCACGGCAGAAGCAGAGCGTTGTTTTTCGACTTTAAAACGAATTAAAACTTTTTTGCGAAACACTATGTCACAGGACAGGCTTAATGCTTTGACAATGTTATCGGTAGAAAAAAATCTGATGTGTCCAACACATCACTTTCCTATCTAGTTATTATAGGCTTTTTCCGGTTATTTTGTACAACCTATTGCAGCATCTCTATAAATGTTTAGAGGATAAACTAAATATATACATTGTCCACATACATCTACCGCGAAACATTTTTCTATAGATATTCATTGAAAATGAAAATACTGAAAAATTTAAATTTAGCACTTTTCCTACAATTTTTTCATTACGGTAAATTTTAGAAAAATCATGTATAAACAAAAATTATAGAGACCGATATCGCAAACAACTTTTAGTTCAACAATTTTCATAAAAATCAGAATTTTGCACATTTTGTAAAATTTCTCGAATACGGACCATTTCAGGAAATTTTGACATCAAACAAAAATTATAGATAATAATATTAAAAGTAACTTTTATTTGAATAATTTTTTTCTCCAAACATAAATAACAGATATATTCAATAAAATATAGAAACGGCCTCCCATAAAGTACCCCCCAGATGTTCCGACTTTGTCCAAAATCTAATCATTTCACGTCAGGCCGAAATAAACCTTAAGTTTAAAATTTAATGTTTTTTTCTTTATCCGTTTTTGGGTCATTCTCAGTTAAGCCGTAAATTCGACGTCCATAACAAAAAATCACCTTTTTTAAAAATTTTTATTAAAAAGAATGTTATTTTCTCTTAAAACTCGTGCTCATATAATTGGTCACTCAAATTCATTTCTTAATTTTATTTAATTTAGTCACAATTTCGCCTCAAAGTCGGAAAACATCTCTTCCCTGGCTTGTCCCCGGGCCGATTCTGTTTATTTATTTGTAATTTTAAGTACTTGAAAATCAAATAACTTATTTAAATTATACATTTCAACAAAATAATTTAAATAAATTATCGTAATCAAGCAAGTAAAATTGCGTGATTTTTTTTTTTCTTAAAAAAAAATTACGTTTACGTTTGTCCCCCGTATTTTGCGTCTCGTCCCCTGGCACGCTTATTTTTGTGTAAAATCGGCATTTGTTTACTGACTTGCGGGAATTGAAGACCTTGAGCGAACGTTGTTGAGTGTATAGTTTGTAATCAGAGCCACTCGAACTAGGTGCGCAGTCATTTAGTCATTTATTTCGTTACTGGCACTCTGTGCATACAGTTGACAACGAGTGAACGGAGTCTCTCCCCTGGTAAGTTTTATTTTTAAAATATTCATCTAAAAATTTTAATTCATTCGTATATTTACTTCTCGTTGTGTATAGATTCTAACTTTTCTTGGTTAATTTCATACAATAAATACATTTGTCATTATTTCTATTTTTGTTACTAAAAAGTATCTCCCCTGTTTATATCTCCCTTAGATAAAAGAGACCAGAGATATAACATACACTGGTGTTTAACCTGCGCAAATGTTGCCAATTTCTAAATAAAGGTTAACGGAGTGGGGGAACTGGGCAGGGACTCGAACTCTGTGACAGGGATCGGACTTTGTTTTTTAGCATCATAATGAACTATAAGATTTATTTAAAATATACGTTTAATGGAATTTTGTATTATGAAATAAATTTAACGTGATTTTTTAATATCAAATAGATGCCACGACATTTTATGTAAAGAGAAGACCTTTTATAGAATATTTCGTTAGCTATTATTTACTATGGACTTTTCTGTAAGAGACTACAGTAAAATGTTGAAATAGAATATTGTTAATCGAGTAAGAAATGGTACTCATTGTCTAAGAGTATTATAAAAAAGCATGTGCGCAGGCGAATACTGCAAATCAAACCTTGTGAGTTGAACATTATATTTTTTCTACGACTATCACATAATATTAAAATTTAGTCAAATTGAGAAAATGCTGTTTTGTATTATAACCTCAGAAAAAGATATATTAAAGCTTGTTTCTTTAGGAATATTAATTAATATGGAGGATGCGTCACATAAAACTCTAGAAATGTATATGTCTGAAACCAGATAACATTTTAAAATTTAAACCTATTAAAAGTCATTTGGTCGCTAGGAGTTAGTGATTATCGAAATAAATTATTGATCATTAATAATAATCGATTATTTTCGATCAATCGATTATTTTCAAACAATCTATTTTTGTTCGTATTTCCTTTAAAATAGACCACTTGATTATCTTTAAAAAATAAAAAAAAAATAGATTAATTAAAAAGCCAATTAACCGATAAATCAGTGTTTACAAAAAATAATAAACGAATTATCGTTTATTTTAAATAATCGATTATTTTTAATTTCTATTTTTTTTTCGTATTTCCATTGAAACAGATTATTCGATAATCTTTGAAAAATCTAAAATAATCGATTAATTAAAAAGTCGAATAATCGATTTTTCAAAAAAAAAAGAAAAGAATTATTTCCTTTAAAATCAATTATTCGATCATTTTTGAAACTTTTAAAATAATCGATTAACGGAAAATAACCAATTAAATAAGAAGATTCTACGATAAATCGATTTTCCAAAAAAAAAACTGAATAATTATTGATTATTTACAAATAATCCTTTTATTTTTTTATATTCCTTTTAAAACTGATTATTTAATTTTCTTTGAAAAATCGAAAATAATTGATTAATAAAAAGCTGATTTACCGATAAATCAATAATTCTAAAAAATAACCGAAATATCCATTATATAATATAACCGATTATATTTGATCCATCGATTATTTTTATATAATCTATTTTTTGTATTTTAAAACAAATTATTCGAATACCTTTGAAAAATTGAAAATAATTGATTAATCGAAAATAATCGATTAATCGAAAATAATCAATTAATCGAAAATAATCGATTAATCGAAAATAATCAATTAATTTAAAAAGTCTATTAAACAATAAATCGATTTTTCTAAAAATCGATTATTTCCAATAAATCGAATATTTTCAATAAATCGAATATTTTAAATAAATCTACTCTCTTTTTGTAATTCCTTTATAATCGATTATTCCATTACCTAAAAAAAACGAAAAAAATTTATTAAAAATGTTCGATTAATCAAAAATAATCTATTAAAGATAATCGATTAATTATAACGGATAAATCGATTATAATGTAACATTTTACTAATAATATGACTAATTTCCGTAACTTTAGTATTTTTTGCTTATACTAGATCATATTGCGCGTTTTACTTTGTTTTAAGATTTAAGATTCAAATGTCACTTCCGATTTACCCGCAAATAAAATAAACCTTGAAATTTTAAGTAGGTGAACCTGTATTTCATCTAATATTCTTGTAAAAATATCTAATAAATGGCTAAAAACCACTTTTAGTAAATATTCTTATAAAACTACTTTTTAAAAACAAAATTTCGTTAGTAACAATGCCTATTTACTTCTTATTTAGATTAAATATTTATTGAAACCCCTTAATGCGGATCTGAAGTATTCAGCTCAAAGAATCATGGCGACTTTATGTCAAAACGTCAACAAATATTTACCGCCGAAAACGAATATATTTCTTATTTTTCATAACATTGACACATATTATGTGTATATATAATTTTTCACCATACATCGTGGCATTTTCAACTTGAAATTGAATAACTAAAACACTTTAAATTGCTAATAACACCAACAAATAATTCAAAAACGGCGGTCCATAAATGATTTACTCACGCGGAGACAAGCAAAGAATAGAAATTTCGGAGCAATTCGGGTGGCGTCGTGAACACAATGATTTTAATTGGTGGGTTACTTAGGCTTGGAATAGACAACATGCGCAATGTGCAATGTTACATCTCCGGTCTCTTTTATCTAAGATATCTCCCCTGTCTTGTAAGGGCCAGGGGAAAGACACGATATCCAGGGGAGATATGAAAACTTTAAAGACTAATTATTATCAATTAATTATTGATAAATAAAATTATAAAATGACTGAATAAAGTTAATACTTCAATAAAATGTTGTTTTCTTTCATAAAATAATGTTAAAATCCTTTCTCTAATCACAAAGTATTCTACTCTGTACATTAAGTCTCTCCCCTGGATGAGTATCTCCCCTGGCATCTTATAAAACGAGATAAAATCAATAAATTGACTGACCGTCTTGCAGGCACGTTTGAAATGATTGTTTTGATCGAACCATTGTAAAATTTGATTTCAATTTCAAAATTTTTGTCGTGCCGCGTTTTATCAATAAGCGATTTACGTCTCAACTGAGAATGACCCTTTTGAGTTTTCTTCAAAATTCGAAATTTACACATAGGGGAGGGCGACTTACAGTGGCCAGGTAAGGTACAGTGGCCACATGAAATTTTTAATATTTACAGGACTTGAAGAGAAATGCCATCTATCAAAAAATTAACGAAATGCATCGCCTAACCTTGAGAATCAAGAAATTCTCAGTTTAGTTTATTGCAATCGCTACGCCAGATACGTAGGACGTTGTTTATCAGTAAAGTTTTTTTTTGTGATACATTTTGATTGTTATCTATTGTTACCTTGGTAAGTTTTAAATATATTTTTGTATCCTGCTTTTAAATATACTATTTGGGATGAGATTCAACGATACATACCATCGTATTTATGCACGATTTTTCCGAGGTTATATTTTGTTTTTATAACGGTAAATTTCCTACAGTGGCCATGCCTTAAGTGACATACAGTGGCCACTGCTTTTTTTGGTGGCCACTGTTGGTCACGTCTGAATAAATAAAAAAAATATCAACGGCTATTTTTCTATTTCAGAAAAATGCCTCGTCCAAAGCCAAAGACAATTGGTATTGGAAAAACCGCAGCACAGTCGATGAAAAACGCGCTTGATGATATAAAAAATAATGGTTTATCAGTTAAGGCTGCTTCAATGCGCCATTCTATACCTAGAACCACTTTAAGAAGATATGTTGCAAAATTTAAGAATGTCGAAGTGGAAAACATAGCTACTGGTTTAACACCAAATTATACTGTTAGAAAAATATTTTCATTGAAAGAAGAACAGCAGTTGTGCAATTATTTGCAGGTTTCTGCACAACTGCACCACGGCCTTACTTCAAAAAATGTTCGATCATTGGCTTACGAATTGGCAGTTGCTAATAATAAGCAATGTCCTTCTTCGTGGACTGAAAATAAAATGGCTGGAAAAAGATGGTTAACCCGTTTCTTAAGAAGAAACCCTCTCTCAATTAGGACTGCGGAGTCGACCTCACTAGGACGGGCTATGGGATTCAATGAGGTTGTTGTAGGAAAATTTTTTGAAAATTTAAAGCAGGTATTAAATAAATACACATTTCGATCAGGCAACATTTATAACATGGACGAAACTGCGCTTACGACAGTTCAAGATTCTGGAAAAGTAGTGGCCATGAAAGGTCAAAGGCAAGTAGGTCAAATAACGTCAGCGGAAAGGGGCACATTGATTACTTTATGTGGGGCCATTAATGCAGATGGCAACTCGGTTCCTCCTTTATTAATTTTCCCAAGGAAATATTTTAAAGAGCACATGCTCAAAGGGGGCCCAAATGGATGTATTGGAGCAGCGTCACCTTCAGGTTGGATTACCTCAGAAATATTTTTGCAATGGCTCAGACACTTTATTTCTTACACTCATCCAACTGAAAATTGTCCAATCCTCCTAATTATGGACAACCATAATAGCCATATTTCTTTGGAGGCAATAGAACTGGCTAAACAAAGTAATGTGGTTTTACTAACACTTCCCCCACACACGAGTCATAAGCTCCAGCCCCTGGATAGAACCGTTTATGGTCCGTTAAAAACACATTATAATAATGCATGTAAAACCTGGCTTACAAATCATCCAGGGCAGCGCATTACAATATATGACGTTGCAGAAATTTTAGGACAGATATATAATATTGCATTTTCTTCAAAGAATTGCGTATCTGCATTCAAATCAACAGGAATATTTCCCTTTGATGAAAATATATTTGTTGATAATGATTTTATAGCGTCAACCGTAACGGATATATCTCTTAATGACTTGACTCAAGACCCTCCGCTCCTGACCAACAATTCCTTGATTCAAGAGCCACAGCCATCTACTAGCAAGTGCAATGAGGAAAAAACACCCCCAAAGCAATTTATTGGTCCTGAAATTATAAAACCATACCCAAAATCAACAAAGGTGTCAGAAAACAAACAGAAACGGAAAAAGAAAACCACCCAAATTTTGACAAGCACACCGGTCTACAAAGAAATTAAGGAAGAACAAACTCAAAAGAAAGCCAGACAAAACAGTCTTAACAAAACAGTAGGAATAAAAAGAAAAATTGGTTTAGAGGACACTGAAGAACAGAACAAAGATTCAGATTTAAAAAAATCCAATAATAAACCAATCCTAAACATCAGCAGCAGCTCGGGTGATGAAAGTGACGAAAGCTTAGTTTTAACTGATTCCGATGAAGCAGATTGGATGAACCTGCCTGAATATGAAAACGAAAAAAAGATAGAAGAAATTACCGTTGATAGTTTTGTGCTTGTTAGATTTGCAACTAAGAAGCAACTGAAATATTGCATAGGAAAGGTAACCGAAACTCTAAAAAATGAAGAACTCCTTGTCAATTTTCTGAGAAAGCGTAAAGAAAACAAATTTTCGTATCCAGACGTCAGAGACGAATCTATTGTTCACGTTACTGACATAGTCATGCATCTCCCAACGCCAATCACTTCAGGGGGAACTGCAAGGACTCAAAGCCTTTATTATTTTTCAATAGATTTATCATCCTTTAGTTTGTATTAAATATTATTTTTCAATAAATATAATAAATATGCCTTCTAATACTGTTTGTGCTTATTTCTGACAAAATATTATACAAAATTGTAACATTCTTAGTTCATGGCCACTGTAAGAACTCGTGGTGACCACTGTAAGAACTCGTGGTGACCACTGTACGCACCTAGGCGCGAACTGTGGCCACCTTAACATCTTTTGTAAAAAAATTAATAACAAAAAAAATATACATTTTTACTTTCCTATCTGTATACAGATATAAGGAAAGTATAGGAATCATGATTTTTTTCGACCTCGAGTTTTCGACGGATTTTTACGTTTTGAGGTCCTCTGAATCCGTTTTGACTATTTTCGCGATGATGTCTGTGTGTGTGTGTGTCTGTGTGTGTGTGTGTGTGTGTGTGTGTGTGTGTGTGTGTGTGTGTGTGTGTGTGTGTGTGTGTGTCTGTATAACGCATAACTCATGAACCGATACACAGAAAAACACCAAATTTTAAACTTAAGCTTTGTTTCAGCGTCCAATGAGCTGATTAGATTTTGGGCAGTGTCGGAACATCTGGGGGGTACTTTATAGGTGGTCATTTTTATATTTTATGGAATATATCTGTTATTTACGTTTGGAGAAGAAAATTCTTCAAATAAAAGTTACTTCTAATATAATTATCTATAATTTTTGTTTTATGCAAAATTTTCCTAAAATGGTCCGTATTCGAGAAATTTGACAAAATGTAAAAAACATAATTTTTTATAAAAATTGTTCAAATAAAAGTTGTTTATAATATAATTCTCTATAATTTTTGTCCTATACATAATTTCTCTAAAATGGACCGTATTCGAGATATTTGAGAAAATGTGTAAATTTCGAAATTTGAAGAAAACTCAAAAACGGATAAAGGAAAAAACATTAAATTTTAAACTTAAGGTTTATTTCGGCCTGACGTGAAATGATTAGATTTTGGACAAAGTTGGAACATTTGGGGGGGTACTTTATGGGAGGCCGTTTTTATATTTTATGGAATATATCTGTTATTTATGTTTGGAGAAGAAAATTGTTCAAATAAAAGTTACTTCTAATATTATTATCTATAATTTTTGTTTTATGTCAAAATTTCCTGAAAAGGTCCGTATTCGAGAAATTTGACAAAATGTGCAAAATTCTGATTTTTATGAAAATTGTTGAACTAAAAGTTGTTTGCGATATCGATTTCTATAATTTTTGTTTATACATGATTTTTCTAAAATGGTCCGTAATGGAAAAGTGCTAAATTTAAATTTTTCTGTATTTTCGTTTTCAATGAATATCTATAGAAAAATGTTTCGAGGTAGATGTATGTGTAAAATGTATATATTTAGTTTATCCTCTAAACATTTATAGAGATGCTGCAATAGGTTGTACAAAATAACCGGAAAATGCCTATAATAACCAGATAGGAAAGTCATGTGTTGGACACATCAGATTTTTTAGATTCCAAAACTATACAATACTTCTTTTTATGGCATGACAAAGTATGTATCTTAAAAATATTATGTAATTTAAATTATCATATTCAATAATCTGGAAAACAAAAAAAAGGTGGCCATTGTTGGGCGCTCTCCCCTATTCTCAAATATCTCGAATACGGTCTATTTTATAGAAATTATGTATGAAATAAAAATTATAGAGAATTATATTACAAACAACTTTTATTTGAACAATTTTTATAAAAAATTATTTTTTTTTACATTTTGTCAAATTTTTCGAATACGGACCATTTTAGGAAAATTTTGCATGAAACAAAAATTATAGATAATTATATTATAAGTAACTTTTATTTGAAGAATTTTCTTCTCCAAACGTAAATAACAGATATATTCCATAAAATATAAAAATGACCACCTATAAAGTACCCCCCAGATGTTCCGACTCTGCCCAAAATCTAATCAGTTCATTAGACGCTGGAATAAAGCTTAAGTTTAAAATTTGGTGTTCTTCTGTGTATCGGTTCATGAGTTATGCGACATACAGACACACAGACACACACACACACACACACACACACACACACACACACACACACACACACATCATCGCGAAAATAGTCAAAAAGGATTCAGGGGACCTCAAAAAGTAAAAATCCGTCGAAAACTCAAGGTCGAAAAAAATCATGATTCCTATACTTTCCTTATATCTGTATACAGATAGGAAAGTAAAAAGCTAATTCATTCTATTGAAAATTTTAACACGAAAGTCATAGAAAAATTTGTGAATAAAAATAATAGGCGTATGGAGTTTCTATACAAAAAATAAATTTCAATAAGTTTTGGCACTTCAAAATGCTTTTTTTGTTCTTGTATGTGTTTGGTTTAGAATTTTAAGAGTTTGTTTGTTATGAATAAAAAATTACAATAAAAGAGGTTCTCAGTAGAGTCAGTTTTTTTTGTATTTTCTACTTTTAGGTACCTGAATTGGAAAATTATCAAATTAATTCAAAATTGCGCAGCACACAGCAATAAATTGCCACGAGCCGCCACTGTATACATGTAAGTAGTTTGAGCCTGTAAACTAAAAATACAAATAAATTATAAATGTGAAGTAATAAATTCAAATCTCTATGTTAATTAATTTTTGTACAATTTCGTTAGTGGGTCGTAGAAAAAATATAATATACAACTCGAGTGGATTGTCCACATGGTACTCAAACTTCGTTCATTCTTCTTGCAGAAAATGTTACCACGGTTAATTTTGTTAAAAATTATTCATAATTTTGGTTATAGAAATGTTACTTAATATAAAAAAGCATTAATAGAAACAGTGCATCAAAATTTACAATATTATACAATTTTTGAGAAAAATAATATTAATGATTCATTTTCCTAGTTAATCGTTTCTAATTTTATTAGAATTCATTTATTTACAATGTAATCTAAATAAATTACTTTGTTACAAAAATATGCTGATTATAATCATAGAATATGTTTTTGGAAAATTACCTTTATAATAAATAAACTACTTTGCTCGCAATGACTTTGTACTCCATTAAAATATTCCACCAATTGGAATTTATGGAATACCTTAAAAAATTATGACATTTTAAAGAACAAAGAAATGTTTTTCGAATTAATTTTTTTAATTACACATTATTGGCATATTTACGATAAAAAAATAAAATAAATTATTTCTAGAATGGGTAGTACAATTTATTATAAATTTAGACTATAATAAATTTGGATCATTATCAAATTAACATGCAAATTTAAAAACTTTCGAACTACCTCCTATGTCTATTTTTATGTATGCAAAACTTAGTACGGTCATTTTAAATATTTTTACAGAATAATCTAAATATTTCCTAAAATTGTAATAAATGTACCTGAGCTATTACAAGTTTTGGGTCTTTTATTGGTCCTTTATAAACTTAAGCTGTACAGAACAATAGAAAAAGGTTTGGACAGGCCAAAAGCCCTGTGTATTAAAGATTACATAGCCGTATCTTAAGATTATTTTCAATAAGTACCTATTTGCCAATTTTGTTTTATTTTAATTCCAAGAATTTCTTACAGTAATCGAATTATAAGTAGAGAAATACATTCCCAACAAATTTCACCGAAAATGCGATTATAGGTTTTCCATTTAGTAAGGAGGTCCACGTTGTGTATTCTTGACAGTTTACTAAATGTCGTTTAGTTGCAACTTGCAAGGTGCAGTGTGAATTCTAGTGTGATCATGGAAAATTTGGAAGGGCCGCGTAAACGACAAAAAATCGGTCCTTTAACAGTTAATGAAAAAAACATTAATATTTAATTGTTTTAAATCATTTACAGACAAACACTTATGTAAAAGTGTTGATGACACAGTGGAATTAGTTAGTAGTACGCTTGGTGTTGGGAAATCTACGATTTACAGAGTTGTTAAAGAAGAGAAATGTGGCGAGTTTCAAACAGCACGTAAAGCTCCAGGAAAACCAAAATTTCAATTAGAAAATCTTTTGAAAGAAAGACTTCGAAGGAAAGTGCATGCGTTCTTCTTTAAAAAAGAATTTCCGACAGTAGACAAAGTTCTTGCCACGGTTCGAGATGATAAGGATTACTCTGAAATGAGTCGAAGCACAATATGAAAACTTTTAAAAGAAATAGGTTTTCTATGGAAAAAGCATTCCAGAAAGTCTATTTTAATAGAAAGAAGCGATATTGTAGTATGGAGAAGAAATTACCTAAGGACTATAAAAGAAATGAGAAACCAAAGAAGACATATATTTTATTTAGATGAAACATGGATCAACGAGGGACATAAACCAAATAAATTTTGGCAAGATGAAACTGTTACAAGTCGAAGACAGGCTTTTTTAAATAATTTATCTACTGGTTTAAATGCACCATCAGGAAAGGGGCGCAGACTAATAATAGTACACATCAGTAGTTCAAACGGTTTTGTTAGAGGTGGTTTATTGACTTTTGAATCTACTCGTACCGGTGACTACCATGAGGACATGAATGCTGATGTCTTTAAAGAGTGGTTCGAACAAATTATAGATCTTCTTCCTCAGAACTGTATAATAGTAATGAATAATCCAAGTTATCACTCGAGACTTATAGAAAAAATGCCCACAACCAAGTGGTTAAAAAAAGATTTACAGAATTGGCTAAATTCAAAGAATATTAAGTTCCATCCCGGTTCTGTGAGAAAAGAACTGTATCATTTGTGTTCCCTTCATAAAGAGAAATTCAAAAAATAGGAAATTGATGAAATTGCAAAAAATCGTGGGATGACGGTGGTTAGATCACCACCATATCATTACGAAGTAAACTCGATTGAACTGATAAAGGCACAGATAAAGGGAGAAGTTTCAAGAAAAAATAATTCTATTAAAATGAGTGGTGTTAAACAGTTGTTTTTGGAGGCTGTAAATAATGTGAAGCCTGAAAACTGGGAAAAAGCAGTAAATCATACGATTAAAGAAGAAGAGAGGTCGAGCCACTCATTTTAAATATTGGTTGCGACAGTTCATCTTCTGATTTCGATTGTGATTTGGATATGTAGATAAGAAGTAGTTTTTATATTAAAATTATTATTTATGAACGTAACGTTGTTTAAAAGTCAAAGTTTAAACCCTTATATCTACATAATTCGTTTGACACAATGTTCTTAACATACCTTGTGGAAAAATAAAACATTTTAGAAAAAATTGCACTTTTAGGTTAATTAGATGAAAATATAAGTGTATACTCGAGGAATAACTTCAAAAAATATTTTAACTGTCTACTAAAAGAAGTGATACGCCTATGGATTACGAACGCTTTATTATTTTAATACTCTCTCATACATAAAAATAGACTATAGTATTATATTTTATTTTGGCATTTTTATGTATTTACGTCGATATACTAAACTATCATAAACTGTAGAGATTCAAGACCAATCTTAAGGGTTTCTTTTTAAATTTAAGAAAAATTAAAAAGAAACCAACAAGCAAAATAATAATAATAAAAAAATAAATGTGCTTAATTTATACATGTGTGCAAGCTAAAAATAATAAATAAAAAAATACTCAAGCTGTAGAAAATGTACATTCACTATCAAGGACGAATCGAATTGTCTTAAAGTTAGCAAATTAAATGGTAAAATAAGCTTCATGCATGAGCAGTGAGAAAACATAAAATTATAAAAATTACAGGAATTCCATCATTAAATCTCATGACTTAATACAAAATATTATTTTTTTACAATTAGACCACCAAAACATACAGATAACACAAATTTAGAGAATGGCTAGGTACAGAGTGTAATTTATAAGAATTTAGTTTTCGAACGGATATTTTCACAACCCTTCGCAACTTACCAGAACATTATTAAGCATTTATCTTAAAAGGGTTAATTTTTCTTGAATCAACCATAAAAAAATATGTTGAAAAAATAATCGATTATAAAAGGTATCAAATATAAAAACAGTAAAAAAAAAATTGTAAAAAGGACTATAAAAATAATTCCTTTTCAGCTATCGATTGTTTTTATAACAATCGACTATTAGAAAGGTATCGAATGTAAAAATAATGTTCTAAAAAGTATCAATTCTAAAAAATAGGTTGTAACAAAAATCAATTGTAAAATATTCGATTGTAAATATAATCGAGTGTGAAAGGTATCGAATGTAAAATATCGACAGTAAAAAAATCGACTGTAAAAAATGTAAAAAAGGGATCAATTATAAAAAAAATGCAACGTTAAAAGAATCGGTTGTAAAAAGAAGCCTTGTAAAAATAATCGATGGTAAAAAGAATCGAATGTAAAAAGAAAGGATTGCAAAATGAATCAACTTCAAAAAATCGATCAATAAAAAAAAGTTTGTCGAATGAATCAACTATAAAAAGAGATCTATAGTAAAAAAAATTACTGTAAAAATAATCGACCGTCAAAAGAGTCGATTGTAAAAATAATCGTCTGTAAAAATGACTAAGAAAGGATCCTACTGTAAAAAAAGCAGACTTTAAAAGAAATATTGCAAAAATAATCATTTGCAAAAAGTACCCAATGTAAAAATCGACATTAAAAAGAATCGAGATGAGGTTTTTAAGTGAAAAATAATCAGACTTAAACAAAATCAACTGTAAATAAAAAATCTAATGTAAACAAATATACTAAAAAAATCCATTGTAAAAAATAATCTATTGTAAAACAGGAATAGATTAAAAAATAGTCGATTGTAAATCAATTGTAAACATATTGAAAATAAAAATCGAAAGTAAAACAAATCATTTGTAAAATAGTCGATTGTTAAAAAGAATATATAGTAAACATAATCGAATGAAAAAAAAGTAAAGACTGTAAAAAGAATTAATAGTAAAAAAAAATCGATTGTAAAAAAGGAACAATTATAAAAAGAATCGATTGCAAAAATTATTATATGTAAAAATCGACAGTAAAACGAACTGTAAAAAGTAATGATTCCTAAAATAAATCAATTATAAAAAGAAATTATTATAATAATAAAAATTGATTGTTAAAAAAATAATAATAATAATAACTGTAAAAATAATCAATTGTAAAAAATATCGAATTTAAAAATAGACAATAAAAATAATTCATTGTAAAAATAAAGGATCTTTTATAAAAAGAATCGACCATAAAAAAAGAAGTTGAAAAAATAATCGATTGTAAAAGGTATCGAACATAAAAAGGGATAGCAAAAAAATCAAATCAAGAAAGCAACCCTTAAAAAAAAAATCGATTGTAAAAAGGACGGTAAAAAATAGTACATTTTAAAAATAGTCGTTTATTATTAAAAATAATCAATTGTAAAAAATAATATTAAAAAAGGATCAACTCTAAAAAGAATGGGTTGTAACAAAAATCGATTGTAAAAAATATTCGATAGTAAACATAATCGATTGTGGAACGTATCAAATGTAAAATATCGACAGTAAAAAGAATCGACTGTAAAAAATATCGATTACAGAAAAGAATTAATTGTAAAAAAAAGGAACAAAGTAAAAAAAAACAAGTTAGAAAAATTCGGTTGCATAAAAGAATCGAATGTAAAAAGAATCGACTGTAAAAAGAATTCGTTGGTAAAAATAATCGATTGTAAAAAATATTGAATGTTAAAATAGATAGTAATAACGATTTTAAAAAGTAGTGACTACAAAAAAAGATTTAATCGCAAAAAAAGAATCCATTGTAAAGGATAAAGGATCTATTGTAATAAGAATCAACCATAAAAAAATACGTTAAAAAAATAATCGATAATAAAAGGTATCGAATATAAAAAATGATTTGTAGAAAGTGGCGATTGCAAAAAAAAGAATCGATTGTAAAAAGGAATGTAAAAAAGAATCCATTATAAAAATAGTCGATTATTATTAAAAAAGAATCAATTGTAAAAAATAAATGTTAAAAAAAGGATCGATTCTAAAAGGAAGGGTTGTAACAAAAATCGATTGTAAAAAGATTCGATAGTAAACATAATCGATTGTGGAACGTATGGAATGTAAAAAATCGACAATAAAAAGAATCAAAAGTAAAAAATATCGATTACAAAAGCGAATTAATTATAAAAAAGGATTAAAGTAAAAAAAAATGAAGTTGAAAAAATCGCTTGTAAAAAAAGAATCGTCTGTAAAAAATATCGAATATTAAAATAAATAGTGAAAACGATTTTAAAAAGTAGCGATTACAAAAAAGATTTAATCGTAAGAAGGAAACTATTGTAAATAGAATCAATTGTAAAGATAAAGGATCTATTGTAATAAGAATCGACCATAAAAAAATATGTTGGAAAAATAATCGATTATAAAAGGTATCGAATATAAAAGGATAGTAAAAAAAATCAATTGTAGAAAGCAGCGATTGCAAAAAAAAGAATCGATTGTAAAAAGGACTGTAAAAAAAATTACACTACAAAAATAGTCGATTATTGAAAACGAATCATTTGTAACAAATAATAAAAAAAGGATCGACACTAAAAAGAATGGGTTGTAACAAAAATTGATTGTGGAACGTATTGAATGTAAAATATCGACAGTAAAAATATCGATTACAAAAAAGAATTAATTGTAAAAAAAGGATCAAAGTAAAAAACCGAAGTTAAATAAATTGGTTGTAAAAAAAATTGATTGTAAAAAAAAGACGTTAAAAAATCCGTTGTAAAAAGAATCGGCTGTAAAAAGAATCGACTGTAAAAACAATTCTTTTGTAAATATAATCGATTGTAAAAAATTTCTAATGTTAAAAGAGACAGTAAAAACGATTTTAAAAAGTAGCGATTACAATGAAAGAATTGATGAAAAAATCCATTGTAAAAATAAAGGATCTATTATAAAAAGAATCGACCATAAAAATATGTTGTAAAAAGTATCGAATCTAGAAACGGACAATAATTTTAAAAAATAATCTTATAAAAAGAATCAACTCTAAAAAGAATGAATTATAATAAAAATCGATTGTAAAAAGATTCGATAGTAAACATAATCGATTGTGAAACGTATCAAATATAAAAAGTCGACAATAAATAGAATCGACTAAAAAAAGATTTGGTTTGTAAAAAATATCGAATATAAAAATGGAAAGTAACAAACCTATTTTAAAAAGTAGTGATTGCAAAAGAAGAACTGATTGTAAAAAAATAGGCTTAAAAATTAAAAAAAGAAAGGTCCTTCAAATTTTACAAACCACAAACCAACTCATACATGGCTACTCGCAAGTTTAAAAAATAGGCGATTTAAAAAGAATCCATTGTAAAAATAAGAATTTATTCTAAAAACTTGACTATAAAAAATAATCGATTATAAAAACAAATAGTAAAAAATCATACATAAAAAGTAGCTATAACCAAAAAATTGATTGTAAAAAAGGACTGTTAAAAAGAATTCATTGTAAAAATCATCGATTGTTGAAAAAGAATCGATTTTAAAAAATAAAGTCATAAAAGGATCGATTCTAAAAAATCAATAGAAAATTTTCGATTGTAAACATAATAGATTGTGAGATATATCAAATGTAAAAAATCGACAGTAAAAAGTATCGACTGTAAAAAGAATCAACAGTAAAAAAGAATTGGTCGTAAGAGAATCGATTGTAAACAAGAATCAATTGTAAAAAGTAGCGATAACAAAAAAAAAATGAACGAAAAAAAATTGATTGTAAAAAGGACTGCAAAAAGAATCCATTGTAAAAATCATCGATCGTTGAAAAAAAATCGATTTTAAAAAATAAAGTCATAAAGGGATCGATTCTAAAAAATCAATTGTAAAAATAGTCGATTATAAACATAATCGAATGTAAAAAAAAATCAACAGTAAAAAGTATCGACTGTAAAAAGAATCAATAGCAAAAAAGAATTGGTCGTATAAGAATCAATTGTAAACAAGAATCAATTGTAAAAAGTAGCAACAACAAAAAAAAATTGATCGTAAAAAATTGATTGTAAAAAGGACTGCAAAAAGAATCCATTGTAAAAATCATCGATCGTTGAAAAAAAAATCGATTTTAAAAAACAAAGTCATAAAGAGATTGATTCTAAAAAATCAATTGTAAAAATAGTCGATTATAAACATAATCGAATGTAAAAAAAATCAACAGTAAAAAGTATCGACTGTAAAAAGAATCAATAGCAAAAAAGAATTGGTCGTATAAGAATCAATTGTAAACAAGAATCAATTGTAAAAAGTAGCAACAAAAAAAAATTGATTGTAAAAAGGACTCCATTGTAAAAATCATCGATTGTTGAAAAAGAATCGATTTTAAAAAATAAAGTGATAAAGAGATCGATTTTAAAAAATCAATTGTAAAAATAGTCGATTATAAACATAATCGAATGTAAAAAAAAATCAACAGTAAAAAGTATCGACTGTAAAAAGAATCAATAGCAAAAAAGAATTGGTCGTATAAGAATCAATTGTAAACAAGAATCAATTGTAAAAAGTAGCAACAAAAAAAAATTGATTGTCAAAAGGACTGCATAAAAGAATCCATTGTAAAAATCATCGATTGTTGAAAAAGAATGGATTGTAAATAATAATGTTAATAGTAAAAAAAATCGGTCGTAAAAAGGATTGATTGTAAAAAGAAGTAATTGATAAAAAAAAATCGACTGTAAAAAGAATCCTTTATAAAAATAATCAATTGTAAAAAGAGATACGGTAAATGAATCGTTTGTAAATATAATCGATTGTAAAAATTGACAGTTAAACAGGATCTATTGTAAAAAGAATAGACTATAAGAAGAACATATAAAAATAATCGAAGGTAAAAGTATTCAATGTAAAAAATCGACATTAACATTAACAAGAATCGATTAGATTAAGTGCAAAATAACTAGACCTAAAAAGAACCGATTGTAAATAAAAGGATCCATTGCTAAAAAAAATAGTCGATTTTAAAACGTATTGAATGTAAAATACCGACAGTAAAACGAAAACTATAAAAAATATTGATTCCAAAGGTAAATCAATTGTAAAAAGAATCGATGATTAAAAATGAAAATATTTTAAAAGGAAGTCGTTTGTAAAAAGTATCGCATTTAAAAATGGACAGTAAATATTTTGTAAAAAGTAGCGAAATAGAATTAAAAAAAAGAATTGTAAAAAATAATCTATTTTTGAAAACTAATCGATTGTAAGAACGATCAACTGTAAAAAGAATCGAGTGTAGTAATGATAAACTATAAAAAAGAATCGATTGTAAAGCATATTGAATATAAATACCGACTGTATAAATAAAGAAATCGAGTGTAAAAATAGTTGTAAAGAGATATCTGCACTAAAAAGAATGAACGTAAAAAAATATCTATTGTAAAAAGAAAATAATGTAAAAATAATCGATTGTAAAAAGTAACCAACGTAAAAAGAATCGAATAGATGAAGTAGTAAGTTACGTCTTTGAGTGAAAATCGTAACAAACCAGACTTAAAAAAGAACCGATTGTAAATAAAAGAATCCAATGTTAAAAGAATAGACTAAAAAATCCATTGTAAAATAGAATAGATTGTAAAAAGAGTCGATTATAAAAAGAATTGATTGTAAAAAGAATCGATTGTAAAAAGTAAGGAATCGATTCCAAAAATGAATCAATTTTGCTTAAAAATACAAAAATATACGAAACTATTTATGGAAAATTATGTTTATTTTAAATTGAAAGAATATCGAGTCTTATTGAAATATATTTACATATTAAAAGTGACAAAATTATGTCCAAAAACGAATCGTATTAGATTTAAAATGTGCCAATTTTCGCTAATTAACTAAACAAAATAAAAAATATATATATACAGATTGGATATAAGAAATACAATCAATTGTAAAACGTATCGAATGTAAAAAGTAAATATTGTAAAGAAAGTATGTATTGTAAAAATAATCAGTTGTAAAATGAATCGATTGTAAAAAGAATGGTATGGAAAGATTCCGATGTAAAAAAGAATTATTTGTTAGAAAGAATTGACTGTAAAAAGAATAAGTTGTAAAAAGAAATAGTTTGTAAAAAGAATCGATTGTAAAAAAACATCGATTGTAAAAAAATTGTAAAAAGAATAAACTAAAAAGAATCCATTGTAAAAAAAATTAGTCATTAGATTTATATTTTCCCACCACCAAAGCAGATCCAAAGGCTGGTTAAAATTTTTATACCTACGAACAAATCATTACACTCACAAAATTTTTGTCCCGTATCAACGATCGTGGACGTCGAATAGTTCTGTACGAGATCCTTGAGGTACTCTTGTCGCGTCCTCGTCGCCATCGTGACGAATTTTTCGGAACGGTGAGCGGCATTTTCGGCGTTCACCACTTTGGCTAGGAGGAATTCCGCGAACACCTTACCTTTGGGAAAGATGGCGCCCTCTTTAATGGGCGGACCGAACACTTCGACGTCTTTCGATCGACTTACGGCTACCTGGAAACACGAAAAAAACGGTTTATTAACAAAAACATCGCAGACAAGATTATCATCGTGTCATATAAGTCAAAGAGCCATCAAAAAACGTCATTCTTGGATCGATGGTCAAAAGAATCGAGTAAAAAAATCGACTGTAAAGGAAGTCGATTGTAAAGAAAATCGATTGTAAAAACAATTTGTAAAGAAAGTCGATTGTAAAAAAAAAAGAAATTCGATTGTAAAGAAAGTCAATTGTAAAGAAATTCGATTATAAAGAAAGTCGATTGTAAAGAAATTCGATTATAAAGAAAGTCGATTGTAAAGAAAGTCGATTGTAAAAAGAATCGATTGTAAAAAGAGTCGATTGTAAAAAAATTGATTGTAAAATGAGTAGATTGTAAAAAAGTAGAATGTAAATAGAGTCGATTGTAAAGAAAGTCGATTGTAAAAAGAGTCGACTGTAAAAAAGAGTCGATTGTAAAAAGAATTGATTATAAAAAGAATCTATTGTAAAAAGTAAGGAAGGAATCGATTCCAAAAATGAATCAGTTTTGTTTAATTAAAACACCTACAAAAATATAAGAAACTATTTATGGAAATATTGTTTATTTTACATTGAAGGAATATAAACGACTATAAAGTGATAATAGTAAAAAAGAATCGATTGTAAAACATATCGATTTAAAAAATTAATTATAAAAAAATGTTTGTAAAAAAAAGAGAAACTAAGAGAAAAGATAATAAAAAATAAAGAATCGATTATAAAAAAAAATCAATTATGAAAAAAGAATTGATAGTAAAAAGAATCGATTGTAAAAAGAATAGATCGTAAAAAAAATCAATTATGAAAAATACTTGGTAAACAAATTGAATGTAAAGTGTAAAAAGGAATCGATTTTAAACAAGTTCAGTTGTAAAAAAAAATAAAGAATCAATTGTAAAAAGAAGAATCGATTCTATTGCATTTGGCCGATTTTTTGTATAATATTTATAATTATAAAAAGAACCAATGTTAAGATTCGATAGTAACAAAATAATTTATCCTAAAAAATAATTATATATTCCGATTTAAAAAATAATTAATTGTAAAAAAGAAATAATCGATTGTAAAAGGAAGAAACGATTATAAATTATTGTAAAAGTGTCGATTTAAAGAAAAAAATAATAGTAAAATAATCGACTGTAAAAAGAATCGATTAAAAAAGTATATATTTGTAAAAAATCGATTATAAAAAGAATGTATTAATGTCTTAAAGACAGAATCGATTGTAAAAAATCATCTGTAAAAAATCGACTGTAAAGTCTATAAAAAATTCTTGTTTAAAAAATAAAATTGTAAAAAGAATTAATTGTAAAAAAAGAAGCGATTGTAAATAAAAGAATTGATTATTAAAACAAATGGTAGATTATTATAAAAAGAGTAGTGTCCAATAAAAACTAATCAATTGTAAAAAGAATTGAACGTGAAAAATCCATTGTAAAAAATCGACTGTAAAGATCAGATTTAAAAAAAGTCAATTGTAAAAATATTTGTAAAATATTCGTAAAAATCTTAGTAAATCTGTCTTTGTAAATCTTTGTAAAGCTTTGTAAATATTTGTAAATATTTGTATATCTTTGTAAATCTTTGTAAATCTTTGTAAATCTTTGTAAATCTTTGTAAATCTTTGTAAATCTTTGTAAATCTTTGTAAATCTTTGTAAATCTTTGTAAATCTTTGTAAATCTTTGTATATCTTTGTAAATCTTTGTAAATCTTTGTAAATCTTTGTAAATCTTTGTAAATCTTTGTAAATCTTTGTAAATCTTTGTAAATCTTTGTAAATCTTTGTAAATCTTTGTAAATCTTTGTAAATCTTTGTAAATCTTTGTAAATCTTTGTAAATCTTTGTAAATCTTTGTAAATCTTTGTAAATCTTTGTAAATCTTTGTAAATCTTTGTAAATCTTTGTAAATCTTTGTAAATCTTTGTAAATCTTTGTAAATCTTTGTAAATCTTTGTAAATCTTTGTAAATCTTTGTAAATCTTTGTAAATCTTTGTAAATCTTTGTAAATCTTTGTAAATCTTTGTAAATCTTTGTAAATCTTTGTAAATCTTTGTAAATCTTTGTAAATCTTTGTAAATCTTTGTAAATCTTTGTAAATCTTTGTAAATCTTTGTAAATCTTTGTAAATCTTTGTAAATCTTTGTAAATCTTTGTAAATCTTTGTAAATCTTTGTAAATCTTTGTAAATCTTTGTAAATCTTTGTAAATCTTTGTAAATCTTTGTAAATCTTTGTAAATCTTTGTAAATCTTTGTAAATCTTTGTAAATCTTTGTAAATCTTTGTAAATCTTTGTAAATCTTTGTAAATCTTTGTAAATCTTTGTAAATCTTTGTAAATCTTTGTAAATCTTTGTAAATCTTTGTAAATCTTTGTAAATCTTTGTAAATCTTTGTAAATCTTTGTAAATCTTTGTAAATCTTTGTAAATCTTTGTAAATCTTTGTAAATCTTTGTAAATCTTTGTAAATCTTTGTAAATCTTTGTAAATCTTTGTAAATCTTTGTAAATCTTTGTAAATCTTTGTAAATCTTTGTAAATCTTTGTAAATCTTTGTAAATCTTTGTAAATCTTTGTAAATCTTTGTAAATCTTTGTAAATCTTTGTAAATCTTTGTAAATCTTTGTAAATCTTTGTAAATCTTTGTAAATCTTTGTAAATCTTTGTAAATCTTTGTAAATCTTTGTAAATCTTTGTAAATCTTTGTAAAATACTTTGTTTAAAGTACCAATAGTAAAAAAATCGATTGTAAAAATTGACTGTAAAGTGCTAATATTAAAAAAGAATCGATTATAAAAATCAACTTGAAAGTGTTAATAGTAGAAGAGAATCGATTTTAAAAAGTATCGATAAAAAAAACAATTGTGAAAAAAAATGTTTGTAAAAAGTTAAAAAAAAACATAAACTAAGAGAAAAGATTGTAAAAAAGAAAGAATCGATTATAAAAAAGATTCTATTAATAAAAAATTAGTAATAAAAATTGAAAAAACGGAACGCTAATGCACTAGTATGACTTATTGTTATAATTGTAAAAAATAATCAATGTTAAAAAAGAATCGATTATAAAAAAATAATTGTAAAAAATCATTGATTCAAAAAAATCGAATGTAAAAAAACTAATAAGTGTAAAAGAATCGATAAAAAAGTATCTATTGTAAAAATAATCGATTATAGAAAGAATCGATTGTGAAAAAACTTATGAAAAATATTTGCTGTAGAGCGTAAAAAAATCGATTTAAAAAATTTCTATTTGAAAAATAAAGTGAAATTGTAAAAAAGAATCAATTGTAAAAAAGAAGAACCAATTGTAACTAAAAGAATCGATTATTAAAAGAAATGCTGGATTGAAAAAAAAGTAGCGTTCATTAAAAACTAATCATTTGTAAATAAAACTGATTGTGAAAAATCCATTGTAAAAAATTGACTGTAACTAACAGATTTAAAAAAACAATCAATTGTAAAAATATTTGTAAAAATCTTTATAAAAATCTTTATAAAAATCTTTATAAAAATCTTTGTAAAAATATTTTTGTTAAAAACTTTGCAAAAAGTATCATTAGTAAAAAAATCGATTGTAAAAGTCGATTGTAAAGTTCAAACAATATTAAAAGAAAATCGATTATAAAAATCGACTGTAAAGTGTTAATAGTAAAAAAGAATTGATTGTAAAAAGTATCGATTATGAAAAAAATTAAAACAGTTAAAAAACTAAGAGAAAAGATTGTAAAAAAGAAAGAATCAATTGTAAAAAGAAAGATCGATTATAAAAAGGATTTGATTGATAAAAAAAATAGAAAAAAAAAAATTAAAAAACGGAACGTTAATGCACTAGTATGACTTGCACTTTTGTGCACCGATTTATTGTATAATATTTATAATTTATAATAATAATAATAATACTCTCCCTAATTCACCCCCTTACGAGTGAATTTCAACCCCTGAAGTCGACTGAACGACTTGTGTAGGGGAAGGGACGGCCATTATTATTATTTGCCGTAGCGCTCCGGGGCGACTTAAAGATGATTGATGGTGCCATTTGACTTACAGGTGAGGAAAACCCGGAAAACCTCACCCACCATCATAAAACCTCACCCACCATCAATTTAATTGTAAAAAAAGAATAAATATTAAAAAAAGAATCGATTGTAAAAAAATAATTGATTGTATAAAATCATTAATTTAAAAAAATCGAATGTAAAGAAACTCATAAGTGTAAAAGAATCGATAAAAGACTATCTATTCGTAACAAAATCGATTATAGAAATAATCAATTGTAAAAAATCCTTTCTGAAAAATAATTTGTAAAACAATTACTTTAGAGCGTAAAAAAATTGCCATTTAAAAAATAATCAATTGTAAAAAAATAAAAAAAGATTGTAAAAAAAGAAAGAATTGATTTTTAAAAGGAATAATCGATGTTAAAAAATAATTAATTGTAAAAAAATTATTGATTATAAAAAAATCAATTGTAAAAAAAAAATAGATTGTTAAAAGTGGCAATTTAAAGAAAAACTAGAAATTGTAAAATAATCGATCATAAAAGTATCTATTTGTAAAAGAATCCATTATAAAAAGAACCGATTGAAAAAGTAATCGATTGTAAAAAATCCTTTAAAAAATCGACTGTAAAAAGTAAAAAAGAATCGATTGTGCAAAATCAACTATAACAAATCGATTTAAAAAAATTCAGTTTAAAAAAATAATTGTAAAAAAAGAAATGATTGTATAAAAAAGAAAGAATCGATTTTTAAAAGGAATAATCGATTATAAAAAAAGCGATGTTAAAAAAATCGATTGTAACAAAAAAGAATCCATTATAAAAAGAACCGATTGAAAAAGTAATCGATTGTGAATAATTGGCTGTAAAAAGTAAAAAAGAATCGATTGTGAAAAATCATCTGTAACAAATCGACTGTAAAGTGTAAAAAAGAATCGATTTAAAAAATTCAGGTTTAAAAAATAAACAATTGCAAAAAAGATTATATGATTAAAAAAGATAGTAAAAAAATAATAAAAAAAAAATAGTTAAAAAATAGTCAAAAAATTTGCGCTAGTACGACTTGCACTTGTTTAATATTTATAACTTGATTTTTGAATTTGAAATTCCCCCATTACTGAGATATATTTTTGGTTGCAAATCAATATCAATAAATATTTTTAAATATAAATGTAAACTAAATATCTACTCTATCATTTTAGATCACCATTCACCAATAGTTTTACTTCATAAATTTTGTCTATATCACAATATACGCATTTTAAAACAAAAAAAATAATGATTTACTTACCTTATAATGTGTATTTTCCGTACAAGGATTAATAGCGTGGACCACTATAAAAACGTGTTGGAATTGAGATCGTATGCCTTTCGGAGTGAAAGGAAGAGCACCAGGTTCTTGGAAGACGATGGTGACAATGTCATTGCCAATGTGACGTTTCCTCAATAGTTGTTGTCGATTATTGGGCGTGAACGGAAGCATCGTCGATACGTGAAACATAATTTCACACTCTTGGTACTGAGCGTACACCGAGTACAAACCGGTGGAATCGGCTAAAAATTTTATGTTTCATAGAAAATAAAATAGGAATTTGAAATGTGTGAGTCAATAATTTAGTAATGTATTTATATTTTCTAAATTGTTTGTATGACATATTATTATTTTTTAGATTCTGTGTAAGGAATTTCTTGTGATAAGGTTTAGTCTAATCAATTTGGAGGAAATAGAGGAATTTTTGATATAAGTCACCTTTCTAATATTTGAAAACGATATGTGAAAAAAATTTTGTTTTTCAGGCCTCGGCAAATGGCGTTTTTTAAGGTTATTTAAAAACGGTAGGTGCTACAAAAAAAATTCTTAATAAAAATTGTAAAGCATAAAGTTCTACATAAAAATTATATTTAGCATTTTTTGCTATTATTAAAAGTAAAAGAGTTACGAGTGGTTACAAGTTAAGAATAGATATATATGACTTTAAAACATCATAGTGAGCTGAAAATTCAGTGATTTTTTAGTTTCTTTTTGTTATTTACTAAGAAAAATATAAACTTTCTTTTAAGAAATTTTTTTTTTATTATATTTTTAAATTTTTAAAGTGAACTTATTATGGCTTGCCTAACATGAAAAATATGAGGAGTAAACGACATCGCGACAGTTTAGTCCCCATTTAGAGTTCCATTAAATAAAAATATAAGAAAAAATTAAAATAAAAAAATATAAAAATAAATTAAAAAAAAATGTCATAAAAAATATAATTCAACAGTTCTGTTTAAAATAAATTCGAATATATCTAAAAAAAATCAAATATCCATATTCTTTTCTGCTGCTAAAAAATATCTAGAAACACATTAAAAAAAATATATTAAAAATTAACAAACGCATTTTTCATTACAATTTTTGATAATGTATTTTAATATAAAAATAGTAATTTCAGTTTATTATAAGTAAACCTGTTTTGTTTTAATTTTAAAGTTTCTCAACATATTTTAAAAAAATTGGAACTCAAGTAAGTGCCTATTTTTCATCAGATGAAGTGGTATTTATTTTATTTTTTTAGTTTTATTTATTTGTATTTTATTTATATATTTATTTTTATTTACTTTTATTTATTTTTTTTTAATTTTTATTTTTGTTTGTTATATTTATCTTTACTTTCTTTTATTTTAATTATTTTTAATAATTTTATTTTTTTATTTTTATTTATTTTTATTCATTTTTATTGATTTTTATTGATTTTTATTGATTTTTATTGATTTTTATTAATTTTAATTAATTTTTATTAATTTTTATTAATTTTTATTAATTTTTATTAATTTTTATTAATTTTTATTAATTTTTATTAATTTTTATTAATTTTTATTCATTTTTATACATTTTTAATAATTTTTAATAATTTTTAATACTTTTTATTAATTTTTATTAATTTTTATTAATTTTTATTCATCTTTATTCATCTTTATTCATCTTTATTCATTTTTATTCATTTGTATTCATTTTTATTCATTTTTATTCATTTTTATTCATTTATATTCATTTTTATTCATTTTTATTCATTTTTATTCATTTCTATTCATTTTTATTCATTTTTATTCATTTTTATTCAGTTTTATTCATTTTTATTCATTTTTATTAATTTTTATTCATTTTTATTCATTTTTATTCATTTTTATTCATTTTTATTCATTTTTATTCATTTTTATTCATTTTTATTCATTTTTATTCATTTTTATTCATTTTTATTCATTTTTATTCATTTTTATTCATTTTTATTCATTTTTATTCATTTTTATTCATTTTTATTCATTTTTATTCATTTTTATTCATTTTTATTCATTTTTATTCATTTTTATTCATTTTTATTCATTTTTATTCATTTTTATTCATTTTTATTCATTTTTATTCATTTTTATTCATTTGTATTCATTTTTATTCATTTTTATTCATTTTCATTCATCTTTATTCATTTTTATTCATTTTTATTCATTTTTATTCATTTTTATTCATTTTTATTCATTTGTATTCATTTGTATTCATTTTTATTCATTTTTATTCATTTTTATTCATTTTTATTCATTTTTATTCATTTTTATTCATTTTTATTCATTTTTATTCATTTTTATTCATTTTTATTCAGTTTTATTCATTTTTATTCATTTTTATTCATTTTTATTAATTTTTATTCATTTTTATTCATTTTTATTCATTTTTATTCATTTTTATTCAGTTTTATTCATTTTTATTCATTTTTATTCATTTTTATTCATTTTTATTCATTTTTATTCATTTTTATTCATTTTTATTCATTTTTATTCATTTTTATTCATTTTTATTCATTTTTATTCATTTTTATTCATTTTTATTCATTTTTATTCATTTTTATTCATTTTTATTCATTTTTATTCATTTTTATTCATTTTTATTCATTTTTATTCATTTTTATTCATTTTTATTCATTTTTATTCATTTTTATTCATTTTTATTCATTTTTATTCATTTTTATTCATTTTTATTCATTTTTATTCATTTTTATTCATTTTTATTCATTTTTATTCATTTTTATTCATTTTTATTCAGTTTTATTCATTTTTATTTGTTTTTATTTATTTAATGGAACTTAAAGTAGGGACTAAACTGTCGCGATATCGTTTTTATTAGTTCACTCCTCATATTTTGCATGTCAGGCAAGCCATAATAAGTTCACTTAAAAATTGGTTTTCGTATATAAAGTTGTATAATATATTGAAAATTTATAACAAATTTTTTTTTTGAAAAGAAAGTTTATATTTTTCTGAATAAATAATAAAAAGAAACCAAAAAAGCATATACAGTGTGTCCGGGAAAATGTGAGAGGTTTCTCGGATTCAGATAGAACATTAAAAAATAAGATTTAATATTAGCGAAAAATGTTAAATATAAAACTTTTTGCTTTACAATAATTCTTATTAAGAAAATAAACTCAAAAAACACATCATTTTTCTTGTTTTCGTCATTTTTCGAGGGCTGAAATAATTTTTTTCAAGTCCACCGTGTATAAACATTTTTTGTAAATCGATCCAGAAAAAAAAATTATTTAGACCATTATCTTAGGATTCACATTTTATTCTGAATAAAAATATAACTCAAAAGTATATTATATTTTATTTTGAGGTCACAGTAAAAGTTGTAAGTAGCAGTGGGCAAAATATTAGATTAATCGATCAGTCGATTTTTGAAATCAATTAATTGTGATTAATCGATTTTTTATTAATCGATAATTCGATTATTTTCTATTAATCGATTATTTTCGATTAATCGACTATTTTCGATTAATAAATTAATCGATTATAGAAAGAATCGACTGTAAAAAATCCTTTGTAAGAAATGATTGTAAATCGTAAAAAACAAATCAATTGTAAAAAAGAAAGAATCGATTGTAAAAGGAATGGATTATAAAAAAGAATCGACTGTTAAAAAATAGTAAAAATAATCTAAATAGTACGACTTACACTTGGCCGATTTATGGTATATACATAGATTGTAAAAAAACAGAACCGATGTTAAAAATGAATCGATGGTAAAAAAAAATATTGATGAAAAGATCGACTGTAAAAAAAATAGATTGTTAAAAAAGCCGATTAAAAAAATAAATAAATAATTAGGTGTCGATTTAAAGAAAAACTAATAATTGTAAAATAATCGATCAAAAAAGTATTTATTTGTAAAAGAATCGATTATAAAAAGTATCGATTAAAGAAGGAATCGATTGCGAAAAATTGACTCTAAAGAGTAAAAAAAATCGAAATAAAAAAGATTAGATAATTAAAAAAAATAATTTAAAATCGATTATTTTCGATTGATTGATTATTTTCGATTAATGGGAATCGATAATCGAAATTTGAATTTTATCATTGGAATAATCGAAAACCTAAAAAATCGCTTAATTATAAGGTAGATTTTTTAAATATTTGCCCAATCGATTATCGATATAAATTATATTTATTACCAGTAAGAATATTTGGATTAATCGATTATTTTGATTAATAAATTATTTCGATTAATCGAGTATTTTGAATAAAAAATTATTTCGATTAATCTATCATTTCAACTAATCGATTATTTCGATTAAAAGAATACTTTAGATTATTTTCGATTAATCGATTATTTTTTATTAATCCATTATTTTTGATTAATCGATTATTTTTGATTAATCCATTATTTTCGATTAATCGCTCACTCGATTATTTTTAATTCATAATTATTTTTGATTAATCGATTACTTTCGATTATTCAATTATTTTCGATTAATTGATTATTTTTGACTAAATCGATTATTTTTAATTAGTCAATTATTCGATTAATCGATTATTTTTGATCAATCGATCATGCGATTATTTTTAATTTATAATTATTTTAATTAATCGATTACTTTCAATTATTAAATTATTTTCGATTAATTGGTTATTTTTGACAATCGATTATTGATTAGATTCGACAATCGATTATTTTTAATTAGTCGATTATTTTTATTCGATTTTATTCGATTGATCGATTTTTCGATTATTTTAATCGATTAATCAATTTTTTCGATTAATCGATTATTTTCGATTAATCAATTATTTTCGATTAATCGATTATTTTCGATTAATCGATTATTTTCGATTAATCGATTATTTTCGATTAATCGATTATTTTCTATCAATCGATTATTTTAGATTAATCGATTGTTTTCGATTAATCGATTATTTTTAATTAATCGATTATTTGTATTAATCGATTTTATTCGAGTAATCGTTTTTTCGATTAATCGATTATTTTAATCGATTAATCAATTTGTTCGATTAATCGATTATTTTCGATTAATCGATTATTTTCGATTAATAGATTTTTGATTATTTGATGATTATTTGCGATTAATTAATGTTTTCAATTGTTTTGTTAATCAATTTTTTCGATTAATCGATTATTTTCAATTAAGGGATTATTTTCGATTAATCGATTATTTTCGATAAATCAATTGTTTTCGATTAATCGATTATTTTCGATAAATCGATTGTTTTCGATTAATCGATTATTTTTGACTAATCGATTATTTTTAATTAATTATTCGATTATTTTCGATAAATCTATTATTTTTGATCAATCGATCACGCGATTATTTTTAATTTATAATTATTTTTAATTAATCGATTACTTTCAATTATTAAATTATTTTCGATTAATTGATTATTTTCGATTATTGAGTAGTTTCGACAATCTATTATTATCGATTAATCGATTATTTTAGATTAATCGATTATTTTCGATTAATCTATTACTTTCGATTATTCAGTTATTTTTGATTGATTATTTGCGATTAATTTTTTCGAATAATCAATTTTTTGATTAATCGATTTTTCGATTAATAAATTTTTTTGATTAATCGATTTTCAATTAATATTTTTTTGTTAATCAATTTTTTCGATTAATCGATTATCTTCAATTAAGGGATTATTTTCGATTAATCGATTATTTTCGATTAATCAATTAATTTCAACTTCCTATTTTAATTTAGATTGTTTTGGATCAATAGTTCTTATAGAGCTTGATTTTTTGCTGAACATTTTATGTTGGTATCGCTTTTCTTTTTTGATTTTTAATTTTTTTTTATTTCAACCCCCCCTTAACCCTCCCTTTTTAATTAGATTTTTTTCAAAATCAATAGGGTTTGCCACCTTATGGAGCTTGGTTTTGCTAAAAATTTCAAGTTGATATCATTTTTAGTTTTTGAATTTTTTACTGTTTCTACCCCCCTTAACTCTCCTATTTTTATTCAGATTTTTTTCAAAATCAATAAGCTTCGTCCCTTTATATAGCATGATTTTTCCTAAAATTTTCAAATTGATATCATTTTTCGTTTTTGACTTATTCGTCACAGTTTAAATTGTGTAAAGAGTATAATAAATACAAATCAAATAATTCCAAACGTGTTTTATTTTGTTTTAATAATGTTTTTCTTTAAATAATTTAAAAATATTAGTTTATAATTCACAAACGTTTTATATTGAGGTATTAGTTTGATTAAAAATATCTTATATATAAATAAACAATTTTTTTTATAATTATAATAAAAAATTTCTATATCAAGATCTACATTGTGTATTTTAGTAACATTTTTCCAATATATCTCTCATATCAAAGAATAAGTGCAACAATTACCTTCTTTAAAATTATATTTATTATCAAAAAGTTCATCTGTATTATGTTGATCTTGTTCACCTTAAACAATTTAAACCAACAAAAATACAAAGTTTAAAAATGCGGCGTAAACTAGATAAACACCTGTTAAAACTAGTTTTATTGTTAACGTTTTGAACGTAAATTTGACCTCCGCGAAGAACACAATAAACAACAGTCAAAATAAAGCAAATAAATATACATAAATTTAAATAATTTTTCAGCACTCACTTTTATTATCCAATCCCGCTTTATATTTGTCGAACCCGTTCAGTCTAACAGTCTTTCCAATGGTCTCCAAAAACTCCAAGAAAGCAGGACCGGCTTCTTCGTTATTGTACATCTCTTCTTCCGTATTTTGACCGGCCTTGCAGTACATAACGCCGACCTTGTAATGGTTCGTCAAGCCTTGCTCGTCCAGCTTCAAGATTTGCTCGATCACGTGTTGGTTTTGGCTAGCTAGTTTCAGGGCGGTCAGTTGGATTTCGGGGACTACGTATTCGAGAACTTCTTTGGTATTCAGGGTTTTTGGGTTACTGGAGGGTTTTATGTTGGGAATGGCGTCTTCCAAGACGGCGCCGCGGAGGGTTTGGAGTTCGGACGTTCGCGCAACTACCCTAAAATAATAAATATTTTAATGGGCCATGTTCACATGTGAGATATACTGTTTTATAAATTATATTGTAATAGTTAGTCGCTATACAAGTTATTCTAAATAGTCAGTTCGTTAAAAAAGCCAAAAGTTTTTAAATTAAGCCCAATTGAAATTTAAAATTTGAAATTATACGTCATCGGGAATAGACCAATCATCTTGTGTCGAAGTTTTTTTTTGTTATACAAAACCAAGCCAACGAACAAACCAACACACAGAATGTCGAAGTGAACGCACATCTAAGTGACATTAAAATTGACACCATCTAACATCAGTAACATCTAACCTTAGTTTTTTGTTTTGGTTTAATTTTATTATTAATATGAATCAGCTGGATTTATAAAAGTTGAATCAAGTGTTTTACCCATTGTAAACGAAAATATGATTACCGAGATGATTACTGCATTTTTTAACAATACTCAGTTTACAAAAGTCAGAAAGGTAAGACTTTGTTTTAATAGTAGGTAGTTACAGTTTATATGGAGCAAGTAAAACATATTTATCTCAGGTTTTATTTTTAGATCTGCCAAGCAAGAATATGGGGATAATTTCTTTTTCCATAAGAGAGAAGGAAACAAATTACACCTAAACATAAAGTACGGCAAAAACCTTCTGATGTGGTTGCGTTGTAATTAACAAAAATGAAATTTTTAGTGCACAATATGCTTAATGTCAAGGTTTGTAATATTTATTATGTTTTTTTGTTTTTATATTACATATAATAAACAGTGTATAAGGCCCTTTATTCCTATAAATATTTTTTTTCTAATTTTGACATATAGACATTTTTTGTAATCGCAGCAAGTGTTAAAATAATCTAGAAACAGATTTTGTTAGTGAACCTAGTAATAATTATGATACCAAAGAATGCTGCAGAGCACCTATGAAATTTTGAGTTAAAAAATATGCCATATTTTTAGGCTATTTTTATACCCTTTTCAAAAATTTTATGCGCCTCGTTTTTTGCAAAACTTAAAATGCTCTATAGCTTCGAACAAAGTCAGCAAAGCGCCTCTATTTTATAAAGTTTTTTCTGTAAAAACAGCAACACCATATATTTATGCACTTGAAATATTATATTTTTAAAAATACATGGTGCTTGCTAACCTTCGAAAGAAGCCAGCAGAGCAATTCGGTTTTTTAAAGCTTTTTTCTAAAAACCACACCCCATTTTTAGATTTGGAGTGAGGGTAGCCATATGTGAGTAGTAGGGATTAAGTGTAAAGGTTAAAGAAAAAGTGTGAGAAATAAAGGACTTTTTCTTTAACCTTTACACTTAACCCATTTTTAGAATATTTTTAGACTCTTGAAATATTGTAAAACTTTACTAAAAAAATTGCTATTTTTAAATAATACAGGGTGCTTTGTTGGAACAAAGTCAGCAGGACACTTCAGTTTTTTAATTTGTTTTTTTTTTTTTAATATAAAAACAACTACTTATAACACATGTTTAGGCTGTTTTAAAATCCTAAAAATGTGGTAAGTACATTTGTTTTCAGAAAAAAACTTTGAAGTCAGCAAGGAATTGCGAATTTTTTTTAAAATGCCAAATTTCGAATATTTTATAATATTGTAGGAGCCAAAAAACGTGGTGTGGTTTAAAAAAAAACTGGGGTGCTCTGCTGGATTCGTTTGAAGCTAACAAAGCATCCCGTAATTTTTTATTTTATAATACTCAATAGCCTAAAATGAGACATAGCTGTTTAAAAAAAAAATTGTATTTTTAAAAATAGCAATTTTTTTCGAAAAGCTCTATAATATTTCAAAAATGTGAAAATGTGGTGAGATTGTTTTTTTTTTAAGTTTTGAAAATCCGAGGTTCTTTACTGGATTCGTTCAGAGCTAGTAAAGCTCTGCTCGTCTTGTTACATAAAATAAAGGCATTTTGTAGCTGGTTATATAGTTATTTTGTAACTGCATATCTAACCCTTTTATTTTTTTTCAGTTGGTTGTAAATATGTGGCTTCATAGAAGAAGTGAGGAACCATCTGTAACATCTATTCAGTGTTATTGGAAAGGCTCTAAATTATCAAAATGCGTAAATATTGATGTACACTTGGCTAGATTGTTAAAGAAACCTCTTCATCCACTACAGGAAAATAAATCAGTACTTTTATATTCTTAGGATTTGTATATATATTTTTTATTTGTAAATAAATTGTTTTTTACTTCATTTTTCTCATTTTTTATTAAAAGATTAATAAATAAAATTTTCACAGATTTTTATATTTTTGTTTGTAAACAATAATTGAAGAGTTTTTATTAAAAATCACCAATGTTAATAATAATAATTTAAGTCAATATTATTCTTTCTCCTTTTTTGAAGCTACTATCAATAAAGGTATTACTTTAGCTTGACCTATGATCAATTTTTAAATTTTGTGATATATTTGGTTCAACAGAAAAAAAATTGGTTGTTTTTACTTAGATTTTCATAAAAAATAAACGGAACTGCAAACATGTTTTACTATCGTAATAACGAATAGCAACATTAAATTTTTTTTTCACATTTACCACTGTTGTCATTTTCATAAAGGATTGATAAGAAGGCACACTTTCTGGTTTTTTGAAAAAGGTAGCAAGAATTGATATTTTTAAATTTATCACCAGTGATACCACATGTAGTTACCCGATTTATTGGAATATATAGACTTTGCTACCACATTCAACTGAACTTGGTTGTTTTTAATATTTATCACTGTGACATAGGCGTTTTTGTCAAAATGTTTCATTTTAAACTGCTGTAAATAGGTGCCTTTGTTTTGGTAGTTTTAGTCCCAAAAAAATCTATGCATATACAGGTACTGGTTAAATTCTACAATTTCACCAGTAAAAACATCAACAAATTAATATTTTACACCTACTAAATAAATAAACAATTCTCAAATAGTTCGACTGCTTTTTACCCTAATATAATGTGAAGTCATAAAACTATAAATAGCATTTTTCTCAGAATACCGAACGTCGAACACCTGTGTTTTTAAGTGCACAGCTGTGCATTGGAACAAAATGAGTGTCCGGCGCATAGTGAACGAAGCACAAATGACGTATTTCATTATGTCATGATGTTTTCATTGGTTGAAACCGAATAGGTGCGTGAACTATGCCCCGGACACTCAGTTCGTCCCAACAGTATATATTAAGGTGCGCTCGACGCGAGCAGTTCAGTTGTATGTTTGCCATCATTCAGTAGTTGTCTTAGTGCCATTATCGCTAACAGTTGTTTGCTATCCGAACGTTCAAGTGCTTTCTGCCGACGGCAGCGTTTAATGCAGTTTATTTTCTGGTGCAAGTTATACTTTCTACAATTATTATGGCATAAGAAATTCTACAAACAAATGTTTTCAAGTTGGTAACTAAAAAATCAACTATATTAGTTAATCAAATTGTGATGAACTAAAATTGTAAATATTTAAAACTGTTTAGTGAAGATAAGTGAATCAACCACTATGTATTTACTTCAGTGAAAATAGTAAATTAAAACACTTCTTTTTCTACTACCTATGACTCGTTAGTTATTTCTACAAAAGAACCCAATTCTTCTAACACCAGCGACATATGCTACAGAACATTTTTACCAAAGAAATATTCGGAAGTAACACCGGTATTTTTTCAGGTACTCATTCCTCTTTGATTTGTTCGAAAAGTTAAAATTTTATAAAAAATTACATTGGCTGTTTAAAAACTCATTATAATCCCTGAAATGTGATAATTAGGTAAATTAAATTAAAAAAACAAACAAAAAAAAATTATTAAATTAATATTTACTCTTACAAAATAGGTTCTTGTAAGTTAACAAGCAATTGTGCAGATATTACTAAGTAAATGTACTTGCTTAAAATTCACACACGAATGTGGTTTTAACTTGTTAAATTAACTAACCCTTCTTATAACTCTTTCCACATGTATTCTTAGAGATGCTATTCTTTTACTTAATTGTACATCTTCTGGAGAACTTTTTTCATTCTGTGATACACTAGGTGTGGCTTTACTAAAGTGCATCCCATGTTTTCAAGTAGCTAAATATTCTGAAACCCCTATCTGCCATTATATGGGATCCAGGAACCAGTTTGTTTAAATACTCACATTTTTCTATTATTTCTTTATCACTAGTTCTTCCACAAAATGATGAATAAATTCGGTATCTTCAAAACTTTCAGGAGATTCTGCATTTTCTTCCAGAAGGGTTTTTAGGTTATACACCTAAGAATTTATAGTAGCCTCATTTTCAATTTCCTGAAGGGGACAATTAGCAGAAATTGCTGCTACATCTTGATAATCCGGTGTATTTTTATTAAAAAGTTTACGAGAAACATCGCTAGTAGAAGGTTGATTTTCTTCTTTCCAAATTTTTAGGAACACTAATAAATATTTTTGAAGATGAATGTGAATCATTATCACATTCTGGAACAAAACACTTTTTCGTAGTCATAATATTTATAAAAAGTACAAAATTAAACACTCAAATTCCAAATAAATTCTTGATCGAGACACTATAATGACAGATGCCATACACAGTGCTGCCATTTTGCCATTTTCTGAATTATTAAGTGACTTTTAAAACAATGAAACTTTAAATATGGTAAAAGTTTAAACAGAAATAATACTTTCGAAAAACATTTGATATTATATATTTAAAAGATATTTGTTTAACGATGTTTTAGAAGTCTAAAAGTAAGAAGTAGTACACAAACGAACGTACATCACTTCTCGTAAACCTTCTAGCCGGCAACGTTGTGCGCTAGCTCCTATTGGTCTATTCCCGGTGACGTCATAAATTTTTAAAAAATTCATAACTCCGGCAAATGAATAGATAAAAAAAAAAAATAAAAAAAATGTAGTTTTATTTTTAACTCTACTATTCATAAAAAAAATTTCAAAATTTTTGAACATGCCCCATTGTTAGACAGCCGTGGTTATCATTTAATATTTTGTTAATGGCAAAGAAAACTCGAAGATAATAGACCAGTTCATCAAAAGATTCTATACTTATTAATAAGCTATTTGAAATACATGAAACCAAGTTGTGGATTTAAACGAACAGGTAGGTAGATTAATAGAACTGCAATGTTATAGGGTTTTTTATTAGTAACATGTGTTCCAGAATGAATTAATTCCTATTTTATTATTTAAATATTCGCGCTGTGTCTCAAATCGCTTACTTAAAACTTTGGCCCACACATGCGCTTCGTCTGACTGTAAGACAAGTGAAGCGCCGTTGGACGAGAAGAAGAACTACAGTAATTGCCGCGACGATAACGCTTTGTGGTGTGTATGTGCCGTTAAATCCGCTATTATAAAATCCTGTATAATAAACGTTATTATACTACTAATACTACTACCTACTTCATCCGACGAACAATATGATGCAACACAGAAGGTAAGCGCGTTTGAGACACGTTTATCTTATTTTTTTTTTCGACTGTTACAATCAGCCCCTTTTTACGTAATATTCCAATCATTCTATTACATTTTTTAGTGTTATTGAAAAGAGGAAAAAATAATCCTTTCTCTAATATATCACGACCTACGTTGCCATTTAAACAAATTCAAGATGGCTGTAAGCTAAACAATGACGTCACAAATTTGGCATGTCCTTTAAAAAATGCAAAATACAGTCCCATTTATCACCCTACAATTTCATAAGGGAATTACTATTATTTGTCGTGATATAGTTAAGAATAATGTTAGATGATTTTATTGAAATTTTACCATAAAATGTTTTGGGTCATTGATTACTCTAGCCTCAACGTTTCATAACTTTAATGTAACACAAATAAATACAGATTATTATAAGAACTTTATAAAAAAAATTATTATTGAAACAAGGCAATTTTCTTGAAGATATAAAACAATATAAATTTAAATATTTAAAAAAATAACAATGATTTAACACAAAAACTGTGAAAAGTCATTTTCAGCAGAACGATGAAACACTGATTGGCTTCTGAAACCTGCAAATATAAACGAGAAAATGATATAGTGTTTTCCAAAAAGTTTTATACAAAACTTAAAACAAAAAATAAAGTTAAGAAACCGATTTCGAAATCATTTAGATACCATTACAAATTGAGTTTGCTGTTTTTTTCATAGATGCCATCACCGGATCTTAACCAAATTTATATGGGACTACCCTGAGGTACCCCTTTTCTAACAAAAGAAGAATCATACAAATCGGACAAGGTGGTAAAGAATTATCGCTAAACATAAATACAAAATAAAGAGTTTGATGATTTTCTTATAGATTTCTAACAAAAAAAGAATCATTGAAATCTGACGTGGTAACGAATTATCGCTGAAAATACATAAAACAAAAAAAAAACAATAAAAACAAAAAGTAGAAAAAAATAACAAAAAAATAATAAAAACAATAATAACAAATAGAGCTGTAAAAGTAACGAGAAAATCAATACCCGTATGTATTCGTTACTTCGGATCTGACTACCCGTATAAAAATATTCGTTACTCGTTACTTTCGTTACTGTGATACGAATCTACAGAACACGCATCGTGTGGACCTCATACACGTCTATGCGGATGCGGAATTGGTGTCGGTAACTAATCGTACGTACGCATTGCTTCGGTTGTTAGGTTTTGGTACTGTCTAACAGAGGGTGCGGATGAAATTAGATATCGAATCGTTGGTTAAATAAATACATAGCGAATTTGGAATTTGTAATTAGTAACAAAGTCGTGTAGTTCACTGAGCATGAGCAATGAGAATTGATGTGAAGTTTTGCAAAATAAAATATCGTCAGACAGGTTGAACAGAAACATATATATTTTTCTAACACACTAGCAGAAACAATAATAATACTCTATAAAATCATAACTTTAATAAACAAAAACATATTATATTCTTGCAACACGCAACAGAAAAACAACTATTATACTATTCTTTAAAACTGAAATAAATAAATACATAAATATAAACAAAAGTACGTTTCGAGTCCCAGTCGACGTGCGGTTCGATAGTCGATTCGCATCAAGGCCACACTCGCATTTCGCATCGCCCATCGGGCCATCTCGCATCTTGCACACCGAACCGGTGGCGGTATGTATTCTCAAGTATTATTATTATGCGTTATGCGACGATGCGGATGCGACTAACGAAATTTAAAATGCAGTAACGAATTCGTATTTCGTATCTGACCGACTACCCGTTACTGAGTAACGAATACATACGGTTTGCCACAGCTCTAATAACAAATAAAAAAACAAAAAATAACGAAAAAACAGAAAACACAATAAAAAAAACAAAAAATAACAAAAAAAACAGAAAACAATAAAAAAACAAAAAATAACAAAAAAACAGAAAACACAATAAAAAAACAAACAAAAAAGAAACAAAAATCCAAAACAAAAACAAGAAAAAAAATCCCGATTTTTTCTTACAAGATTACGCCTTCATTTCAACCCTTTAGCCTTGCATTATTAACACCTTTGTTTTCCGAAGCCTACTTATATTACTTATTTATTAGTGAACAAGACTTGCGTGAAAATATAGGTAACAAATATAAACGAGAAAATGATATAGTGTTTCCCAAAAATTTTTATACAAAAGTAATTTTAAGAAAATGATTTCAAAATCGTGCAGATACCATTACAAATTAAGTTTGCTGATTTTTTCCTAGGTGTCATCACCGGATCTTAATCAAATTTATATGTTACTACCCCTGAGGTACTAACAAAAAAAGAATTATAAATCGGACAAGGTGATAAAGAATTATCGCTAAACATACATACAAAATGAAGAGATTAATGATTTTCTTATGGATTTCTAACAAAAAAAGAATCATTGAAATCTGATAACGCTGAAAATACATAAAAACAAAAAAAAAAACAAAAACTAAACAATATAAAAACAAAAAACAAAACAAAAAAATTAAAAAGAAAGAAAAATAAAATGAAAAAAAACCAAAAAAAAAACAAGAAGAAAAAAAAATCCCGATATTTCCTTACAAGATTACGCCTTAATTTCAATACTTTAGCCACTGCATCATATAAGCCTTTGGTTTTCCAAAGCCTACTTCTATTAATATATCCATGAGAAAATTATCAAACTGCATATCATTTTCTCGTTAATATTCGTTGCCATATTTTCACGTAAGCTGTGTTCACTAAATGATTAAGTAATATAAGTATACTTCAGAAAACCAAAGGCTTTAATGATGCAAGTGGCTAAAGGGTTGAAATGAGGGCGTAATCTTGTAAGGAAAAATTGAGATTTTAGCCGATCTCTAGTCCTAAAAACATATTGGCTTGAATGACTTGAATGGATAAGAGAATTTGAGTCGGAAAATTTTTCTGTTAAAGAAAATCGATTTTTTATGTGTTATCCCCTTATATAAAAGAGACCAGAGATATAACATACACCAGTGTTTAACCTGCGCAAATGTTGCCAATTTCTAAAGAAAGATTAACGAAGTGGGGGAACTGGGCGGAGACCCCAACTCTGTGACAGGGACGGACTTTGTTTATTAGCATCATAATTAACTATTAGATTTATTTAAAAGATGTTTAATGGAATTTTGTATTATGAAATAAAATCAACATGATTTTTTTAATATCAAACAGATGCCACGAAATTTTATGTAAATAAAAGACCTTTTATAGAATATTTCATTAGCGTTTGTTTACTACGATTTTTATGCAAGAGAGTACAGTAAAATGTTTAAATAGAATATTGTTAAAAGAGCAAGAAATGGTACTCATTGTCTACGAGTATTATAAAAAAGCATCTGCGCATGAGTATACTGCAAATCAAACCTTGTGATTTGAACATTATATTTTTTCTACGGCTATTACATAATATAAAAAATTAGTCAAACGAGAAAATGCTGTTTTGTATTGTAACCTCAGAAAAAGGTATATTAAAGCTTCTTTCTTTAGGAATATTAATTAATATAGAGGATGAATCACATAAAACACTAGAAATGCATGTCTGAAACCAACGTTTTAAAATTTAAACCAATTAAAAGTCATTTGGTCGTTAGGGGTGGGTGATTATCGAAATAAATTATCGATCATTGAAAATATTCGATTATTTTCGATCAATCAATTATTTTCAAACAATTATTTTTTTGTCGTATTTCCTTTAAAATCGACTACTTGATTATCTTTGAAAAATCAAAAATAATCGATTAATTAAAAAGATTAATCAGTGTTTACAAAAATAATAAAAGAATTATCGTTTATTTTAAATAATCGATTACTTTCAAATAATCTATTTTTTTCGTCCATTGAAACAGATTATTCGATAATCTTTAAAAAAATCGAAAATAATCGATTTCAAAAATAATCGATCAATTAAAAGGTCGATTAACTGATAAATCGATTAAAAAAAACGAATTATTCGATTGTCCTTGAATATAAAAATAATTTATGATTTGAAAATAATCGCCTAATCGAAAATAATTGATTAATTAAGAAGCCAATTCTAAATAAATCGAATTTCCAAAAAAAAATTAACAGAATTATCGATTATTTTCAAATAATCTATTTTTTAGGTATTTCCTTTAAAATCGACTACTTGATTATCTTTGAAAAATCAAAAATAATCGATTAATTAAAAAGATAAATCAGTGTTTACAAAAAATAATAAAAGAATAATCGTTTATTTTAAATAATCGATTACTTTCAAATAATCTATTTTTTTTTTGTCCATTGAAACAGATTATTCGATAATCTTTAAAAAAATCGAAAATAATCGATTTCAAAAATAATCGATTTCAAAAATAATCGATTTCAAAAATAATCGATCAATTAAAAGGTCGATTAACTGATAAATCGATTAAAAAAAAACGAATTATTCGATTGTCCTTGAATATAAAAATAATTTATGATTTGAAAATAATCGCCTAATCGAAAATAATTGATTAATTAAGAAGCCAATTCTAAATAAATCGAATTTCCAAAAAAAAATTAACAGAATTATCGATTATTTTCAAATAATCTATTTTTTAGGTATTTCCTTTAAAATCGACTACTTGATTATCTTTGAAAAATCAAAAATAATCGATTAATTAAAAAGATAAATCAGTGTTTACAAAAAATAATAAAAGAATAATCGTTTATTTTAAATAATCGATTACTTTCAAATAATCTATTTTTTTTTTGTCCATTGAAACAGATTATTCGATAATCTTTAAAAAAATCGAAAATAATCGATTTCAAAAATAATCGATTTCAAAAATAATCGATTTCAAAAATAATCGATCAATTAAAAGGTCGATTAACTGATAAATCGATTAAAAAAAACGAATTATTCGATTGTCCTTGAATATAAAAATAATTTATGATTTGAAAATAATCGCCTAATCGAAAATAATTGATTAATTAAGAAGCCAATTCTAAATAAATCGAATTTCCAAAAAAAAATTAACAGAATTATCGATTATTTTCAAATAATCTATTTTTTAGGTATTTCCTTTAAAATCGACTACTTGATTATCTTTGAAAAATCAAAAATAATCGATTAATTAAAAAGATAAATCAGTGTTTACAAAAAATAATAAAAGAATAATCGTTTATTTTAAATAATCGATTACTTTCAAATAATCTATTTTTTTTTGTCCATTGAAACAGATTATTCGATAATCTTTAAAAAAATCGAAAATAATCGATTTCAAAAATAATCGATTTCAAAAATAATCGATCAATTAAAAGGTCGATTAACTGATAAATCGATTAAAAAAAACGAATTATTCGATTGTCCTTGAATATAAAAATAATTTATCATTTGCAAATAATCGCCTAATCGAAAATAATTGATTAATTAAGAAGCCAATTCTAAATAAATCGACTTTCCAAAAAAAATTAACAGAATTATCGATTATTTTCAAATAATCTATTTTTTTGGTATTTCCTTTAAAATTGATTATTCGATCATCTTTAAAAAATCGAAAATAATCGATTAAATAAAAAATTAGATTAACCAATAAATCGATTATCCAATAAATCTATTTTCTTTTTGTATTTCCTTTAAGAACTATCATTCCATTATCTTTGAAAAATCGAAAATAATAATCGATTAATTTAAAAACGATTTACCTATAAATCGGTGTTGCCAAAAAATAAACAAATTATCGAATATTTTAAATAATCGATTATAATTTATAATTTTTTACGCATTTCCTTTGAAATCGATTATTAGATTATCCTTGAATATCAAAAATAATCTATTAATCGAAAATAATCGCTTAATCGAAAATAATCGATTAATTAAGAAGCCAATTCTTGATAATTCGATTTTCCAAAAAAAAATTAACCGAAAATCGAAAATAATGCATTATTCAAAAATAATGGATTAATCAAAAATAATGTATTTATTAAAAAGCCGATTAACCTTTAAATCGATTTTCCAAAAAAAAACGAATTATCGATTATTTTAAATAATCTATTATTATCAAATAATCTATTATTATCAAATAATCTATTATTATCAAATAATCTATTTTTCGTATCTTCTTTAAAATCGATTATTTGATTATCTTTGAATACCGAAAACAATCGATTAATAGAAAATAATCAATTAAGAAGCCGACTCCGATAAATCGATATTCCAAAAAAAAAATAACCGAATTATCGATTATTTTCAAATCTATTTCCTTTAAAATTGTTTATTCAATTATCCTCTAAAAATCGAAAAATAAAAAATAATCGATTAATCGAAAATAAATCGATTATATAAAATAACCGATTATATTCCATTAATCATTATTTTCAAATCTTGCTTTTTCGTATGTCATTTAAAATAAATTATTCAAATACCTTTGAAAAATCGAAAATAATCGATTAAACGATAAATCGATTTTTCAATTTTCTTTTTGTATTTCCTTTAAAATCTATTATCCATTATTTCTGAAGAAACGAAAATAATTTATTAAAAATATTCTATTAATCGAATATAATCGATTAATTATAACGGATAATCGATGTTCACAAAAAAAAAAATAACAAAATAATCAAATAATTGATTATTTCTGTAACCCCTATCGGCCGCTTGCTTTCATCCGAGAAAATTTAGAGATTCGCATTTTTTTGATCCCGTTATCTATAAAACCGCAATCGATTGTATAATAAATATTGCAAGAATTTAGATTTTTTAGTAAACAAAATTTTTTTCGAGTTATTTAGGTGTTTATAATGTAACATTTTTTTAAAAATGTGACTAACTCCTATAACTTTAGTATTTTTTTTGCTTATACTAGATCATATTGTGAGTTTTAATTTGTTTTAAACCTTAAATTCAAATGTCACATCCGATTTGACCACGAATGAGATGAACTTTATTTTATCTAATATTCTTTTAAAAATGCCTCTTTATTTCTAATTTATCTACCAAAAAGGGTTAAAAAAAAACCCTTACTAAATATTTTTTAAAACTACTTTTTAAAAACCAAATTTCGTTAGCAACAATGCCCATTTTCTTCTTATTTTTATTAAATGTTAAAAATGTTGCCCTTTAGGAAATGTACATAAGTTCTATGAAATCTATTTTCTGAAATATTAGATGCTTAATGTTTATTGAAACCCCTTGATGCGGATCTGAAGTATTCAGTCCAAAGAATCATGGCGGCGTTATGTCAAAAAGTTAATAAATATTTATCACTGAAAACGAATTTATTTCTTATTGTTCATAACATTGGCACTCATATTATTTGTATATACAATTTTGCGCGATACATCGTGGCATTTTCAACTTGAAATTGAATAACTAAAACACTTTAAATTGCTATTAACACCAACAAATAATTCAAAAACGGCGGTCCATGATGCTTCACTCACGCGGATATGAGCGTAGAATAGAAATGTCGGAACAATTCGGGTGGTGACGTGAAAACAATTATTTTTAATTGGTGGGCTACTTAAGGTTGGAATAGATAATATGCGCTATGTGCAATGTTATACACCGTGTCCCACGTAAGGCGGGCATTACAACTTGATGGAGAATAAATTAATTTGTATTTTCGCCATTTTCTGAGTATACATAATCGAATAGGCTCTTTTGAATTAAAATAAAATGAACTCTGTGCAACTTCCGGTTATACCGGAAGTGACCACTAACTTCGTTATTTTAAAGGGAATACCCCATATTTTTTTTTTAATTTTAGATTCAGCATGAAATTCTGTAAACAACGATACCCGCCTATTCTAGTTATAGCGGATTTGGCGTTATTCAATTTTTTTCTACATTTTTAGTCGCCGGTAGACATTTTCTTAAAGTCGTCTATCTCAGGTACTATATCTATCAGATACTTAAAATTTTAACCAGAGGTAGTAGATGGGATGTACTTCTTGAGAATATTTAGTTATTCATTATTTGTTGTACGGGGTGTTTGCAAATTATTTTTAAAAATGAAATTTTTTAAACATAAAAAACTTTTTTATTTTAAAGCGAACACCATATATATTTTTTAAATTTAGGATTCAGCATGAAATTCTGTAAACAATGATACCTATTCTAATTATAGCGGATTTGGCGTTATTCATTTTTTTTTAAATTTTTAGTCGTCGCGCCGGTAGGCATTTTCTTAAAGTCGACTGTCTCAGGTACTATTTCTGTTGGATACTTGAAATTTTAGCCAGAAGTAGTAGATGGGATGTACTTTTAAAAACATTTACAGTTTTCTGCAACAAAATATGTCGTTTAAAAAGTTTAAATTTTTTTAATGATAAGGTACATACTAACTAAAAACAATTTTTATTAAAAGCACATGGTTTAAAAAAATCATTTTATCAAATGTTCAAAATGCCCCCCGTTAGCTTCTAAACATTTTAACAATCTTTTTTCAACATGATTAGTTGTTGCTTTACGAATCATTTCACCATCTAACTCGTTAAAGGCATTCCGAACTCTTTGCTCTAATTCTTCTTTAGTATTAATTTGGGTAGAGTACACTAAATTTTTAATATGACCCCATAAAAAAATCAACAGGAGTTAGATCTGGCGATCTTGCAGGCCAAAGCCAAGGACCATTTGGACCTATCCATCGGTCTTCAAAGAGTGCTGTAATTTCTTGATTTACATAGTATGTTGAATGTGCTGGGGCACCATCCAACTGGTACCAAAAATTATTATTTGGTAGCTGGTTTAAAATGTCGGCAACTACTTCTCTAAGAATTCTAATGTATCTTTCTGAGGTCAGTCTTTCATTATAAATGTAATAAAAAACTCTTCCAAAACCGATCACTGCAAACACATTAAAACTAAATTCGTACTGAAATTGTGCTTCACGATAAAAATGTGGATTTTCGTTTGCCCAGAAATGACATTGCTTGCGACTGATGATCCCTTTATGTGTAAATTTCGACTCGTCTGACCACAAAATTTTGTTTAAAATCTCGGGATCTTCTTGAATTCGTACCAATAACCATTCGCATAATTCAGTTCGTCTTATTTGATCACCATCTCGCAACTCATGAACTTTTCTTTGTGCATAGGGATGCCATTTATTTAGTGCTAAAATTCGTTGTATTGACCCTCGACTAATATTTAAATTATCTTGAGCCATTCTAATGGAGGCGTGAGGATACGCAGTAAAATACCCTAATACGTTAATTAGATTAACTTCTTCATCTCGGACATGATGTTGACGGTTTCTTCCCGTTTTGTTTAAAATTATTCAAAAAGTTAGCTTCGATTCTATCAAATTTCTGTCTGTTCATTGGTGGTAAATGAGGGTATCGTTCATTAAACATGTGGCAGGTTCTACTTTTGATTCGATTACATTCTCCATGAATGTAAAATAAATTAAGAATATCTTGGTTGGTATATTCTTCAATATTTTCCATATTTTCCATATTTTCCATATTTTGAACGCAAAAAATACACAACTTACATACATAGAAATATGACAATTCAGTTTGTTGACAGATTGTTGTTTAGCATATTTCCACGGCATACTAAGATAAAAAATTAAAATGTAAAACTATACTATATTATGTAGGTGCATGCGTAAAATTTAAATTTAAATTTTCTTAAAATTGGCGAGAGATAATTATAGGGAATTAATAGTGCAAATGAAGATCAATGAAGAATAATTTTCTGAACAAAATGAAATAAAAATATACAGGATTTTCCATTTAAAATAAAAAAAAAATTCATGTTTAAAATATTTATTTTTTAAAATAATTTCCAAACACACAGTCGAACAAACGATGTACAAGTAAATTTAAAAAAGCAAATGTCTGCCGGCATATAAAAGTTTATAAAAAACTGAATAACGCCAAATACACTATAATTTGAATAGGCGAATGGGGTATCATTGTTTACAGAATTTCATGCTGAATCTAAAATTTAAAAAATATATAGGGTGTTCAATTTAAAATATTTTGTTGCAGAAAACTATAAATGTTTTTAAAAGTACATCCCATCTACTACTTCTGGCTAAAATTTCAAGTATCCAACAGAAATAGTACCTGAGACAGTCGACTTTAAGAAAATGCCTACCGGCGCGACGACTAAAAATTAAAAATAAATGAATAACGCCAAATCCGCTATAATTAGAATAGACAAATATGGTATCATTGTTTACAGAATTTCATGCTGAATCCTAAATTTAAAAAATATATAGGGTGTTCAATTTAAAATAAAAAAGTTTTTTATGTTTAAAAAATTTCATTTTTAAAAATAATTTGCAAACACCCCGTACAAAAAATAATGAATAACTAAATAGTCTCAAGAAGTACATCCCATCTACTACCTCTGGTTAAAATTTTAAGTATCTGATAGATATAGTACCTGAGATAGACGACTTTAAGAAAATGTCTACCGGCGACTAAAAATGTAGAAAAAAATTGAATAACGCCAAATCCGCTATAACTAGAATAGGCAAATGGGGTATCGTTGTTTACAGAATTTCATGCTGAATCTAAAATTAAAAAAAAATATGGGGTATTCCCTTTAAAATAACGAAGTTAGTGGTCACTTCCGGTATAACCGGAAGTTGCACAGAGTTCATTTTATTTTAATTCAAAAGAGCATATTCGATTATGTATACTCAGAAAATGGCGAAAATACAAATTAATTTATTCTCCATAAAGTTGTAATGCCCGCCTTACGTGGGACACGGTGTATATCTAGTCTTTTTAATCAAATGGACTTTCGTAAAATTTTCACAAAATTTTCAACATGCGAAAAAAGAATTCTGAAGATTACAAGGAGAGTGTCATCAAAGTTTTATGGAATTCCACAGCTAAGCAGTTACAGGAATATTTTTTTGAAAAATATAATTGCAAATTCAATCCATTCTCTGACATAGAATTTTTGAACGCAAGAGCTGCAAAACATTCTAAGCGCTGGAAGCTACAAATGGATCCAAGCAAGAGAAAGGAAAGTTCATCTGCACTATCAACAGACGAGCTGAGAAAAATCATTGAGATTTGGGACGAAAACACTCCGGAAGGACTGCAGAAAAAGTTTTTTAACGTTGTTGCTCATGAATTGGCCTGGAGAGGAAATGAAGGAGCGGCAGCACAACTAGAATATTTTCTGGAGGAAATTGACAATAGAGGAGAACCAACAGGCCGCATTGAGTATAACCCGGTTTTCTCCAAGACCACCCAAGGCGGTTCAAAGAAATTAGCTGACAGTAAGTGGTTAGTACCGAATACACTCAACGAAGAAATATGCCCAGTGAGACTGTTCAAAAAAACTAACAAGCAAGCGAGGTCCTATCAAAACGAAGCGTCTATTTTTGATGCCGAATCCAAACTGGGAGAATTCCAGTTCCAAAGGCTGGTACAAAAACAGTCCAGTTGGACAGAATACAATATCTTCCTGGTTCAAATCCGCTGCATCATTGATTGGAATTGATGTTAAAAAGATCAAAATAACTAATCATTCTGCAAGGGCTACTGCTGTTTCAACTTTAGCCAAAACTGGAATTGGAGAACAGCAATTGATTAAAATAACCGGTCATGGTAGCAGTCACTCAATAAAACCATATCTGCAAATAGATTCGGCACATCATCAGGAAATAATTGATGCAATTAGGTCTGCTTCAACTTCGGCAAAGACGATTCAAGAATCTCTGAATCAAGAACCAGCAACTACTTCCAAGCAACCTTCCATAGTTTATAATAATTGCGTTTTCCACATAAATAATAATTACAATAGTCCAAATAATATAAATAATTAGATTTAAGTGTTATCAATTGTAACCGTATTCATATTATAAAATAAAAAACTAAAATTCTATTTTGTTATATTATTTTTCAACTCCTGGAAACCCAGCTAGGCAAATACAAATTTCGATAACATCCTCTAGGTCTATGATTAAAAACCTGCGATAATTCTGAAATTTTTACTCATTGTAGTTGTATGAAAATGGCAACCTAAAGCGTAACATAATATATTTTTCTATTTTATATCAATTTTGGATTACTACAAGTGTTAGAAAGTTATAATTTTATCAAATTTAATTTAATGTGCTTTGCAATTTCGGTAATGGTTTCTCAGCCTGCCCTTTAATCAAGGTATATTGTTTTCTACTCATTGTAGTTACACAGTACTGCAGTTTTATGATGAAATATATTACATTCTCTGATTTTTTATTTACTTCGGGCTACTACAAGTGGTAGAAAACGAAAAAAAATATTATTTTTGTATAGATACATACGTACAGGAACAGTTTTTAGGTACATAATAATATTCAGTTTGTCTTTACACCAATGGACCCTATAAACTGTTGATTTCTACCGATTGTAGTACCTCAAAAGTGCCATTTAGGAACGAAAAATGTAATATTCTTTTATTTTATAGTTACATCAGCTTACTACAAGTGGTAGAAAATTATAATTTTAGAGGTTTTTCGGAAAGCTGCATGAAGATTCACAACGCGTCATAGCTTTGGCTGCAATTATTTAGGCCTTCAAATTGCTTATTTCTACTCATTGTAGTTGCAAGGGAATACCATTTGAAAATAGAAAATAGTATATTCTTTAATTTTACGTAAGTTTTGAATAACTACAAGTGGTAGAAAATTGTTTTTCTGCGTTTTTATTAACATGCGTTATGAGCGTTTTAAAATGGTATGAAATTCATAACCAGCGTCAGCAAGCATCAATCGTAGGAGGCTGTGATCATTGTATTTTGACAGTTCAAAACATTAAATAACTCGCGTTTTGTTGCGATAAAGAATATTGCACAGCAAGTAAAACCAACAAAATTACCTATTTGTTTAAAAATGAATCGATTTGAAAATCATACGCTATGCAAAATATGCGTGAAATTGTCTGATGTAATGATCAATCATCGCACCATGACTTACTTACTCGGATTAATAGAGGATTGTGGCTACAACTTGAAAAACGAAAATTTGTTCCGAATTGTCCACGGATATTTGCACCTAAACTACGCAAAATTCAAAGTGCTGAATGGGAAAAAGGTGAATAAATTAGTGTCTAAATATTATACAGGGTGTCCTTTAAAATGTGTCCCAAAATTCTCAGGCAGATTCCTTAACCAAAAAATGGAAAAAAAGTTCCTATAGACCTATGTCCTAAAGTGCCCCCTAAGCGAGCAACAGCCTCTCGAAATCATTTTTTTTATTTTGATTTTTTGAATTTTCTTAAAAATGGAAACAAATAAAAGAACCAAATTTTGGCTGTTAAATATGATCAATAATAGTGACCTTTTGACACCTTCAAAAAGAAATTATTTCGTCAGGGGTGTACTTGGGAATTTTTTGAAAATTTTGATTATTCATAACTTTTTTGTGTTTTTGGTAATGACTTATCCATATTTTTTTTTACATTCTACATTGAAAACTACGTCAAAAAGGAATACTTGTTTGATCTCGATTGGAGCAGCCGTTTCCGAGAAAACATCATCCAAAGATATTCGTGCAGTTTAGGTTAATTTTCAATTTTGGCTGTTATAGCCAAAAAGTTGGAAATCGAGGAACACGGCTTACATGTCCCTATCCTTACTTTTGAAGGTCTATTCAGTGGCAAAAAATATTAGTTGATACAGGGTGATCAAAAATCGGATGTGATTTTGGATTTTTGATCACCCTGTATCAAATAATATGTATTTTATGTCACTGAATAGACCTTAAAAAGTTAGGATAGGGACTGTAAGCCGTTTTCCTCGATTTCCAACTGTTTGGCTACAACAGCCACCTGAATTTGAAAAAATGTGATTTTTGAGTAGCTGTAGATCCTTTACTATTCATATTAGATAACAAGTGTGATATATCATTGAAATCAGATTATCGAGCAGATTCTAAAAATATAAAAATATACAGGGTGTTCCATTTAAAAAACATAACTTTGATTTGGCACGGCCTTATGAAACACCCTGTCACATCGTAACTAATTTTAAAATGTGAAGCTTAAAGCTGCCTACTTTTATTATAACAGATCTACAGAGCTTCCTCACACTAATCAATCACCCTGTATACTATTTCTAGCTCTCTAAATAAAATTTAAAAATTTAGTTCCCATTTATTTATTATGAAGACCATAAGGTTTGTATTTAGCTGTTTAGAATAAAAAAGTAAAAATATGTATTTTTTTGGCGTTTTTGTGTTTCATGGATAATTTTTTTCGCTCACTGATAAAAATGTTTCTTCAGTTAAACATTATTTCTAAAAGTGTTCTGGTGCGATTCGTTGTATTGTTATTATTTTGTTTAAAATGGCTCACAATAACTACAATAATGATTACACATTCGGCGAAATGACGGACATGCACTTATGTTTTGGACTCGCTTCTGGAAATGCCAATGAAGCTCGCAGACTTTATCAGGAGCGCTTTCCAAATAGGCATCTTCCATGCGCTAAGACGTTTTCTAGAATTGACGATAGACTTCGGGAAACTGGTACATTTAAGAAAAACTCTAGTAACAGTGGAAGACAAAATTATGTGAGAACTCCTGCTTTGGAAGAAGCAATTTTGGATAGGGTAGCTGAAACCCCATCGACAAGTACCAGAAAAATAGCAAATGGTAAGTAATTACTTATTTATTATTTTAGCTACCCCGTACCTTATCGTATAAAACTAGTTTTTTTACTTGTTATTGCTTCTCTTACATTTCACGACTTTTCGTATCGAAAAGAGTTGCGTTATGCAGAAAAAATCTGATTTCCCAAATCAATGGATTCTCTTTCTTAACTATTCACTACACAGATTCTCTCATTTAATTTCAGAAGTGGGAGTCGGACGTAACACGGTATGGAAAGTTTTGCGTGAACAACAATTGTACCCTTACCACATTCAAAAAGTTCAGGGACTTAAAGCTACTGATTATGAGCCGCGAGTTATCTTTTCTGAATGGTTTCTTGGAAGATGTAATCAAGATGCAATGTTTCTTAATAAAGTGCTATTTACCGATGAAGCTGGTTTCACTAGAGATGGTATAATAAATTTTCGAAATATGCATGAATGGGCTGAAGATAACCCTCACGCGGTTGTTGAACGTCACCACCAGGATAAATTTTCAATAAACGTCTGGGCTGGAGTTATTGATAATTACCTTATTGGACCATTTGTTTTGCCGAATAGGTTAAATGGAGCAGCATGCAGGCTTTTTTTGGAAAATAACTTACATGAGCTTCTTGATAATATTCCGATTCAAATCAGACATAACATGTGGTTTATGCATGATGGAGCTCCACCACATTACAGCCTTGAAGCTAGACAGCACCTTAACGAAAGATTTGAGGGTAGAGTAATTGGCAGAGGTTGTCCTGTTAACTGGCCACCTCGTTCACCAGATCTAAATCCAATGGATTTTTTTGTTTGGGGTTATTTAAAATCATTGGTTTATTCCAGTCCTGTTGAAACAGTTGAAGAATTGGAAGAACGAGTTTTTCATCATTGCGAAGTTCTTAGGAATAATCCTGAAGTATTTTTTCGTGTAAGACAGTCTATGATGCGACGGTTGCGCTTGTGTGTGGAAACCAATGGTCGCCACATTGAGCATCTGCTTTAATTTTTTTTGATTTGTTTTTTTAGAATAAATATTTTTTTAAACCGTTTCTTATTATTAAATAAAAATAGTCCCACCACGACATTTGAACTACAATTATTTAGAGAGAGCTAAAAAAGTTATTTTTATTTACGAGATTCACCGAGGTAATTTAGGAAAATTGAAAATTAAGCTAAAGTGGACGAATATCTTTGGATGATGTTTTCTCGGAAACGGCTGCTCCAATCGAGATAATAATAATAATAATAATAATACATAATAATAATAATAATAATACTCTCCCTAATTCACCCCCTTACGAGTGAATTTTAACCCCAAAAGCTGAGCTTGTCCGGGGAAAGGGACGGCTATTATTATTATTTGCCGTGGCGCTCCGGGGCGACTTAAAGATGATTGATGGTGCCATTTGACTTACAGGTGAGGAAAACCCGGAAAACCCCACCCACCATCATCGAGACGGTAATGTATGGCGAATTTTTTTAATCTGCATGTCATATCAACAGAAATTGAATTTCTATTAATACGCCACACATCAAATCCTAAACCGAACCATGCAATTTAATTAAAAATCCACATGGTCTGGTCTGGGATTCGAAACCCAGCAGTCTCAGACTCATAAACTTGCCTATAAATGAATATAAGCGCGATAGACCGCTACACCACCGTGCCCGATTAAACAAGTATTCCTTTTTGACGTAGTTTTCAATGTAGAATGTAAAAAAAAATATATGGATAAGTCATTACCAAAAACACAAAAAAGTTATGAATAATCAAAATTTTCAAAAAATTCCCAAGTACACCCCTGACGAAATAATTTCTTTTTGAAGGTGTCAAAAGGTCACTATTATTGATCATATTTAACAGCCAAAATTTGGTTCTTTTATTTGTTTCCATTTTTAAGAAAATTCAAAAAATCAAAATAAAAAAAATGATTTCGAGAGGCACTTTAGGACATAGTTCTATAGGAACTTTTTTTCCATTTTTTGGTTAAGGAATCTGCCTGAGAATTTTGGGACACATTTTAAAGGACACCCTGTATATATTTTATTAGACATAGACACATAATTGAAAGCATCCAAAGTCCTGCATTTTCGCCATTAAGAAGAAAAGAAGTGGCCGAAGAATATAGAAAACACCTTAGCATTGTAATTAAAATGTATCAAAACTAAACCTATTATGTGAACAAATAAAAACCAGTCTGTCAAAAATGGTCTGTTATTGTAAACGTCAAAAAATTTCCAGTATATTTCGCTGTTGGGTACCCCACGAGAAAAAAATTTCCACTAAAATACCTCCGTTGCCATGGTGATCTCTGTCAAAAACACGTATTTTGATTGGTTCAAAATTACAGGTGTGGAATTTTCTATGAAATCTTGTAGAAAAATTCAACGATAAATTTCTTCTTCCAACCTATTAATTCAAGAATATTTTCCATGTACAAAATTAGACACACGTGCATCAGTATGCTTAATAACAAATATCAAGCTTGAGGTGGCAAATAAACAAATATTTTTTTTTATATAACTAATATTACTAAAAAATCGTTCACTGTTTCGTAACTTTGACCTGTGTTTCATATAAAATTTAAATATGCCGTTATTTTTTTTTTCTTCATATGCTCAACAAGATCAGACACTGAAAAAACTTTTTAAGCTGAAAATCATCCAACCGACTAATTACAAAGTTTTTCTATTATCTAGAAATCCATAATGATTATAAAAAACGACTATTTTCTTTATTCTCAATATTTGAAACGATTTTAATTCTATAAAAATAATTGTAATGCTATAAAACTCGTAATTTGTACTTACCTATATTGATATTGCATAAGTGTTGTCGTTAATTGATTCTCAGGATGTACAACTTTTTCTCGTTTTATGGATATAACCACAGGACCAAGTTGCTCATCCATACCAAACCAGTTCTGGTGCTCTGAAAGGAAATGGTAACGGATATTAATACATAGGCGTAACAAAGTTATATTTTCTAGAAAACAATTTTGTTCATATTTTTTATTGATTGGTAATACGTCTCCGACTTCATAATTTCCAAATAAAGAAGAAACATAATGAAATATCAAACCAATATATTACAAAATAATGAGGAAAACAACTACTCTATTTGGAGCACTAGTTGGAGTTTGGTGGTTTGTCACCAATTCTGGAAGTTTTAATGTCTACTTAGCGGTAGAATTATTTCGTTTTAGCGGTTTGCGATAATTTTAGCGATATTTTCCTTTTTTTTTTGGTGGCAAAACTAGTGTTCTATTCATTTGATTTTTTCTGTGGCGTCATATAAAAAAATCGACTTTATAAATCTATAAATTGACACATTTTAACAACTTATAACTCGAAAACTGAAAAAGATATCGAGATGCAGTTTTCACTAGACCTTTTACATTTACTTCAAATTTTTCTTCACATTGTTGTCACATGTAATTTTTTTCTGGAAAGTGCCGAAAAAAGAACGAACTTTTTTGAATCAAAATTGTGAGCTAATTTTAAATAGAACAACCTATAATTTTTAACATCCTCGGAAAGACCATTTCTTTCCCTTTCCAAAAATGTATTCATTGTAAGTAAGCATTTATTCAATTTTTTTGGGAAAAATTTACTTTTTTATGAAACCATGTCGATAACTTCTAAAAGTATCACAATTTAAAAGCCTTTAACTCGATAATGTGACAATTTATTGATAAGAGGTTTTGACTAAAATTCGTAGCCTGTTCTTGCTCAGGCAGATGCAGGCTTCCGATCTTTTTTGGTTATATTCACCCAGAAGTATCTTGGCCTGTCTCAGCCCCAAGGGTATTGTTCCAATTATCGGTTCTTCTACTACCCAATTATTTTTTAATCTCTCCTAATATTATGTTACAGCTGATACCGCAGAACGGCTCAGGTCGTATAAAGGGTGTTTGAGCCCCTTTCCTTGCAAGACTATCTGCAATCTCGTTACCCTGTACCCCGTTATGACCCGGGACCCAAGTGAGAGTAACTCTATTTTTCTCGCCTAGCTCATTCAATTGTTCTAGGCATCTCCAGACCATTTTTGAGCTGATATCGTAAGAACTCAGCGCTTTGATGGCTGCTTGACTATCGGACATGATGATAATTTCTTGTCTATGATAGTTTCTCTCGATGTTGAACTGGATACACTTCTAGATGGCGTGAATTTCCGCCTGGAAGATGCTTGGGAATTTCCCCAAGCTTTCTGAGTGCTTGGTTCTCGGCCCATACACTCCTATTCCAGTTCTTTCTATGGTTTTGGAACCGTCCGTATACCACTCAATAGCACGTCTTTCGGTTGCAACCGCGATGGATTCTTGGCTCCATTCTTTTGCAGCCCAGCTCTGTGGTTTTGAAGTTTTTCACAAAACTGTACTTATTGGCTCTGGGGTACAGATATAGTTTAATAAAAATGTAACATTAAAATAAAGTGTATTTTCTGTAAATTATGTTCACTACTGTTTGTTTTTGTCTTAAAGCATTCTTTCTATAGTACAAGAATAAGTGTATAGTATATATATCATTTTCGAATTGTTGTCCTGTGCCTCCCTGAAAAAATTTCTGCCTACGCCCATGCCTCTTTTCTATTCTTACGAATTTCCAATACATAGTTTGTCAAATATAGATAGTGTCCCCCTTGACGCTGGACAGCCTTGTACATAGTCTTTTTTTAATGGCCTTCCAGTATGTACTCAAATAGCCAGTTGTACATAGTCTAAGAATTGTATTACTGATTTTAAGCGTGTATTTTTTTTTTTGAAAAAAATTTATCGCCTATCATTTCTACCTATATTATGTATGAAGTATTAATTACATTGCAACCTAAAGGATCTATAATGTTCCCTGCTGTCACTAAAACAGCAACATTTCTATCTATTTCCGTTTCAATCAATTATCAATCATCATTCGTAATTTGCACGCCCATGCATTGTTATTGATACTGATGCTGTAATGAGCGCGAAGACATTGACATTGATACTATGTCAAGTAAAAGTTATTTTCGTTTGAAATCAAAGGCATCTCGTCTTGGTGTTTCTGCCAAGGTTCCAACCGACCGGTAGTGGTTTATTTTTTGTTGCGCTCTACCTGGATTAGTTTCGAAAAGATTATTCGAGCGATTTACAAATGACACTGACACGGATTTTAGAAACTGGAATTCGTAAAATATTTGGAATTCGAATAGATTTATTAGAAATTATAGATGCTATTTATAAGTTATCGATTCGGTTTTTGCAATTTCTCGTTCACAACTTAAAAACAACAACAAGTTATGAAAACATTTTCAAGGAAAATATTTTTTTGATATACAGTGTGTCCCAATTTTTCACGTAATAATAAGATAAATAAGAAAATATTTTCAACAGTAAATCGACGAAAATTAGTAAATGCTTTGAAAGAACTAAAAATACCTCTTAAACTTGTAAAACTAACGAACATGACTCTGGAAAATAAGAATTTGAAGGCATTCAACAACAAACAACAGACTGCTGGTTGCACTCGACGCAGCCAAAGCCTTCGACACGGTTTGGACTGACGGTCTAATCTACAAAATGTTTGTGAATGACTATCCCGTCTTCATTGTGAAAACAATTTAAAGTTACTTACAAAACAGAACATATCACATTAAAATCAACGATATCACAACCGGACCATACACTGCAAAAGCGGGAGTACCTCAGGGTTCGGTACTCTCGCCCCACCTGTATACCATCATGATCCATAACTTACCCATGGGTGATAATGGTGTACAGACGGCGCTGTACGCTGACGATACTTGTGTCTAAAAATCATACAACTCAGCAGAAATCGCCATGAGAAGACTGGAGATCCACACCAACAGAATGTTAGTCCCCTTTTTCGATAAAAACTAAAATCAACCCTCAGAAAACCGAGGCCGTTTTACTAACCAAAATGATTTATTCCAACAAAATAATGATAAACCTAATGAATCCATGATAACGCTGGCCGCGTGCGGCAGGAAAATCGCGGGCTTGTCATTTCTAATTTTCGGCCGCGTGCGACCACGCGACAGAACCGGGTTAATGGGCTTTAAGTCATTTAAAAACATCTAAAGTATTACCGCGCGCGATGCCTCGCGATCAGTCGCGCGCGACGTGTCGCATGAGTGGGCTTTCCTTCTAAGAGTGCAGAATAAAGTAATTCCCACGGCTTCTCACATCAAATACCTTGGAATCATCATCGATAAGGGGCTAACGTTCAGAAAACATATTGAGGATCGAGCTATGGCTATGATACGCATTCTCTATCCTATGCTTCATAGACGTAGCGGAATTACTCGAGCCAACAAACTATTGTTATACAAACAAATAATCAGGCCCGTGTTAACATATAGATCTCCAGTATTCTGCTCCATGGCAGGTAGTCACATTCAGAGATTACAAAGAATTCAAAACAAGTGTCTTCGGCTGGCTTTGGGGTACGACCACTACGCCAGAATTCTTGACATGCACCATGAAACATCCATGTCTACTGTTAAAGAGCATATTAAAACCACCGCTGAGAAATTCTATACACATTGTCTTCCGCATTACGTGAAGAAGACATCTTCTCTCAATGCCGGGGACAGGAGGCATGGATGCTTGCACGACAAATTAGACATCTACAGACGAGATAATTAACATAACAGACTCAGCAACACACTCCTCGCTGCGAACAATTCACTAATAGTTATTTTACAGGACTAGGGGAGACTGCCCTACAGTGAGACAGGTCCCACAGTGAGACATTTACTATATCTCTCTGAAAAACTGTAATTGTTGGCAACGCTGTACAACAAACGAACCACTTCAATGCATTTACCCATCTCTTCAGCCGAATAGTAACCTTGAAGGCGATAGTTACGTTCAATATCAGTGAGTGAATAATATAATCTTTCGTCTCTGTTTATATGCTGGTAAGTACCATGGGTAACATCGTTAATTTTATTATTTTAAAATAACTTTGTAACAAACATTTTTACGTATAAATGTTCGAGTTAATGTTTAAGGTTATAGAAATACATTATGTTTTTATTAGGATATTACATTGTCCAACAGTGGGACAAAGTTGAGTGCCCTACAGTGAGACATGTCTCACTGTAGGACACAAGTCAAATTCAGGATAAATAAATATCGTGCTTATTAAAATCTGGATTTGAAGATTTAATTTTGGTTTTAGAGCAAAGAATATGGACACAGCAAAAAGAAAATTAAATAAACATGACGCACATGTAATGAGGGAAGCAGTAGCTATGGTAATAGCAGGACAGCCACTAAGAGAAGTTGGTCATATAAAAGGTATACCACATCAGACTTTACATCGCTATGTTAAAAAACAAAAAGAAGCTTCCGAGTCAATTTCTATGGTACCAAAATATGATGTAAGAAGAATATTTACAAAGCAGCAAGAGGATGTATTGGCAAACTACATGATCACCTGCGCAAAAATGTTCTACGGCCTACCTCTAATTGAATGTAGACAACTAGCCTACGAAATGGCAAGTGTGAATGAAATTGATACGCCAGATACCTGGAAAATTCGAAGGCTTGCAGGGAAGAAATAGATGCGGGGTTTTATGAAGAGAAATCCTCGGCTATCATTAAGGACACCTGAAGGGTGCAGTTTAGCGAGAGCTGCAGCATTCAATGAAACCAATGTAAATTTGTTTTTTGATAAATTACATACATGTTATATGAGAAGTGAACACTTCAGTAACGGAACAAGGGTTGAAACTGCTACCATCACACAACAAAAACACCATATAAAAATCCTAGCAGAAAGAGGCTCCAAACAAGTCAGCAAGATAACTTCTGGAGAAAAAGGAACCCTTGTAACAACGTGCATGATTGTAAGTGCAGCTGGAAATTGGTTACCACCTGCAATGGTATTTCCCAGAGTCAACTTTCACAGTCGTATGATCAATGGTGCACCACGAGGCACATTAGTTTTGGCAGCTAAGACGGGTTGGATGAACACCGATTTATTTATTGATGTAATGAAACATTTTATTAAATGTAGTGGGTACTCACAAGCAAATCCTTCTATACTAATTTATGACAATCACGAGAGTCACATATCAATACATTGTATTGAATTGGCAAAAGAAAACGGTGTAACGCTTTTAACTTTTCCTCCTCATTCGACGCATAAGTTGCAACCATTAGATGTTGGAATTTTCGGGCCTTTTCAGAAGTTTTATAACGCTGCAGTGGATAGCTGGATGTTTCACAATCCTGGACATGCATTTAGTATATATGAAGTTACGGCATGTGTTGGACAAGCACATGAAAAAGTAATGACACCGGCAACAATAACGCATGCCTTTAAAAAGACTGGAATTATGCCATATGATCGAAACATTTTTACTGAAGATGACTTCCTAAGTAGCCAAGTAACCGAAAAACCTTTAATTGAAGACAACAACAGTGAAAATGACCATTTAACCCAGACTAAAATTATTCAAATTAATGAAATCCAGACAACTGCTGAAATGATTGAAATTTCTGACAAGGTTCTAAAACCAACTTCTGGCCAAAATAGTCAGATATCAACTCCACAAGAAAATTTGTCTCTTGAAATCCAATCTACGCCAAGTACATCGAAACAACAATTAGTGTGTGTGTGTGTGTGTGTGTGAGAGAGAGAGAGAGAGAGAGAGAAATATGCTTTATTGTCGTAAAAAAATTTACAAAAATTTTATAGACAAAGCGTGTAACTTAAATACTAAACATAAAACAGCAGAAAAAACAAACAGAAACAAACAGACAAAATAGGAATAACAATTGCAATGGATATGCAATATCCGTCATTATAATTATTCTAATTTAAATTTAAATTTAAACTTTAATATTTAATTATTTAATTAATGCCATTGTATGTGGAACTCAAATGTCTAAGGTACGTTATAAAATTCTGCTACTGTGTAATATGGTCTTTCTAGAAGAAAAGCTTTAGCCAGTCTTCGGAACTTATCGTATGTCTTTATAGATTTTAATTGCATCGGAAGGTTATTATACAATTTTTTGGCATTGTAGGTAATGGAATGTTTTAATAGGTCAGAAGTGGGCATTGTTAAATAAACATCAGTCTCTAAATTTCCTTGTAGGATATCTACGAGTCGGTCTTTCGGATAAATTTTGAATGTGCTTGCGAACTAAGCAGACGGATTCGAAAATAAATAGAGCAGGAAGGGTTAGAATTTTGAAATTTTTGAAGTAATTTTCGCAATGTGTCCTACTACTTAAACCAAATACATAGCGGATTGCTCTTTTTTGCAGTTTAAAAAATAGATTCGAAAAGGTATAAGCTACAAGAACCCCAGGAAGGTAAACCATAGCGAAGGTGAGATTCGAATAAGGAAAAGTAGGTTATTAATGCAGTAGAAGGAGTCAGCTCTTTAGAAACCGATTTAATGGCAAAACATGCGGAGGATAATTTTTTTGCTAAGATATCTATATGAGCAGACCATTTTAGAGAATCGTCTATATAAAGACCTAAAAACTTGATTGAAGTCACCGTTTGGATCAGATTATTGTTTAAAGTTATAGGTTGTAAAGTACCTCTGTAAGACAATGCTACAGTTTTACTGGTGTTGAAACAAAGTCCATTCGAATCAGACCCAGGACTTAATAGTCACTAGATCTTCACTTATGATAGATTGTAATGTCTGCATGTTAGAATTATTCCAGGTTACACTGGTGTCATCAGCAAATAAAGTAATTCTACCACTTATTCTTAAGTCTGTGATGTCGTTGATGAATAATAAAAACAAAATTGGACCTAATACTGATCCTTGAGGTACTCCACTGCTTATTGCTAGATTTGTAGAATCCTCACCATTCGCCCCTCACCTGTTGATTTCTATTTTCTAGGTAGTTTTAAACCATTGTAAAGGAGAACCCCGTATGCCATAAATTTGTAACTTATTAATTAAAATATCATGATTTACACAATCGAGGCCTTGCGAAGTCACAAAATACTAAAGCGGTGAAAAGTTTATCATTAAGTGATGTGTATATTTCATTAAGAACGGAAAACATTGCGTCGCTAGTGCATTTTTTAGGTAGAAAGCCATACTGATGAGCTGTGAGGATGTTATGCTTGAAAAGAAAGGGCAAAAGACGGTTTTTCCATTAGCCGTTCTACTATCTTCGATAAGGTAGGCAATAACGCGATAGGTCTATAGTTACAGGTTTTGGTTTTGTCGCCACCTTTATGAAGTGGGATTATTATAGCTGTTTTTAGACAGTTAGGAAAGAGACCAATTTCAAAGGATTCATTAATCAGTGAAGTTAAATGTTGATTACTACATCCGGTATATTTAGAAATATTTTGGTGGACAGGCCATCAATTCCACAGGAAAATTTATTTTTGGATGTTGTTTATGGTTTGCACTAGTTCATGCTTGTCTACTGGTCTTAGGAAGAACTTTCAGTGATCCTTTTAGTAGGTAGGAGGAAGGAGAGAGCATCCTGACTCGGAGCTATGTTAGATTTGATATTTTTACTTACATTTACGAAATAATTGTTTAGTTCATCTGGGCTAGGATTTACACTGTTTGAAGAACGGGTTTTATTCCTTAAGTCATTATTATAAACCAGGTTTCTTTGAGGAGTTTTTAGCTCTTGAGATGCGATTTTTGTAATAGTTTTTCTTAGCAGATTTGGTGATTTTCCGATACAATATTCTGTAGTTGTTGATATAGTTTAATATTAGGGGGATTATCTGTGTACTTTTTAATATACATGAGTGACCTCATATTTTTAGATGATGTTCTTATTCCTTTAGTTGTCCAAGATTTATGACATTTAGTTTTTAATGAGGCGAAGGGGGAAAGCTGTATTGAAACACATAATTATTTTATTTAGAAGTCTAAAAATTTAGAGTCAATATCTTCAGAAAGACCATTCCAATCAGTAGTTAGACATAAATTATAGAAATTTTTTGAAATTATGCTTAGAGAAAATTCTACCTAGCTGACGGACTTTTTTTGGAGCTGTACGGGGTATCAAAAATTTGGCAAATACTGCTTCGTGTGTCTGAGAGACCTGAGCTAATTACTTGGTGCTCTACATCAACTGGTTTAAAATCAGAGACTACGTAATCTATAATTGTAGATGTTGTTTCTGTGATTCTAGTTGGAGAATTTACGTGCATAGTGAGACTGAATGATTCAAAAATATTGATCAAAGACTTTTGAGTAGCACATACATTAGCAAAGTCAATATTAAAATCGCCGCATAAAATTTTCTTACTTTTTATAGGCAATGCGTCAAGTAGATTAAGAGATTCTCTAGAAAGAGGTGAACATTTGATTTAGGTGTTCTATAAATACAAATAATAAACAAATCAATGTTTTTGTTGTTTACAATTGGAAAATTCGAAGAAATTTTCAGGCTTTGTAGAAAGTCGTATTTAGATACAGCAGAAAAGTCCTTGTCTAAGGATAAAATTAGAGTTCCACCATGGTCTGTATTACTTCTATCATATCTGCTGACGATAGTATATTTTTCGACAAAAACTGGTTCACCAACTTGTAACCAGTGTTCTGTAATAGCAACTATTTGGGGAAACCCTAACTCTTCCAAAAACAAATACAATTCATCAGTCTTATTCCGTATTGATCGAATATTAATTAGAACCATTCTTAATTTACTGTCGGCATAGCCAGTAAGACTAGTTGGGGATTCTAGTTCCCCAGGACACGTCGTATTAATTAAAAATTTTTCCTAGGTGAATCGGCAGTAAAATAACGATGATTGTACTTCCCTTTTGCTTCTGCAGGTGTATTCTTTCGTTCCGCGGATATATATGCTCTGTAGGTAGAGAGATCGTTATCCACTTCAGCTGAGCCAATACCATATAGATCATGATAATCATAATAAATGGTCCGTAAAGCTCCAGGATCAACAGGCAAGTCCCTCAGAGGCTAGTCCTGGATCAGGAAAATCAACCAAAACTTAATTTTATCTCCTCCCGATATATTTAGAGGATATCCAAAGAAAACTGTCGACAAAGGAAAGACAAGGAAACAAAGAAAAAAAGGAAATGTATGATAGCCACTGACACCCCAGAGAAAAATGAAATCGAAGAAAACTTTCTGGAAAGACAGAAAAAGTTTGCAGAAGCAAAAAACATCTATACCAGAACCTCAGAACAAAAAAAAAATTAAATACATTAAATAATTAACACTTTAAAGGATTCTAGTGAAGAACACAGTGATTAATTTTCCGATAAGGAAAATACTTCAGATGAGTACGAATCTGATGAACGAGAAGATCTAGTTCTAAATAAGTTAGAAAAACAGCCAAAAGCAGATGATTACGTATTAGCATGTTTTAAGGCAAAAATCTTCAAATATTTACTATGTAGGTAAAGTGATAAGGGGGGTGATGGGGAAACAGAAATAAGTTTCCTCCGTAGACTGGCGCAACAAAATAAATTTACATTATCCGCAGGTACCCGACCTTTGTTCTGTCCAAAATAGTGATATAAGTGCCATTTTACCCAAACCGATTTATTTTGGTCAAACTAGACGACAACATGCATACCTAACTTTTCATGTTAATTTGACAATTTGGAAGTTCGTTAATTGTTTCTGTACCTAATAAAATGACAAAAAAACTATTTTACACTATTTTTCCTATGTCCCACCCAAAGAACCATTGTCTCATTGTTGGACACCCCCCATGTTCTCACCCTTGGGCAAGAGGTGCCCAACAGTGAGACAATTTTTTAATAAAATAAAAAATTATTACCCTATTTCCCATTCGATTTAATAAAAATATTGCCAGAATTATTTTTTTATGCAAGAGTTACTTAATTGGTATTTTTTATTTTTTTTTGTACACGAAAACTTTAAAAGTTATTGACGAAATAAAAAAAATGTCCCACTGTAGGGCACTTTCCCCTAGTATTTGTTAAGGCTAGTCCGACGGAAGACTGCACGATGACGTTACTTGCCGGTGCGGAGATCGAAGCCTGCCGCGATCTCCTCCCTGTCGAAGGATTCCACCGTGCAGCCTCGTAAAATAGCAATTACCGACATAAACTATACAGATGACACACATACACACAAGGACAACCCTAGTTTTTTCTAAATTTTTCCCAGGGAAGACAAATCACAAGTAAATTCACACAAAAACCAACTACAAAGTCAATTTGCCAATCACAAACTAGCCAATAATTGCCATATAATATCGAATGATAAGGAGATGGCTTTCTGATTATGATAGGGACTGGTTTTGCAGGCTAGGACGTCTTGCAGGGTTGCCAGATCTTGTGCTATCGATGTCGCAGGAAAACTGACTGGAAATAGCCCAAAATCGCAAACGCTCTCTAACGTCACAAAATACATCACCCGTTGAGCGCATGCGCATAATATGAAAGTTAAGAGACGACGACATTACCTGCTTTGGCCAAGTACTGTCAAGGTGGAGGCCCTTAAAACAAGAAGAAGAAGAAGAAGAAGAAGAAGAAGAAGAAGAAGAAGAAGAAGAAGAAGAAGAAGAAGAAGAAGAAGAAGAAGAAGAAGAAGAAGAAGAAGAAGAAGAAGAAGAAGAAGAAGAAGAAGAAGAAGAAGAAGAAGAAGAAGAAGAAGAAGAAGAAGAAGAAGAAGAAGAAGAAGAAGAAGAAGAAGAAGAAGAAGAAGAAGAAGAAGAAGAAGAAGAAGAAAGAAGAAGAAGAAGAAGAAGAAGAAGAAGAAGAAGAAGAAGAAGAAGAAGAAGAAGAAGAAGAAGAAGAAGACTCTTACGACGAGCAACAAAACAGGACAAAAACGTCTTCACTACTTACTGCTACCATACTTCTACTTACACACATGTAGAGTACGAAAAACATGTCGGACAATTTAAGTAAATAATTTAATAGGTCTTTTTATAGTTGAAAATGGTCCGCTATGTTTTTCGGGCACTTTACACGTGTAAAATCAGTGAAGACAATATCTTTGTCTTTGTTGATGTGGCGTGGCGTGTGGTTGTGGTAGAGCATAGGTAGAGCAACAGAAACCAGAACTGACAACTGACAATCGAACGATGTTTCGTTAAAAAAAAAAAAAACAGAAAACACAGAAATGTTCAAATGTGTGCGCACTGTGCCGCTCGTAGCCCAAAAATCGCAAATAAATTATTAGGTAGCCCAAAATTGTCGCCCATCACAAAGTCAAAAAACTGATCGCAAATTAAGAATACAAGTAGCCCAAATTGCGATAAATCACGCTATCTGGCAACCCTGCTTGTGCACCCTGGAAGCCGGGCATTGGAAAGCTTTCCGGCTCGTAGTGCGCGAGTGTGGAATATATTTTCTATTGTTTATATCACAACTAATATAATGTACATATTAATGTAAATAAAGAAATTTTTAAAGAAAAGATAGTATTCGATAGCGCCCTAACCTAAAAAATTACTATTACCTTAACCTCATTTTGTGTAAAAACGTTTTCTCAAGAGTTCATTGTTTGGTATTTTTGGGTGTCATTTTCAAACATAAACAATTTAGTTCATGTTTGTAACCATTAAGTAGATATTTGTAACAATGCAAAGATTATTGTTTAATAAAGGCAAAGGTAAGTAGTATCAACATTATTTTTGTGTTTAGTATAAACATTATGTAAACCAAGTTTGTTTTTTTTTGCCTAAATTTGAATTATTTCATACCGGAAAAACTATCGGAAACTATCGATAGTTTAGGCCTCTATTACCGATAACTATCGATAGTGTCGACTATCGGTAGTCCTCGGTTTCTACTACTAATCCTCTATATACATCATCTCATTTTTCTCATATGTGGTATTTTAGTTACTTTTTTATCTTTTTCTTTTTTCATCACTAATTTAACGTATTGGACAATTTTTAATTGAAGAATACATAATATTTTTAAGAGATATTAATAAAGATGTTGCCAGAATTCCTTTTTTTTTTAAATTGATTTTACTATTGTATTAAAATAAAAAGACAGCTGGATGTCAAACCGTATGAACAAAAAAATGGTTTATACTAAAATTGTAAATTGTTTGGTTATTATGTAATGTTACCCGGCATTCCTCTTTTTCTTTTCCTCTATTAATGGACTATTTCCACGCGTACTTTAGGTCAAAATTAGTTCAAAGCGATGTTGTCAATGAGTCTCCAGACATTTTAAAAGACTTTTAAAAATGAACGGGCGTTTGAAAGTGAAATTTTTAAAGACATTTAAAATGTAATAGATGTTTTATATGTAGAATAGACCTCTAATAATACGAGGGTCATTCAATAAGTAAAGAGACAAATGGTTATAGCTCAAAACCGGTTTATTTCAATCTTTCAAAATTAAAGCTATTTTTCAACATTATCACCCCCCCACAGTTATGCACTCGTCCCATCTTTCTTGCAGCTTCCTAATTCCCTTGGCGAAGAATTCTTTCGATTTACCTTGAAGCCACTTTTGCACCGCTTCCTTAACTTCCTCATTGTTAGTAAATCTTTTTCCACGTAGGGCGTATTTAAGTGGTCCAAACAGGTAAAAATCAGATAGGGCGAGGTCGGGACTGTAGGTAGGATGAGGTAAGATCACCCAACCCAATTCTTGAAGCTTATCACGGGTCAGCTGGGCTGTATGAGGGCGGGCGTTATCGTGCTGAAGAATGACTCCTTTTGACAAGAGTCCACGGCGTTTGCTCCTGACAGCTGATCTAACTTTGTGTTCTAGCATCTCAGAGTAGTATTGGCTATTGACAGTTCGCTGATCTTCAAGGAAATCGCAATAGACTGGACCCTGTGAGTCCCAAAAGATGGTCAGCATCACTTTACCGGCGAAAGGTTGAACCTTGAATTTTTTACGAACTGGAGAGCTAGTGTGTTTCCACTCTATACTCTGCCTTTTGGTCTCAGAGTCGTAGTGATGGATCCAGAAAAAATTCACTTGGTTTTACACCTTCTAAGGTGCAATCTTTTAGTAGACTTGCCATGGTGAATTGAAAATTTTGAGGTTATGTTGACATAAAATGATGAAACAGCTGATCAGAGCATATCCCAAGATTGCCAACTAAAATCTCTGAAAAGATTGTACACATTCATTGAATAGTTTTAAAATTATAGAATTTGTCTTTTTACTTATTGAATGACCCTCGTACTATAATATTTGCGGAACAACATTCTCAGCAGGAGACGAATTACTATTTTAATACAACTTGGTGTTTTTAGTGAGTCATATCATAAAAAACACATCAAATTAAACACGTCTGCTATTATACAGACAGCATTGGAATAATAATAATAATAATAATAATAATATTAAATTTCTAAGAATCATTGAAACTTTTTGATTAATTTATTCATTTAAAATGCCAAACTAGTATTTAGATGAGTAGATAGGCAATTTATTACAGAAAACGTAGATGGGTAAAATAACAATATTTTTGTCCTTCTTTAATAGCATTTAATTATTAATAATATACGAAGGTTTGTCTGATTTAATATATCGATAAAAATAAATATATCCAAATCGGATAAACGTTTAAATCAAACGTTATTGTTAACCGTTTATGATATACAGTGAGCGAAAGTTTGGAACATCGATAAAATGTTTATTTGTCAAATAAAAATTAATGTTCGAATAGGTCGAATTAATTTTTTTGTATAAGTATATTTTTTTATGACTTCATCATTTTTTAAAATATGATGTCATTTATTTTTTGATAGTATCATTTAAAAGAGTAAATTTTTTTGCATATAGACAACAAATTTTGTATATGTTGCATTAACAATATTTTCGAGATAAAAAAAGTTTTAGAAATTGTAATGACGAATTTGACGAATTTTAGAATCGACTAGGAAGACTGTCAAGAGATAAAAAGTTTGTAATTCGCATGATTATGTTATTTTTTAATGTATTTATCATTCATTCCTAAGTTTATTTCACTACATTGTTAAATACTAATATTTTAATTTTAATGTTATTGTTAATGTTACCCAAAAAATGTACTTATTTAAATTGTGCTATTAATAAATGGTAGTGTCATAAAAAATAGACGTATACCAAAATATGCGCATCTAAAAAAGAAAATCGATTTGTCCGAGCTCTATCGAATTTTTTCAAATCTTTACGTGAAATCTGTCTAGCGCAATTTTTGATTTTTTACCAAAAAATAATATCTGCATTTGTATTTAACAGTTATTTCTATTAAGTTTAAATTTGAGAAGGCAAATTACAAGATTTTTCGATATTTCGATATTTCCGAATTCCCACATTTCAACATTTCAACGTTCCGTTTAAACATTTCAAAATAATTTCAATATTTTAAAATAATTTCAAAATTTCAAACCTCCAAACATTTCTTTATAGTTTGGCGCAATGACATACGACATTGAAATATTAACTACGGAACTCTATACCTTTCCATGCGTTTTATACCGGGAGTTTGTAAATAAGTGCGAAATATTTTAGGGGTGGTCGCCGAAGTTATTTTTGTAAAAAAAGTTCCTCTAAACGTAGATCGGAAAAAAATTACCAACATTCATATCAACTATTTTTAAAGTAGAATTAAAAAAAAACTAAAAAAACAAAAACTGTATAAAAATACTAATAACACTTTCGTACACCTAAAAATGCTTAAAAACATTTAAAAACACAAAAATGCTTATTTTTTTCAAAACCTTAAAAACTTTAATAAACCCTAAAAAACAAAATCAAAAAAATTTAAACAACTAAAAAACACGTACACTAAAAACACTTAAAAACATTTTAAACAACTCAAAAACAAATTAAAACACATAAAAAACATCAAACATAAAGAACAATAAAACACTTAAAAATACTTTAAAATATTCAAAAGTAAATTAAAATACTTAAAAATGATTAAAAATACTTAAAAATATTTACCTAAAAATACTAAAAAATATTTACTTTAAAATACCTCAAAATACTTAAGATACTTAACATACTTAAAATATACAAAAACATGTACTTAAAAATGCCTAAAAAATACTTAAAAACACTTTTAAATATTTAAAAAGAATTTAAAATACTTAAAAATTATTAAAAATACTTACTTAAAAATACTTAAATATATTTACCTTAAAATACCTCAAAATACTTAAGATACTTAAAATATATAAGAATACTTAAAAATAACTAAGAAATACTTAAAACACTTAAACATATTTAAAATACTTAAAAATGAATAAAAATACTTACTTAAAAATACTTAAACATATTTATTTTAAAATACCTTAAAATACTTATGATATGTAACATACTTAAAACATACAAGAATACTTAAAAATGCCTAAAAATACTCAAAAATACTTTAAAATATTTAAAAATAATTTAAAATACTTAAAAATGTTAAAAATACTTAATTTAAAATACCTTTAAATACGTCAAAATACTTAACATACTTAAAATAAATAAGAATACCTAAAATACCTAAAAAATACTTAAATACTTAAACTACTTAAAATACTTATGCTATGTAACATACTTAAAATATACAAGAATACTTAAAAATGCCTAAAAATACTCAAAAATACTTTAAAATATTTAAAAATAATTTAAAATACTTAAAAATGTTAAAAATACTTAATTTAAAATACCTTTAAATACGTCAAAATACTTAACATACTTAAAATAAATAAGAATACCTAAAATACCTAAAAAATACTTAAACACTTAAACTGCTTAAAATACAAAATTCTTAAAATACCTAAAATAATTCAAACTTAAAAATACTTAAAATATTTCAAATACTTTAATACTTAAATACAAAAAAACACTTAAAATACTTTAAATTATTTTTTAAAAACCTGAAAAGCACTTAAAAAATGAACTTAAAACCTGAACTTAAAAACACTTTTCAATATTATTTTAATATTTCAATATTATTTGTATATTATTTCAATATTTTAATATTATTCCAATATTTCAATATTATTGCAATATTTCAATATCACTACAATATTTCAATATTACTACAATATTTCAATATTATTTCAGTATTTTAATATTATTGCAATATTTCAATATTATTTTATTTTAATATTTCAATATTATTTTAATATTATTTCAGTATTTCAATATTATTTCAATATTTCCATATTATTTGTATATTATTTCAATAATTTCCATTTTTCAAAATATTTCAATAGTTCAATTTTCAAATTTATAATCAAGTCGAATTTATTTAATGTACACTTAAACTGCAATAATATGAAATAATCACACTCCTAAATACGTTTGTGTTTTCTAATAAATATATATTTTTAGGGAGATATTATTCTGATATTTAATATTTAAGGCAACTTTTTCACCTTTTTATTCTATATTCGTCAAACATTTATTTACACATTAGTCTTCGTTTTCTTTTTCCATATAATTCGAGTTTTTTATAATTTGAAGAAACCTCAGCTTCAATTAGCTGAATGATATTTTATAAACATCAAATACAAGTCGGGAATATAATAACATTTTTAAATATAAAGATATAAGTTAATAAAACGTAAAATAATGCTTTATTTTTACATTCTAGTAGAAAATTTCTTCAGTTGTGATTTATTTATTTTTATTTGCCCGTATTCTAGTCTTGTAAACTGAAATTTTTATAGGTGACTTTTATTACGCAATCTATGTACAATAGCCGATATTTTCATTGTAATTTCAATGCCCCTCGGCCAACCACAAATTGATTAAAAATAGAATTAAACGCCCAGACCACATCACACGCAATCTACATAAAATTATACCGGAACTCGATTTGTAGATTACATTTATGTATGTTTATTCGAAAATGCACAATGTTTGGTTTTGTTTGGGCATTTTAATTTTAATTTTATAGTCCTAGATATATTTGATTTAGTTTAAACTAATAAATAATGATCAAAATAGTGTTAAAATAGATTGTTTGTTCAAAAGATTAGTTCAATATGATTAGAAATAAAATTATTTCAATTTATTAGACCTTTGATCTATCTTAGAATACGAACATCCCATGTATTTAAACTATTCACTCCCTTGAGATAACATAAACTTCTTGCCCCTAAAAATAATTTCGAAAATTTGTAAACCAAAACAACCCAATAGCATTCTTTTATATCAGAACTTTAAAATAGCACCAATTACCTATCGAATGACTCAAAAAACTGTCCAAGAAGTTTGTTAAAAGAGGAGACAAACAAATATGGCCTCCTACTATCCCTTAATTTGCAAATAAGGCAGGTGTTACATTTTAAAATTGTTGTTATAATTTTACTAGATCTGTAATCATAGTAACAAAAAAAGTCAGATTGATTTATTTTTTAAAATATTTCAAAGATAATTTGGTTATAAACAATGTAAACAATGATGTAAGTTACTAGAAAGAACAATTGTAGAAATGCTACAAGAATAAATAAAAACCTAAATATTTATTTAAAGAAATAATGAAGGAAAGTATTTTCAAGTCTGTACAATTTTTTTTTAATTGATTCGTCGAACGCTTTCGGTTGTTAAGCCATCATCAAGACACCATAATATAGAAAAAACAATTTAAAAAATGGTAAAAGACAAATATATAGCATTCTCGTTGGGGAGGATTCTTGGAAAATGAATAGAAATGCTAAAACATTGTGCTAGAGTCCAAAATAATTTCAAAACCCAAAACCCATTTTAAAATAAAAATAGAACTATGTTTTTATTTTTGAAATTCGAATTTCTGCTAATTATATTAAAAAAAAAATTAATATCGCAACGTGCTTCAGATTGTATCAAGTATACAGAGTGTGTCATAGGGAGTAGTAAATATTTTACCTTTAGATTCATTCAGGACCTCAAATTATTAATATGGTGCTAAATAAAACTGAGTCAAATGTTATCTATTACTGGGTATTAAAAGTAAAAATTTATTTTTCTTTTTTTTGGTAAAATATTTTGGTTCGTTTTTAACGTATTGACTTGACAGGGTTATATTTTTAAGATAGTAAATTATAAGCGACTTATCAGTTTAGAGATTAGACATTCAGAAATCCACATACACTCTACTGAATGAAAAAGTAACCACTTTTTATTTTGGGCATTTTAATTTTTTATCATGTCTTTATGATACAAAAAAATTAAACAGAAAACGTGTACTTGTTTTAACAGGATAAATTAGGCCCATTTCAATAAATTTGCATTTAAAATGTTTTGAGTGTTTTGAAGTTGTTTTAAGTCTTTGAAAGGTTTTTAAACGGTTTAAGTGTTTTAAATGTTTTAAGTGTTTTTAGTAGTTTCTAAGGGGTTTTAAGTGTTTTTAAGATTTTTTGTTTTTTTGGGTTTTTAATTTTTTTAAGTTTTTAAAGTTAAGTTTTTAATTGTTTTAAGTTAAGTTTTAAGTGTTTTTAGGTTTTGAAAAATTCTTTAAATTATTTTTAAGCGCAATTTAAAGTGTTTTGAGTCCTTTAAAATGTTTTTAAGCGTTTTTAGGATTTTTCAAAGTTTTTTAAAGTTTTTAAATTCAGTTTTTAAGTGCTTTACAAGTTTAAAAAAAATGATTTAAAGCATTTTAAGGACTGTTAAGTATTAAAGTATTAAATTATTAAAGTATTAAAGTAAAGTATTAAATTATTAAAGTAAAGTATTAAAGTAAAGTATGAAAGTAAAGTATGAAAGTAAAGTATGAAAGTAAAGTATTAAAGTATTAAAGTATTAAAGTATTAAAGTATTAAAGTAAAGTAAAGTATTAAAGTATTAAAGCATTAAATTATTAAAGCATTAAAGTAAAGTATTAAAGCATTAAATTATTAAAGTATTAAAATATTGAAGTAAAGTATTAAAGTATTGACGTATTGAAATATTGAAGTATTCAAGTATCGAGGTATTCAAGTATTTTTTTTTTTTTTTTTTTTTGTCAATATTCAAGTATTGAAGTATTCAATTTAAGTATTAAAATATTTTTAAGTATTTTCAGACATTTTAAAGTATTTTTAACTAGTTTAGGTATTTTTAAGTATTTTAAAGTATTATTAAGCATTTTAAATCATTTTTAAAAGTATTTTTAGGTATTTTAAATTATTTTTAGGTATTTTAGGAATTTTTTTAAATAATTTTTATTTTTTAAGTATTGTAGGTATTTTTAAAAGTATTTTTAAGTATGTTTTTAAAGTATTTTAAAGTATTGTAAAGTAAAATATTTAAGTATTTTAAAGTATTTTACAGTATTTTAAAGTAAAGTATTTTAAAGTATTTTAAAGTATTTTAAAGTATTTTAAAGTATTGGATTATTTAAGTATTTAGGTATTGGAGTATTTAAGTATTTAGGTACTTGAGAATTTAAGTATTTAAGTATTTGAGTATTTAGGTAATTAGGTATGTGAGTACTTTAAGGTATGAAGTAAGTATTTTAAAGCATTTTAAAGCAATCTTAGGTACTTTAAAGTGTTAAGTATTTTTAAGTGTATTTAAGGATGTTTAACGGTGTTTAATTGCTTTTGTTCATGTGTTTTGAGAGTTTTTATGCGTTTTTATAGTTCGTTTTTTAGCTTTTTAAAATTTTTTGTTTTTGTTTTTTAAGTTTATTAAAGTTTTTAAGGTTTTGGTAAAAAATAAACATTTTTAAGTGTTTTTAAATGTTTTTAAGCGTTTTTAGGGACATGAAAGTGTTTATAGGATTTTTTTACAGTGTTTTGTTTTTTAGTTTTTTTTCTACTTTAAAAATAAAAGTTGATGTTTTGTGTTTTTATGGGGTTTCATGTTCTTTATGTATTTTTCATGTGTTTTAATTGTTTTTAAGTTTTTTAAAATGTTTTAAGTGTGTTTATGTGTTTTAACAGTCTTTGTGCGTTTTTATGTGTTTTAACAGTCTTTGTGCGTTTTTATGTGTTTTTAGTGATTTTTTTTAGATTTTTTTCTTTTTTAAGTTCATTAAGTTTTTAAGGTTTTGAAAGAAAAAATAAGCATTTATAAGTGTTTAAAGGTTTTTGAAAAATAAATTAGTTTTTAATTGTTTTTAATTGTTTTTAAGTGTATTTAAGTATTTTTAAGTATTTTTAAGTATTTTTAAGTATTTTTAAGTATTTTTAAGTATTTTTAAGTATTTTTAAGTATTTTTAAGTATTTTTAAGTATTTTTAAATATTTTTAAGTATTTTTAAGTATTTTTAAGTATTTTTAAGTATTTTTAAGTATTTTTAAGTATTTTTAAGTATTTTTAAGTATTTTTAAGTATTTTTAAGTATTTTTAAGTATTTTTAAGTATTTTTAAGTATTTTTAAGTATTTTTAAGTATTTTTAAGTATTTTTAAGTATTTTTAAGTATTTTTAAGTATTTTTAAGTATTTTTAAGTATTTTTAAGTGTTTTTTAAGTGTTTTTAAGTGCTTTAAGTATTTTTAAGTGTTTTTAAGTGTTTAAGGACCGATTCCACCGTTGTGTTAAACGAAGTTTAAAATGACATTTTTACATTAACAGTGTCATTTTAATCGCCGTTTAACACAACGGTGGAATCGGTCCTGAGTGTTTTAAGTGTTTATAGGATTTTTAGTGTTTTATTTTTGAGTTTTTTAAATTCTACTTTAAAAATAAAAAGTTGATATGAATGTTGGTAAAAAATTCTTCGATTTTCAGATACAGGATGTTCAAATTAATTTTTTTTTCCGACAAACATTTAGAGGTACTTTTTTACAAAACAACTTCTGCGACCATCCCTAAAATATTTCGCACTTATTTACAAACACCCAGTCATAAAAAACGCATGGAAACGTATAGAATTTAAAAACTTATCGACCATTTTCTGTAATCAATATTTCCATGTCGTATGTAATTGCGCCAAACTTAGGAGAAATGTTTGGAGGTTAAGGGACAAGGGATTTTTTTCAGTAGCGAGAATATATTGCATTTATATAATATATGACACTTCTGTGAGTATTTTTCACATATTTTTGCATTAAATTACTGCCTGATATTTATTTGTATCTTTCTCTATTAAAACCACGGCTGTATTACTTTATATCTCGATTTACATATAAATGTAAGTGCCTTCTCTCAATTTTATTTCCAAAAATGATATTAGTGGAAATTTGAGAAAACAACATTAAAAATAACAAATAAAACAAATGAACTTACCTTGCCCAACAAAATATTTCCTAAAATACAACGCCCCTTGGTCGACATTTTCGATCGGCCTCGGGAACCTTTGGTAAGGGCAAGTAGAATGCCTCCAATGGGTTTCTCCAGCTGCAAACTCCAAGACTGCCACTCCGTACGCTAAGGGAGGTCTGTGAAGGGGTTTTCGATTGTGACCGTTTTGTAACCTAAAAAAGCAATATTTAGTAATCACAAGAAAATCCTGCGACAATGCTGTACATTGACTACAGAAATATTGAAAAGAACCTGGGGAATATTTAATTAATTTTTTTAGTTTCTTTTTTAAGTATTTTTAAAGTTTTTTTCAAGTTTTGAAAATAACCTGGATAACATCTATTTAATTTTTAAAGTCGACAACATTCATGTTTGATAAGATCAAAATCGAAAATAAATATTTTCCTCAATTTTTTTTTATACTAGTGGGAGAAAGATTTGTAATATCGCGAGATTTTTCATTTATTGTTGTACAGGGTGATTCTTTTATCATGGGAAATGAGTTTTTCTCGTAAACGGCTGCAGCAAATTGAGTTTTGTGAAAAGTATTTTATTTGGGCCGGCTAATGCTTAAAATTGGGATGGATAAGGAAGTTATAAATAAGCGACGCTGGGCATCGCGACGCTTCAATTTTTTTTTGTCAGAAGCATACCATTTTTATTTCAGAAATTGAAAGATCTATTCAATAGAAACACTTTTTTCAAATACCATTTTTTTCCATCTAAAACCATTCAAGCATTACAGACCAGTTTTTATGTTCCAAATTTCTAGATTGCCATACAAAGAATGCATGGTATTTTAAATTTCACTAAATCAGGTAGGCTTTGAAAAAACATAATTGGCTTATATTGATTGATGTCTGAAACTGTCAGTGTAATTTCAATTATTTCTATTAAAATAGTGAGTAATAAGAAATATGTTTACACATTCAGATAAAGTTGACATGCTTCTTTTATACGGAGAAGCCCAAAAAAATGGTTTAGCTGCAAGAAGATTATATGCGGAAAAATACCCCGAACGCAACCTTCCAGACCACAAAATGTTTGCCAGGTTAGAAACTAGTTTACGTCAAAACCCTAAAGCATTTGAAGGTAGGTTTTGTGTTTTTTAATAAATCCCCATAAATTCAATGAGCCAAATTTGCAGGTAAAAGATCAAGAACAAAAACTGTCACGACGGATGAAAATGTGGCAATTATTTTAAATTATTTTAACAATCACCATGAAGCTTCTATAAGAGAGGCTTCAAGAGACTTAAATTTAAATTATAGTGTGATACAAAGAGTTTTAAAAAGCAACAAATACCATGACTATAAATTTCATAATTTGCAAGAACTTTCGCTTAGAGATTTTGAGAGGAGGAAGGATTTTATTTGTCAGTTTTTGGTGTCTTTGGATGACAATCCTAATTTATTTTCTCATATACTATGGACAGACGAAAGTCATTTTGTTAGTCATGGATTACCAAACAAAAAAAAATACCCAGTTTGTTTTATAAGTTTTTTTTTAGGTTTTTTTAGATTTTTAAGGGTTTTGAGTTTGTTTTATAAGTTTTTTAGGTTTTTTAGTTTTTTTTTCTTTAGTGTTTTTTTTTAAAGTTTTTATAAAGTATTTTCAAAGTTTTTCAAGTTTTGAAAAGAACCTGGGTAACATCTCTTTAATTTTTAAAGTCGACACCATTCATTTTTGATAAGATCAAAATTAAAAATTAATTATTTTCCCTCGATTTTTTTATACTAGTTGAAGAAAGTCTTGTAGTATCGCGAGAGTTTTCATTTATTGTTGTACAATACGGTACAGGGTTTGATTAAGGACTGCTGAAAGCTGCAATGTTCTTGTACAATTGAACAACAATATTATTTAAGTGTTTTTAATTTTTTTAAGTTTATTTTTAAACTATTTAAATGTTTTAAAATTTTTTAAGGTTTTTAAGTTTGTTTTTTAAAGTTTTTTAGGCTTTTAGTTTTTTTTTAAGTATTTTTAAAGTTTTTTAGGCTTTTAGTTTTTTTTTTAGTTTTTTTAAAGTCGACAACATTTATGTTTTGATAAGATCAAAATCAATACTAAAAATTTTCCTAAATTTTTTTTGATACTAGTGGGAGAAATTTTTGTAATATCACGAGATTTTTCATCTATTGTTGTACAATATGATATAGGGTTTGATTAAAAGGACTACTGAAAGCTGTAATATTCTGGTACAATTGTACAAAAATATTTTTAAGTGTTTTTAATTTTTATAAATTTGTTTATTTTTAAACTTTTTAAGTTTTTTTCTTAGTGTTTTTAAAGTTTTTTTAGTGTTTTTTTTTTAGTTTTTTAAAGTATTTTAAGTTTTGAAAAGAACCTGGATAACATCTATTCAATTTTTAAAGTCGATAACATTCATATTTGATAAAATCAAAAATAAAATTTTCCTCATTTTTTTTTACTAGTGCGAGAAAGTTTTGTAATATCGCGACATTTTTCATTTATTGTTGTACAGGGTTTGATTAAAAGGACTGCTGAAAGCTGCAATGTTCTGGTACAATTGTACAAAAATATTTTAAAGTGCTTTTAATTTTTATAAGTGTGTTTACTGTTTAGTTATAAACTTTTTAAAAGTTTTTTAAGTTTTAAGTTTTTTAAGGTTTTTAAGTTTATTTGGTTTTTTAGTTTTCTTTCTTAATTTTTTTTAAGTTTTTAAGTTTCTTTAGTGTTTTGAAAAGAATCTGGATAACATCTATTCAATTTTTAAAGTCGACAACATTCATATTTGATAAAATCAAAAATAAAATTTTCCTCATTATTTTTATACTAGTGAGAGAAAGTTTTGTAATATTGCGACATTTTTCATTTATTGTTGTACAATACGGTGCAGGGTTTGATTAAATGGACTGCTGAAAGCTGCAATGTTCTGGTACAATTAAGTGTTTTTAATTTTTATAAGTTTGTTTATTTATAAACTTTTTAAAAGTTTTTTCAGTTTTAAGTTTTTTTGGCTTTTTTAAGTTTTTTTTTAGGGTTTTAAGTGTTCTTTCTTAATTCTTTTTAAGTGTTAAGTCTTTAGTGTTTTTTAAAGTATTTTTAAAGTTTTTTCAATTTTTGAAAAGAACCTGAGTCATCTATTTAATTTTTAATGATTTTTTATGTTTTTTTAGTTTTTTTCTTAGTTTTTATAAGTTTCTTTTGTGTTTAAATTTTTTTCAAGTTTGGAAAGACCATAGTTAACATATACAGGGTGTCCTTTAAAATGTGTCCCAAAATTCTCAGGCAGATTCCTTAACCAAAAAATGGAAAAAAAGTTCCTATAGACCTATGTCCTAAAGTGCCCCCTAAGCGAGCAACAGCCTCTCGAAATCATTTTTTTTATTTTGATTTTTTGAATTTTCTTAAAAATGGAAACAAATAAAAGAACCAAATTTTGGCTGTTAAATATGATCAATAATAGTGACCTTTTGACACCTTCAAAAAGAAATTATTTCATCAGGGGTGTACTTGGGAATTTTTTGAAAATTTTGATTATTCATAACTTTTTTGTGTTTTTGGTAATGACTTATCCATATTTTTTTTTACATTCTACATTGAAAACTACGTCAAAAAGGAATACTTGTTTGATCTCGATTGGAGCAGCCGTTTCCGAGAAAACATCATCCAAAGATATTCGTGCAGTTTAGGTTAATTTTCAATTTTGGCTGTTGTAGCCAAAAAGTTGGAAATCGAGGAACACGGCTTACATGTCCCTATCCTTACTTTTGAAGGTCTATTCAGTGGCAAAAAATATTAGTTGATACAGGGTGATCAAAAATCGGATGTGATTTTGGATTTTTGATCACCCTGTATCAAATAATATGTATTTTATGTCACTGAATAGACCTTAAAAAGTTAGGATAGGGACTGTAAGCCGTTTTCCTCGATTTCCAACTGTTTGGCTACAACAGCCACCTGAATTTAAAAAAAATGTGATTTTTGAGTAGCTGTAGATCCTTTACTATTCATATTAGATAACAAGTGTGATATATCATTGAAATCAGATTATCGAGCAGATTCTAAAAATATAAAAATATACAGGGTGTTCCATTTAAAAAACATAACTTTGATTTGGCACGGCCTTATGAAACACCCTGTCACATCGTAACTAATTTTAAAATGTGAAGCTTAAAGCTGCCTACTTTTATTATAACAGATCTACAGAGCTTCCTCACACTAATCAATCACCCTGTATACTATTTTTAGCTCTCTAAATAAAATTTAAAAATTTAGTTCCCATTTATTTATTATGAAGACCATAAGGTTTGTATTTAGCTGTTTAGAATAAAAAAGTAAAAATATGTATTTTTTTGGCGTTTTTGTGTTTCATGGATAATTTTTTTCGCTCACTGATAAAAATGTTTCTTCAGTTAAACATTATTTCTAAAAGTGTTCTGGTGCGATTCGTTGTATTGTTATTATTTTGTTTAAAATGGCTCACAATAACTACAATAATGATTACACATTCGGCGAAATGACGGACATGCACTTATGTTTTGGACTCGCTTCTGGAAATGCCAATGAAGCTCGCAGACTTTATCAGGAGCGCTTTCCAAATAGGCATCTTCCATGCGCTAAGACGTTTTCTAGAATTGACGATAGACTTCGGGAAACTGGTACATTTAAGAAAAACTCTAGTAACAGTGGAAGACAAAATTATGTGAGAACTCCTGCTTTGGAAGAAGCAATTTTGGATAGGGTAGCTGAAACCCCATCGACAAGTACCAGAAAAATAGCAAATGGTAAGTAATTACTTATTTATTATTTTAGCTACCCCGTACCTTATCGTATAAAACTAGTTTTTTTACTTGTTATTGCTTCTCTTACATTTCACGACTTTTCGTATCGAAAAGAGTTGCGTTATGCAGAAAAAATCTGATTTCCCAAATCAATGGATTCTCTTTCTTAACTATTCACTACACAGATTCTCTCATTTAATTTCAGAAGTGGGAGTCGGACGTAACACGGTATGGAAAGTTTTGCGTGAACAACAATTGTACCCTTACCACATTCAAAAAGTTCAGGCACTTAAAGCTACTGATTATGAGCCGCGAGTTATCTTTTCTGAATGGTTTCTTGGAAGATGTAATCAAGATGCAATGTTTCTTAATAAAGTGCTATTTACCGATGAAGCTGGTTTCACTAGAGATGGTATAATAAATTTTCGAAATATGCATGAATGGGCTGAAGATAACCCTCACGCGGTTGTTGAACGTCACCACCAGGATAAATTTTCAATAAACGTCTGGGCTGGAGTTATTGATAATTACCTTATTGGACCATTTGTTTTGCCGAATAGGTTAAATGGAGCAGCATACAGGCTTTTTTTGGAAAATAACTTACATGAGCTTCTTGATAATATTCCGATTCAAATCAGACATAACATGTGGTTTATGCATGATGGAGCTCCACCACATTACAGCCTTGAAGCTAGACAGCACCTTAACGAAAGATTTGAGGGTAGAGTAATTGGCAGAGGTTGTCCTGTTAACTGGCCACCTCGTTCACCAGATCTAAATCCAATGGATTTTTTTGTTTGGGGTTATTTAAAATCATTGGTTTATTCCAGTCCTGTTGAAACAGTTGAAGAATTGGAAGAACGAGTTTTTCATCATTGCGAAGTTCTTAGGAATAATCCTGAAGTATTTTTTCGTGTAAGACAGTCTATGATGCGACGGTTGCGCTTGTGTGTGGAAACCAATGGTCGCCACATTGAGCATCTGCTTTAATTTTTTTTGATTTGTTTTTTTAGAATAAATATTTTTTTAAACCGTTTCTTATTATTAAATAAAAATAGTCCCACCACGACATTTGAACTACAATTATTTAGAGAGAGCTAAAAAAGTTATTTTTATTTACGAGATTCACCGAGGTAATTTAGGAAAATTGAAAATTAAGCTAAAGTGGACGAATATCTTTGGATGATGTTTTCTCGGAAACGGCTGCTCCAATCGAGATCAAACAAGTATTCCTTTTTGACGTAGTTTTCAATGTAGAATGTAAAAAAAAATATGGATAAGTCATTACCAAAAACACAAAAAAGTTATGAATAATCAAAATTTTCAAAAAATTCCCAAGTACACCCCTGACGAAATAATTTCTTTTTGAAGGTGTCAAAAGGTCACTATTATTGATCATATTTAACAGCCAAAATTTGGTTCTTTTATTTGTTTCCATTTTTAAGAAAATTCAAAAAATCAAAATAAAAAAAATGATTTCGAGAGGCTGTTGCTCGCTTAGGGGGCACTTTAGGACATAGGTCTATAGGAACTTTTTTTCCATTTTTTGGTTAAGGAATCTGCCTGAGAATTTTGGGACACATTTTAAAGGACACCCTGTATATTAATTTTTAAAGTCGACAATTATCATATTTGATAAAATCAAAAATTAAAATGTTTCTCAATTTTTTTTGACACTAGTGGGAGAAAGTTTTGTAATATCGCGAGATCTTTCATTTATTGTTGTACAATACAGAACAGTGTTTTTAATTTTTTTAAGTATGTTTATTTTTAAAGTTTTTAAGTTTTTTAGGTTATTTTAGTATTTTTTTCTTAGTTTTTTAAGTATAAGTTTCTTTAGTGTTCTTTAAGATTTTTTTAAGTATTTTTAAAGTTTTTTTCAAGTTTTGAAAAGAATCTGGGTAATATTAATTTTTAAAGTGGACAACATTCATGTTTAATAAGATCAAAATTAAAACTTTTTTGATACTAGTGGGAGAAAATTTTGTAATATCACGAGATTTTTTATTTATTGTTGTACAATATGGTAAGGGTTGGATTAAGGACTGCTGAAAGCTGCAATGTTCTTTTACAATTGTACAAAAATATTTTTTTAAGTGTTTATCTTTAAACTTTTTAAGTTTTTCTAGTTTTTTTCTTAGTTTTTTAAAGTTTTTTTAGTGTTTTTTAGTTTTTTAAAGTATTTTTCAAGTTTTGAAAAGAACCTGAGTAACATCTATTTTATTTTTAAAGTCGACAACAATTCATGTTTGATAAGTTCAAAATTAAAAATAATAATTTTCCTCTTTTTTGATACCAGTGGGATAATAGCGCGAGATTTTTCATTTATTGTTGTACATTACGATACAGGGTTTGATTAAGGAATGCTAAAAGCTGTAATGTTTTTGTACAATTGTACAAAAATATTTTTAAGTGTTTTTAATTTTTTTAAGTTTGTTTATTTTTAAGTTTAAGTTTTTTATGGTTATTAAGTTTGTTTTTTAAGTTTTTTAAGTTTTTTTTATGTTTTTTATGTTTTTTATGTTTTTTATGTTTTTTATGTTTTTTGTTTTTTATGTTTTTTATGTTTTTTATGTTTTTTATGTTTTTTATGTTTTTTATGTTTTTTATGTTTTTTAAAGTTTTGTTAAAGTTTTTAAAGTATTTTTAAAGTTTTTTTCAAGTTTTTAAAAGAACCTGAGTAACATCTATCTAATCATAATCTTAAATTATATCCAAATACAAAGGGTCTGGAGCGTAATCAAAGGTACTTCCCTATATTTGCAAAAACCATACTAGAGAGGAGATCCATAGAAAAACTGAAATAAAAAAAAAAATCGATCCAGGTGAGATTCGAACCCACTACCTTTTTAATACCGTTCCACAAGATTTAAAGACCTTTCTTTCACCTAATTTCAGTTTGTTGAGTTGTGACTTTAAAAATTGACAGGAAAATTTCCCCGAGAGTTTTACTTATAATGAACTAAACATATTTGTTTAAATGAAGAAGGATAGAGTAGAGTATTAAATGAAGAAGGCTTAGAATATCATTCCATAAAACTTTGTTTTCTGTTAATTACCTTGACAAGCTCACTATCCTTTCCTCTTCTCCTCCTATTTCGTTCCTGAAGAACGGACAGCTCTCCACCAAGTCGTTACTTTGGCCGTCGCCTGGATCGTCTTCAGACTCGCCGTCCGGCGTCGATGATCGCACCATCACAGAGGCAGCCGATGCACCTGTAGCTACGTGTTTGTAATGTTTTTTGGTATGGATGATGCGAATGAAATAATATCGATTATGGATCAATGATAAAAATATATGAGTGTATTTATGTACTTAATTTTCAACCAATGAAAATCAAACAAAAAACATTATTAACACGTTAAGCGCCATGGCGCGTACAAAAGCCTATAAATGTGGTGAGGTTGTTTTTAAAAAAAAAAAAAAACAATTCAAACACATGAGGCTTTGTTTGAAGCTAGCAAAGCACCTCGTATTTTTTTGAAAATACCCATTTTTTTGTTTTATATTTCGAAAAAATTTGCAAATGATTTGTAAAAGTTTTTAACATTTCAAGAGTCTAGTGGCATAATTTAAAAAAAAAAACCATGTTGCTCTACTGGCTTCGTTCTGAGTTAACTTTAAAAATAGTAATTTTTTCAAAAGGCATTATAATACATCAAGAGCCAAAAAATAGCCTTAAAATGTGACATGGTTTAAAAAGAAAGAACAAAAAACAGAAATAAAGAAAAAAAGAACGAAAAAAAAATAAAATTAAAAAAGAAAACAAAAGGAAAAAAAAAAGAAAAAAGAAAAAAAAAAAGGAAAAACAGGAAAAAAAAAAACGTTGAAAAACAGTAAACGAAAGAAAAGAAGGCAACAAAGAAAACAGTATAAAAAAAAATTAAAAAAAAAATAGAAAAGTAAGGAAAAGAAGTAAAAAGAAACGAAAAAAAAAAACAAAATTTAAACGTTAAAAAACAGAAGTGGTCTGTTCTTCGTTCTAGCAAAGCATCTTATATTATTTAAAAAAAAGGCTTCGATCGAAGCTAGAAAAGCATCCCATATTTTTTGAAAATACCAATTTTTTTATGTGTTTTATATTTCATGAGCCTAAAAATAGCCTAAAAATGTGTGATTGCTTTTAGAAAAAAAAAAAAAAAAAGCTTCCATAAACGGTGTTCGTTCTAGCAATTTTTTAAAATAGTTTGAAAATATTTCAAGAGTAAAAATGTGGGGTGGTTGTTTTTAGAAAAAAGTTTAAAAAAACTGAGTTGGTCTGCTATTTTTTAAAAAGACCAAATTTTTTTGAAAATATGTATATTTCAAGAGCCAAGAAATATGGTGTGGTTAAAAAAAAAGAACAAAAAAAAAAACAAAAAAAAATTTAAAGAAATTAAAAAAAAAAAAATACAAAATTTGAAAAAAAAAAGAAGGAGCTATCAGAGCACCTTGATTATTGTAAAAAACAAGATTCCGTGTGCTGTGCTGTTTTATTTGACATATTAACCTAGATATTTCTAATTGCAATTTTGTTTGTCCACCTAACTATTAAAAAAAAACTAAAAAAAAAAACAAAAAAAAAAAAAACAAAAAAAAAAACTAAATTTGAAAAAAAAAATAAAAAAAAACAAAATTTGAAAAAAACAAAATTTGAATATAAAAAAACGAGGAGCTATCTGATAACTCCACCTTGATTATTATAAAAACAAGATTTAGTGTGCTGTGCTGTTTTGGACATATTAACCTAGATACTTCTAATTGCAATTTCGATTGTCCACCTAACGTTTAAAAAAAAATATAATAAAATTTAAAAAAACAGATATCTCTTCGTTTTTTTATTCAAATTTTGTTTTTTTTTTTCATTTTTTTTTTAAATTTTGTTACTTTTTGTTTTTTTTTATTTTTTTTTATTTTTTTTTTGTTTATTTTTATTTTTTTTTTGTTTTTCTTTGGTTTTTTCTTTGGTTTTTTGTTTGTTTTTTAACAATTACGTCATATTTTCTGACTCTTGAAATATTATACACCTTTCAAAAAAATTTGTTCTTTTCTGTTTTTTTTTGTTCTTTTTTTTTGTTTTTTTCTTCGTTTTTTATTTCTTTTTTTTTTTAAAAAGAAGAAAAAAAAACGAAGAAAGAAAAAAAAAGGAAAAAGAAAGAAATGAAAAGCTTAAAAAACCGTTAAAAAAATAAAAAAATACAAAAAAGAAAAAAAAAAAAGAAAAAAGAAGAAAAAAAGAAAAAACTTATAGTTAAAAAACAGAGGTAGTCTATTATTCGTTCTAGCAAAGCATCTTAATATTATGGGGTCGGTGGTGTAGCAATCTAACGCGCTTATATTCATTTATAAGCAAGTTTATGTGTCAGAGACTGCTGGATTCGAATCGCAGACCAGACCATGTGGAATTTTAATTAAACTGCATGCAAATTACGTCATATTTTCTGACTCTTGAAATATTATACACCTTTCAAAAAAATTTGTTCTTTTCTGTTTTTTTTTGGTCTTTTTTTTGCTTTTTTTTCTTCGTTTTTTATTTCTTTTTTTTTTTTAAAAGAAAAAAAACGAAGAAAGAAAAAAAAAGGAAAAGAAAGAAATGAAAAGCTTAAAAAACCGTTAAAAAAATAAAAAAATACAAAAAAGAAAAAAAAAAGAAGAAAAAAAGAAAAAACTTATAGTTAAAAAACAGAGGTAGTCTATTATTCGTTCTAGCAAAGCATCTTAATATTATCGGGTCGGTGGTGTAGCGGTCTAACGCGCTTATATTCATTTATAAGCAAGTTTATGTGTCAGAGACTGCTGGGATTCGAATCCCAGACCAGACCATGTGGATTTTTAATTAAATTGCATGCAAATTACGTCATATTTTCTGACTCTTGAAATATTATACACCTTTCAAAAAAATTTGTTCTTTTCTGTTTTTTTTTTGTTTTTTTTTTTCTTCGTTTTTTATTTCTTTTTTTTTAACTACCACACTATATTTTTTAGCTCTTTTCAAACAAATTTGGTCTTTTTAAAAAATAGCTCCTTGATTAATGTAAAAAAGTAATGACAAAATTTTTAATAATGTGGCATAGGTTTCAACTCAAAATTCCATTTGTGCTGTGCCTGTCTTGTTTGACATATTGTCATAAAAATTCTTAAAGCCTATCCTGTGTACGCACGCGGCCTTCACATGGCAACCGACTCGTGATCGAAGCAACGCTGATGTGTGGAAACAGCCCGCCCGCGTCTCGAATATACAAGAATATGACGGAATGTCTGCCGCTGATGCACTGGAAACAGCTGGAACAGCGGGGAGTGCCGTTTAGAATCTTCGCGAGCCTCTAGCATTTTCCAGTAGCGGAGTTGGACTAATATAAATAGCCGACGTATCAGCGCCGAGTTTAGTTTTTTATAGAACATTGTAATGAAAAGTAAAAGGGTAAGAAATAAATTAGAATTGTTAGTGTCTAAATATTATATAAATTAAATAGTACGTCTGAAATAAATTGTAAATAGTGTGTTTTTAAATAAATAAACTTTAAATAAATTAGACTTTCGTTACAATATTAACCTAGACACTTCTAATTGCAATTTCGATTGTCCACCCTAACGTTAAAAAAAAAACAAAAATATAATAAAATTAAAAAAAAAACAGATAACTCTTCGTTTTTTTATTTTTTTTTCAATTTTTTTTTTTAAATTTTATTATATTTTTTTGTTTTTTTTTTTATTTTTTTATTTTTTTTTGTTTTTCTTTGGTTTTTTGCTTGTTTTTTTAATAATTACGTCATATTTTTTGGCTCTTGAAATATTATACACCTTTTCAAAAAAATTTGTTTTTTTTTTTCGTTTTTTAATTTGTTTTCTTTTAACAACCACACCATATTTTTTGGCTCTTGAAATATTATACATACTTTTAAAAAAATTTGGTCTTTTTAAAAAATAACACCTTGATTAATGTAAAAAACTAATGACATAAAATTTTTAAAAATGTGGCATAGGTTTCAACTCAAAATTCGGTATGTGCTGTGCCTTTCTTGTTTGACATATTAACCTAGACACTTCTAATTGCAATTTAGTTTGTTCACCCAACCGAAATTAGTAAATATTTTAATTTCAGATGGTATAAAAAATATTTTTTAAAATATTTTCTGTTTAATCTAAATTTTGAAAAACTATTTAAGATAATATACAGAGTGGAAAGTCTAACTGGAACAACTTCTGTAACTTGATAAATAAAGGTTTGTCGCAAAATTCCTGAAACACGTCAATTTTAATTTTGAGATGCTAGTCCAGAAATATTACAGTGGTTTCATCCACGGAACTTCTTAAAGCAGAAATAATAATTAATTTCCCAACTTTGCACGAAATACCGTTCTGTGAGTTTTGAAGTTTTATAAGCGAAGCAAGTCCAGTATTTGTGCAGTATTATTTCGCCGACTTAATTTCTTAATATACAAGGTTCCCCGAGTCAATAGACCCTTCACTACTCCGATATACAAGGTTCCCCGAGTCAATAGACCCTTCACTACTCCGGCAATCAGTGAAATCTTTAATTCTGTGACTGCCGGCCTAGGATGTATGTTAGCAGAAAATTTGCCCAGCGCTTAACGTGTTAAATTTATAATATTTTTTGTTGTTGTTAATATGTTGTTAAAGGATATTGGAGAAATATAAAATACTGTTAGTAAATCAAAAAGAATATCAGTAAGCTATAAATATTAAAAATTATGATTAAGAACTTGATTCTTTAAGAACTTGATTCTTTATAATTAAAGGCTTATATATAATAAAGAATGTTAATAATAATTCTTACCAGTGTTTCGTCTTTTCGCTAACAAATTCTTCCTCAGTCTAACCGCATAGTTCAAATTCGTCGTCAGCGACTGACAATCGTAGTGCGCAAACGCCCTCCGCCTCGCGATCTCTTCGGATTCCGCGGAAACGCATACCGAAGAACTACTACTCACTACACTCTCGTCCATAGTCTGTCTCGAGTGCTTCAAGTTGTTGGTGGGGGCGGCGCCGTTGGCCCAAAAATGCTTTTTCAATTTGTTTTTGTATTTGGGACTCTGCGCCGATTCATCGGAATTGCCGTCGACTTTGCCGCGAAGGTATTCGGAAGGGCCCGGGGATCGTTGGTCGGTGCCTACTAGACCTGAAACAAAAATAAAAATAAATGTGATATTTATTTAGAACCTTGTATCTATAGTATCCGAAATTTTATTAAATAACTAGTATTATCCGCCATATTAGATACGCCATTCTGTTTTTAAATATTTTATTTCAAATTCTCAAACAGCGAAATTCCTATTATTTTTGCCAAATTCAATTAACCTTTTAGTCTTTCATTTTTTAAGTCGAATTATCAAAGTATTAAAAAAACATTTTTCAAAATAAATTTTGTCCGCCATATTGGATCGGCCATTTTGTTTTTCAATTTTTTTTAAAATTTGGTTCGTCAAACAGCGAACTCAGGAAACCCTGTTAAAAAAGATAATTTTTTATCATTTTTGGTCCGCCATATTGGATCCATTTTATTTAAAAAAAAATTAGTCAAAAAACTATTAAAAAAGAATATTAAAAAAATAGGTTGATTCTTAAATGGCGACCTTAGAAAACCCTATTCAAAGAAAGTATAAAAAAAATAAAATTTTGTCATTTTTGTTATTTTGTCCGCCATATTGCCTTTTACTTTTTTCAGCAAGACCTATTAAAAAATTAGATTTATAATTTTTTTTGCAGTTCTAATCTTTAAACAGTGACTTTAGAAAACTATTTAAAAAAATCCATTTTTATAATTTTTGTCTGCCATATTGGATCCACCATTTTGTTTTTAAAATTTTTAATTTCAGATTTCTAATCAGGGACCTCGAAAAAAGTGCTATATCCGAAATTTTATAAAATGATAAATTTTGTTTGGCCCATCATATTGGATAATCCATTTTGTTCTTAAATTTAATTTAATTCATATTATGAAACGGCGAACTTAGAAAACCTATTAAAAAATATTTTTATTAATTTTTGTCTACCAAATTGGATTCTCCATTTTGTTTTTAATTTTTTTTGTTTCAGTTCAAATTCTCAAACATAGAACTCTCAAAATTCTATTAACAAATTTAATTTTTTATCATTTTTGCCCGCCATATTGTTTTTAATTTTTTAAGAATATCATACAAAGAACTCAAAAAAATCTAAAAAATAAATATATTTCGAGTTATATATCAGACATTTAATAAAATTTTGTCCGCCCTGTTGGAACAGCCATTTTGTTTTTCCATTTTTTTTAAGTTCAAGTTCTCAAAGAGGAAATTCAGAAAACTATCAAATTTAAATTTTTATTTTAGTTCGCCATATTGAATCTATTATTTGTTTCTCATTTTTTTTTTTTTGAATTCAGGTTCTCAACGAGCAAACTCAGAAAACCCTATCAAAAAAAATTTAAATTTTATCATTTTGTTCGCTATATTGAATTCGGATTTTTAAACAGCGAACTCAGCAAACAATTTTAAAAAATTTCAATTTTTTTCATGTTTGTCCGCCATATTGAATTCATCATTGTTTTATTTTTTTTAACAGTGACAGCAAAGGCTTTTAAAAAAATTAATTTTTATAATTTTTGTTGGCCAATTTTTTTGTTTTTTAGTTCAGATTACCAAACAACCAACGTAGAAAAAAACAATATTAAAAAAATCTGTTTTTATTATTTTTTGTCTGTCAAATTAGATCGACTATTTTGTTTTTTTTAAGTTCAGATAATTAAAATATTAAAAATTTCAATTCCTAAATTTTTTGTCCGCCATTTTGTTTAGATTATCAAACAGTGACCTTAAAAACCCTATTAAAAATTCAGTTTTTTATAATTTTTGTCCGTCATTACGTTTTTCATTCTTTTTCTTAGTTCAGATTCTAAAACAACGAAAACTGTTGTTTGCCATCTTGGATACGCCATTTTGTTTTTAAATTTTTATTTTCAAATTCCTAATCAGCGTCTTCCAGAAGCCGTATATACGACGTTTTATAGAATTACATTTGCTAAAGATATTGTCCGCCATATTGAATCCGTAATTTTGTTTTTAAACTTATTTTTCGCGATGATGTCGTGTGTGTGTGTGTGTGTGTGTGTGTGTGTGTGTGTGTGTGTGTGTGTGTGTGTGTGTGTGTGTGTGTGTGTGTGTGTGTGTGTGTGTGTGTGTGTGTGTGTGTGTGTGTGTGTGTGTGTGTGTGTGTGTGTGTGTGTGTGTGTGTGTGTGTGTGTGTGTGTGTGTGTGTGTGTGTGTGTGTGTGTGTGTGTGTGTGTGTGTGTGTGTGTGTGTGTGTGTGTGTGTGTGTGTGTGTGTGTGTGTGTGTGTGTGTGTGTGTGTGTGTGTGTGTGTGTGTGTGTGTGTGTGTGTGTGTGTGTGTGTGTGTGTGTGTGTGTGTGTGTGTGTGTGTGTGTGTGTGTGTGTGTGTGTGTGTGTGTGTGTGTGTGTGTGTGTGTGTGTGTGTGTGTGTGTGTGTGTGTGTGTGTGTGTGTGTGTGTGTGTGTGTGTGTGTGTGTGTGTGTGTGTGTGTGTGTGTGTGTGTGTGTGTGTGTGTGTGTGTGTGTGTGTGTGTGTGTGTGTGTGTGTGTGTGTGTGTGTGTGTGTGTGTGTGTGTGTGTGTGTGTGTGTGTGTGTGTGTGTGTGTGTGTGTGTGTGTGTGTGTGTGTGTGTGTGTGTGTGTGTGTGTGTGTGTGTGTGTGTGTGTGTGTGTGTGTGTGTGTGTGTGTGTGTGTGTGTGTGTGTGTGTGTGTGTGTGTGTGTGTGTGTGTGTGTGTGTGTGTGTGTGTGTGTGTGTGTGTGTGTGTGTGTGTGTGTGTGTGTGTGTGTGTGTGTGTGTGTGTGTGTGTGTGTGTGTGTGTGTGTGTGTGTGTGTGTGTGTGTGTGTGTGTGTGTGTGTGTGTGTGTGTGTGTGTGTGTGTGTGTGTGTGTGTGTGTGTGTGTGTGTGTGTGTGTGTGTGTGTGTGTGTGTGTGTGTGTGTGTGTGTGTGTGTGTGTGTGTGTGTGTGTGTGTGTGTGTGTGTGTGTGTGTGTGTGTGTGTGTGTGTGTGTGTGTGTGTGTGTGTGTGTGTGTGTGTGTGTGTGTGTGTGTGTGTGTGTGTGTGTGTGTGTGTGTGTGTGTGTGTGTGTGTGTGTGTGTGTGTGTGTGTGTGTGTGTGTGTGTGTGTGTGTGTGTGTGTGTGTGTGTGTGTGTGTGTGTGTGTGTGTGTGTGTGTGTGTGTGTGTGTGTGTGTGTGTGTGTGTGTGTGTGTGTGTGTGTGTGTGTGTGTGTGTGTGTGTGTGTGTGTGTGTGTGTGTGTGTGTGTGTGTGTGTGTGTGTGTGTGTGTGTGTGTGTGTGTGTGTGTGTGTGTGTGTGTGTGTGTGTGTGTGTGTGTGTGTGTGTGTGTGTGTGTGTGTGTGTGTGTGTGTGTGTGTGTGTGTGTGTGTGTGTGTGTGTGTGTGTGTGTGTGTGTGTGTGTGTGTGTGTGTGTGTGTGTGTGTGTGTGTGTGTGTGTGTGTGTGTGTGTGTGTGTGTGTGTGTGTGTGTGTGTGTGTGTGTGTGTGTGTGTGTGTATAACGCATAACTCATGAACCGATACACGGAAAAACACCAAATTTCAAACTTAAGCTTTATTCCAGCGTCTAATGACCTGATTAGATTTTGGGCAGAGTCAGAACATCTGGGGGGGTACTTTATAGGTGGTCATTTTTATATTTTATGGAATAAATCTGTTATTTACGTTTGGGGAAGAAAATTGTTCAAATAAAAGTTACTTCTAATATTATTATCTATAATTTTTGCCTTATGTAAAAATTTCCTGAAATGGTCCGTATTCGAGAAATTTGACAAAATGTGCAAAATTCTGATTTTTATGAAAATTGTTGAAATAAAAGTTGTTTGCGATATCGATCTCTATAATATTTGTTCATACATGATTTTTTTTAAATGGACCGTAATGGAAAAATTGTAGGAAAAGTGCTAAATTTAAATTTTTCAGTATTTTCATTTTCAATGAATATCTATAGAAAAATGTTTCGCGGTAGATGTATGTGGACAATGTATATATTTAGTTTATCCTCTAAACATTTATAGAGATGCTGCAATAGGTTGTACACAATAAACGGCCTGTAATAACTAGATAGGAAAGTCATGTGTTGGACACATCAGATTTTTTAAATTTATATTTTAGATTCCTAATGATCGATCTCAACATTTTATGAAATAACCATTTTTAGTAATTTTGTCCACCATATTTCATAAACAATTTTGGTTTTCAATTAGTTTAGTTCAAATTCTCAAACAGAAAACTCAGAAAATTCTATTAAAAAAATTAAATTTTTAATCTTTTTGTTGGTGATAATAATAAGCAAATGATTATGTTTGTTAATCATATTAAATTTGCTACACTAGTGGAAAAAATTAAGGGGTAAAAAAAAATCTTGACATTTTGCGATTTTTCGAGTGGCTATATCTTTGGTAGAAATGGTCGTACGGGAATAAAAAAAAAGCAATTTGAAGCTTAAAGTGTCTAGTTTATGGATCTTGTAATAAAAAAATTTTCTAACCAAAAATTAGCACAAAATCCTGATGAATATCATGGATAGAAAATTTTTGAATTTTTTTTTTTTTATTTTTAGTGTACGGACTTGAAAAAAATTTCTCGACATAACCACTTTATGCATTGAATAGGTGGTTCCGTTAGCTTTAATTCCTTTTTTTGATGACCTCGAGAAGACCTTTCCTTGCTGAGTTATGCGAAAATGAACGAAAATCCGTAATTTTCTCTTCTCTTGTCCATATCTCAGGAACCAATGGGCGCTCAGAAAATAGAAGGGGGTTTTGGAAACTTCGATTCATTCTCTACAAGGTGGTGGCATGTTCTTTCACGAAAAAAATTTTTTTTCATCCCTATCATGACTTTGAAGAATTTCAGAAAACAGGTCTTGTTGAGGTTTTTTAGAAAATCACGTGCCAAATTGAAAATATTGGGAAAATGACTAATGTTGAGTGTGCATCTTACAGGCCATTGTTCCCCCGAAAGCCCTACAAACGATTTCCGCATTGAAAATGTCGAAAAAAATCATGGGAAATTTGTATTTTTCATTTTTATACAGATTATGAGCCATAGAAGCGAAAAAACGCGATCCTTCAATTTCTTCAAAAAATTCACTCGCATGAAACAATGAAATGGCTTGATAGATCAGGTTGAAATTTTGTAGGGCTTTCGGGGAAACAATGGCCTGTAAGATGCACACTCAACATTAGTCATTTTCCCAATATTTTCAATGTGGCACGTGATTTTCTAAAAAAAACCTCAAAAAGACTTGTTTTCCGAAATTCTTCAGTCATGATAGGGATGAAAAAAAATTTTTTTTTTCGTGAAAGAACATGCCACCACCTTGTAGAGAATAAATCAAAGTTTCCAAAACCCCCCTTCCATTTTCTGAGCGGCCATTGGTTCCTGAGATATGGACGAGAGAAGAGAAAATTACGGATTTTCTTTCATTTTCGCATAACTCAGCAAGGAAAGGTCATCTCGAGGTCATCAAAAAAAGGAATTGAAGCTAACGGAACCACCTATTCAATGCATACAGTGGTTATGTCGAGAAAATTTTTTTCAAGTCCGTACACTAAAAATAAAAAAAAAATCAAAAATTTTCTATCCATAATATTTCATCAGGATTTTGTGTTAATTTTTGGTTAGAATTTTTTTTTATTACAAGATCCATAAACTAGACACTTTAAGCTTCAAATTTCTTTTTTTTTATTCGTACGACCATTTTTAACAAAGATACAGCCACTCGAAAAATCGCAAAAAGTCAAGATTTTTTTTGTCCCCTTAATTTTTTCCACTAGGGTATACAGGGTGTTTCAGAATGTAATGTACATACGTTAACTGTAGGTGTGGAACACTTGGGTGCTTCGAAATCATCCATTATTAATAGGTCTATCACATCTCTTTACCTAGATTTATGAATTTCACATGAATTTGTTTTTAGCCAAAACTTAACAACCACTAGGTATAAAAATTTAAAATTTGGCAGATAGACTCATCTCCATATAACAAAAATAATGCCGTAAAAATAAAAATGAGATTCCAGGTCCGGATTAACAAAATTTGAGCATTTCTGTCCGCTTCAAAAACAACACCCTGTATGAGCAAATTTAACATATCTCTTTAAACATCTTAAAAGAGCGGAACAAATCAATTTGGGTAGGTGTCTTTTAAAATTTGCGCATGTCGTTTTAGAGGCACTAATTTTTTTGATAAAAATGATATATTTAAAAATTTGTTTACTCCAGAATTTAAACACGATCTTTTGATTATAAAACATGGAAAATATTACTTTTTTAAGTAAGTACTTTTCAAATATCTCAATTTTACACTGTTTCAGTCTTTGATTTAATATTAGACATAAATTATAGGCCCGTATAGTTAGCTAAACCAATAATTTTTTAAATACCCTGTATAATGAAAAATAAGGAAATTAAAGATTAAAAATATTATTTCTACTTAACAAAAATGAGTTTAACAGCAAGATTCAATTTTAAACATAACTTAGTAATTATTACTCATACAGTTAACTTTTTATTGTATTTAAATATTTAAATTTATTTCCTAAATAAAGGGAATAACTCAAGAAAAACCTAACTATTAAAACAACCTTGATCAACCTAATATATGATCAAATGACAACTATTTTATCAAATAAGCAATTCAATAAATTCTTTGGATTGCCAAGGATTATTTTTTTATTTTTTCACATGTATTATGTATTCTCTGTTTTATAAATAACTTTATCTAGAAAGCAAGAAAAGAGTTGAAAGTTTTTGACAGCTAATACATAAGTTTAATAGACTATTCATTAAAGTTTCTTTGTTGCAAACATTGGTGTTAAATAACCAAATCTAGAAATGTCTTATCAATTTTCCAACGAAGAATATGCCGATATTTTGTTTGTATACGGATTTTGTAATGGTAATAGTCGAATATGAGAGAAGGTTTCCAGGACGCCGACTGCCTAACCATCAAACTTTTTCGAACATTTTTAATTTTCTTAGACAGCACGGTCGTTTTCCTACAGCAAAATTCAATGAACATAATAGAATGGCAAACATTGATGTAGAAGAGAACATTATCAATATGGTTGAAAATGATCCAAAAATTAGTACTCGCAGAATAAGTAATGCATTAGATCTACCACACGTTACTATTTGGCGAACATTAAAAAGAAATAGGTTATATCCATTCCACTTTCAACATGTACAGAGATTGGAGATGGAAGATGAAATACATAAAATACATTTCTCTAACTGGATTATTCGAAAAAGAAGAATTCTTAATCGATGTTTATTTTCCGATGAATCACAATTCACTAGGGATGGTGTATACAACTTAAGGAATTCTCATTTTTGGGCACAAGAAAATCCACACGTTGTAAGACAGAGCCACTCGCAAAATAAATTTTCTGTGAATATTTGGTGTGGTTTGCTAAACAACCATCTGATTGGGCCGCATGTGCTTCCTAATCGACTGACGGGTGAAGCATACTTAGATTTTATTCAAAATCATTTGCCAGTACTGCTGGAAAATGAAAATATTGGGGGCTTGTATTTCCAGCATGATGGTGCTGCGCCACATTTTAGAAGAATCGTAAGAGAATTTCTGAATGAGAATTTTCCTAATACATGGATAGGTCGGGGTGGACCTAATCACTGGCCGGCAAGATCACCAGATTTTAATCCCGTCGATTATTACTTTTGGGGACATTTAAAATTATTAGTTTATAGTGACGAAATTAATACACCTGATGAACTTCTTCAAAGAATAAACAATGCGTGCGTAGAAATACGAAATAAACCTGAAAAAATTCGAGCGGCAATCCAAGAAATTGTGGAAAGGGCAACAATATGTATTCAGCAGAATGGTTTTCATTTTGAACAATTATTAGGTTAGAATAGGTTATTTTATTAATTAGGTTTTAATTGTTTCAAAAAGTTTATTTGTAAAATAAAATTAATAATTATTTTTTTTATAATTATTTTGTTTATACATAATTAAATTTTCCTGGTACCTTAAAGAAAATACCAAACTCAAAGTCTGTTAATGTTCGCCATTAATTCGAAATTTCCTTTTTAATCTTTACTTTCCTTATTTTTCATTATACAGGGTATTTAAAAAATTATTGGTTTAGCTAACTATACGGTCCTGTAATTTATTTCTAATATTAAATCAAAGACTGAAACAGTGTAAAATTGAGATATTTGAAAAGTACTTACTTAAAAAAGTAATATTTTCCATGTTTTATAATCAAAAAATCGTGTTTAAATTCTGAAGTTAACAAATTTTTATCAAAAAATTAGTGCCTCTAAAACGACATGCGCAAATTTTAAAAGACACCTACCCAAATTGATTTTTTCCGCTCTTTTAAGATGTTTAATCAGATATGTTAAATTTGCTCATACAGGGTGTTGTTTTTGAAGCGAACAGAAATGCTCAAATTTTGTTAAGCCGGACCTGGAATCTAATTATTATTTTTACGGCATTAATTTTGTTATAGTGAAATGAGTCTACCTGCCAAATTTTTATTTTTTATACCGAGTGGTTGTTGAGTTTTGGCTAAAAACAAATTCAGGCGAAATTCATAAAACACCCTGTATCTGGGTAATGAGATGTGATAGACCTATTAATAATGGATGATTTCGAAGCACCCAAGTGTTCCACACCTACAGTTAACGTATGTACATTACATTCTGAAACACCCTTGTATTTAAAAAAAAAAAATAATTTCCAGATTCCTAATCAGTCACGTCGAAAAGCCCTACATCCGAAATTTTATGGCTAGGATTAAAAAAAATGTGTAATGCACAGTTTTTTTATGATGTTTGCTTATTTTTTATAACAAATAAATTGCCAAATCACAACTTTTTCTACCATTTTTGGTATGTTGCGGTTCCTCGAATTTAGGCTTGGAAAAAATGGTCAAACGACATAAATCACAATAAGGCCCCATAATTATTTAAAAATTATGTTTTAATGTTTGACCACCCCCTAAAATAGTTTTAGTGTTTCTAAATAGTGTGAAAATTCGAAATATTAAAATTGGAAACCGAATTTCGGTTTAGAAAGAAAGTTCAAACGACATAAATTTACAATAAAGATCCATAACGATTTAGAATTATGTTTTGACGTTTGATCACCATCTAAAACAATTTTAATGTTTGAAAATTCGAAAAATAAAATTTGTAAATCGAATTTTGGCTTAGAAAGAAAGTTCAAATGACATAAGTTTACAATAAAAATCCTTTACATCAGAAGGAAAATGAATACTTATTTAAACAATTAGAAGCTAAACAAGAATACTTAGCTATACCTTTCGACGCTTTACTCGGGAAATATGTTCTTTTATTGTTACAAGTATATTCAAAAAGAATTGTAAGTAGACTTAGTATAGAGGATAAACAAAAATAATTTCTTGATGATAAGAACAATTATAATAGACTAAATAATGTCAAAAACGCAATTTACGAAACATGTGGGATACGTCCCACTGGAACTAGGATATCGAGACGGTAGAATTGACACTCACCTGCAGGTCGATAATCCTGTAACATCTTGAAGAATTCATTATTGCTGGGAACTCCACTAGGTCTATCGATGACGTCTATCGACCCGTGGCTGCCGTATTCCCTTTTCAAGAGCGGAGAACTGGAATTCGACGGGCGCCCGTTGTGATCCAACAGCTCTAAACTGGAGTTGCTGCGGCAGAGGTGCTCCGGAGCGAAGTACTGAGGTCTTCGTTGTGCTGGTTGATGATGGTGTCTGTCGTTAAATGATGACCTTGAAAGAAATAAAAGGACGGTCTAATAAAAATATTTATTTATATAAAAAAACAAATACAATAAATAAAATGTACAAAATATTCTTTTGAAAATACATATTGAGAAAATATTTAAAAAATCTTTATAAAAACATACCACATATTTCTTAGAGCAATCAGTAACGTAATATAAAACGGCGCAATATATTTAAGGATAATGAAGACTTTTAAAAAAAAAGTCTAAAATATTAAAATAAAAAGGCGTTGTAGACAATAGCGCGATCAAAAAAAAAAAAATGAAAAAAAAATTAAATTAAACCGAAAATTAAAATTCTATTAAATAATATTAATAGCACCATTCATAAAAAAACCGTAGATCATCAAAAATAATGAAAAAAATATTTCGGTGGCCATTGTTGCAATATTCGTAGGCCGTTTCAATTATATTGTAATATATTTATTCTCTATAAATCACCGCATTTAATGAATTTAGTTAGACTGGACAACAGCGTACGTAGAAAGTTGATGTCTGCTATGATCTAGACGTCACTTACACCTATAGTCTATTTTTATGTATGAGAGAGTATTAAAATAATAAAGCGTTCGTAATCCATAGGCGTAGCACTTCTTTTAGTAGAGAGTTAAAATATTTTTTGAAGTTATTCCTCGAGTATACACTCATATTTTCACCTAATTAACCTGCTTATAATTTCTAAACAGCTGAAGGTAAAAAAGTGCAATTTTTTCTAAAATGTTTTATTTTCCACAAGGTATGTTAAGAACATTGTGTCAAACGGGTTATGTAGATATAAGGGTTTAAACTTTGACTTTTAAACAACGTTACATTCATAAATAATAATTTTAATATAAAAACTACTTACCTACAAATCCAAATCAGAAGATGAACTGTCGCAACCAATATTTACAATGAGTGGCTCGATCATTTCATCAGTAATATTGTCCAACTTCCACATTTTCTCTTCTTCTTTAATCGTATGATTTACTGCCTTTTCCCAGTTTTCAGGCTTCACATTATTTACAGCCTCCAAAAACAACTGTTTAACATCACTCATTTTAAAAGAATTATTTTTTCTTGAAACTTCTCCCTTTATCTGTGCACATATCAGTTCAATCGGGTTTACTTCGCAATGATATGGTGGTGATCTAACCACCGTCATCCCACGATTTTTTGCAATTTCATCAATTTCATATTTTTTGAATTTCTGTTTATGAAGGGAACACAAATGATACAGTTCTTTTGTCACAGAACCGGGATGGAACTTAATATTCGTTTAATTTAGCCAATTCTATAAATCTTTTTTTAACCACTTGGTTGTGGGCATTATTTCTATAAGTCTCGAGTGATAACTTGCATTATCCATTACTATTCTACAGTTCTGAGGAAGAAGATCTATATAATTTGTTCGAACCACTCTTTAAAGATATCAGCATTCATGTTCTCATGGTAGTCACCGGTACGAGTAGATTCAAAAGTCAATAAACCACCTTTAACAAAACTGTTTGAACTACCGATGTGTACTATTATTAGTCTGCGCCCCTTTCCTGATTGTGGATTTAAACTAGTAGATGAATTATTTACAAAAGCTTGTCTTCGACTTGTAACAATTTCATCTTGCCAAAATTTATTTGGTTTATGTCCCTCGTTGATCCATGTTTTATCTAAATAAAATATATTTATTTCTTCTTTGATTTCGCATTTCTTTTATAGTCCTTAGGTTTCTTCTCCATACTACAATATCGCTTCTTTCTATTAAAATAGACTTTCTGGAATGTTTTTTCCATAGAGAACTTATTTCTTTTAAAAGTTTCCATAGTGTGCTTCGACTCATTTCAGGGTAATCCTTATCATCTCGAACTGTGGCAAGAACTTTGTCTACTGTCGGAAATTCTTTTCTAAAGAAGAACGCATTTTCCTTCGAAGTATTTCTTTCAAAATATTTTCTAATTGAAATTTTGGTTTTCCTGGAGCTTTACGTGCTGTTTGAAATACCCCACATTTCTCTTCTTTAACAACTCTGTAAATCGTAGATTTCCCAACACCAAGCGTACTACTAACTAATTCCACTGTGTCATCAACACTTTTACATAAATGTTTGTCTGTAAATGATTTAAAACAATTAAATATTAATATTTTTTCATTAACTGTTAAAGGACCGATTTTTTGTCGTTTACGCGGCCCTTCCAAATTTTCCATGATAACACTAGAATTTACACTGCACCTTGCAAGTTGCAACTAAACGACATTTAGAAAACTGTCAAGAAAACACAACTTGGACCTCCTTACTAAATGGAAAACCTATAATCGCATTTTCGGTTAAATTTGTTGGAAAGGTATTTACTTATAATTCGATTACTGTAAGAAATTCTTGGAATTAAAATAAAACAAAATTGGCAAATAGGTACTTATTGAAAATAATCTTAAGATACGGCTATGTAATCTTTAATACACAGGGCTTTTGGCCTGTCCAAACCTTTTTCTATTGTTCTGTACAGCTTATGTTTATAAAGGACCAATAAAAGACCCAAAACTTGTAATAGCTCAGGTACATTTATTACAATTTTAGGAAATATTTAGATTATTCTGTAAAAATATTTAAAATGACCGTACTAAGTTTTGCATTAGACATGCTGTTTTATTACTCTCTCATACATAAAAATAGACTATAGGCATGCATTTTATAGGTCATTCACTGAATTTACACCCATATCGGATTAAGAAACAGATGCACGACTGAGACGGTCTACAGGATAATTTCGCATCAGGTAGTTAAGTAAAATAAGCGGAGTTCTCCGCTGGGTAGAGGGTGAATATATTTTAATTATTAAATACTTATATAATATGTAATTATGTTTATTAAAATTAAATTACTAAAGTAATACACGAATAAATGAAAATATCCGATCGAAAAATTTTAAAATAATTTACTTAATAATTTTTCATAAATTTATTTCCCCCTCCTCATGTAATAAAAAAATATGTCTTGTGATACATCAATCGACGCGTATCGCCAAGCCGGATAATTCTTCTTGAAGTCTTTTAAACAAAGTTTTGTCGGAAAAGCTTTTGACCCGAAATTTTTTGTTTGTTTTTTCTTGTTTTTCTTTGATTTTCTTTTTCGTTTTTTTTTTGTTTTATTTTTTTAGAAAATTTTTCTGTTGGAAAACAAACAAAAAATTTTCGATTTTCACATGAAAGGAAATATCCCAAAAAGGATAAATTCGCTGTCTAAAAAAAGTTGGTCCCGTCGGAAAATTTATAGAAAATGACTTCGAGTAATATTATTGGATATTTTTGCTTTTTTTGTTTTTTTTTTGCTTTTTGCTTTTTTCTGCTTTGTTTCTTTTTGTGTTTGTTTTTTTTTGTTTTGCTTGTTTTGTTTGTTTTATTTGTTTTTTGTTGTTTTCTTTTTATTAAAAAATTTGTCGGAAATTTGATGGAAAACCACTTTCCAAAATAAAACTTTCTGATGTGATCCAATAGATACAACTTTCGGAAGACATACAGACAGACAGACAGACAGACAGACAGACAGACAGACAGACAGACAGACAGACTTTTTTTTTTAGAAAATTTGTCTGAACAGTTGGAATACAAACACAAAATTTTCGATTTTCATATGAAAGGAAATATCTCAAAAAGGATAAATTAGCTGTCTAAAAAAAGTTGGTCCCGTCGGAAAATTTATGGAAAATGACTTTTCGAGTAATATATTGGATATTTTTTGCTTTTTTTTGTTTTTTTTTGCTTTTTTCTTCTTTGTTTCTTTTTGTGTTTGTTTTTTTTTGTTTTTTTTTTGTGTTTTGTTATGCTTGTTTTGTTTTTTGTTATATTTTTGTTTTTTTGTTTTTTTGTTTTTTTGTTTTTTTTGTTTTTTGTTATGCTTGTTTTGTTTATTTTATTTGTTTTTTGTTGTTTTCTTTTTATTAAAAAATTTGTCGGAAAATTGATGGAAAACCACTTTCCAAAATAAAACTTTCTGACGTGATCCAATAGATACAACTTTCGGAAGACATACAGACAGACAGACAGACAGACAGACAGACAGACAGACAGACAGACAGACAGACAGACAGACAGACAGACAGACAGACAGACAGACAGACAGACAGACAGACAGACAGACAGACAGACAGATATGTATTTAGTTTCTTTTTATTATTTCTTATAAAGGAAAAACATGTAAATAGAATAAAAGTGTCATTTTATTTATGTTAACTTGTTCTACAATTTTAGTACTCTATAAGATTTTATTCAAAATTAAAGATAATGGCACTCGAAAAACTAACCAAAATGTATCAATGTTTACTTTTTTTTCTGATTTGAACAATCCTGTATATAGATCTTTGCTATAAAAACTGTGCTATCATGCATTTTCAAATAGACTATAGAACTAATAACTAGCATGTTATGAACAATTTTTTATTATTGGGAAAACAAAAAACAATTTCAATTTGTTTGGAACTTTGCTCTGCTGGAACAGTTATTGTGTACTGCGCATACTCAATGTGGTAGGAACTCGTTTTGGGAACAAACCTATTGATATTTCTCAAACTTTTGAATAATCCGAACAATTTTGGAATTTGACAGAATGGGTCTATTTTCAAATTCAACGATAAACAAATATGTGTTTATCGATTGACCTCCAAAATACCATTTTAGAATTGTATTTTTCATCTTTATAATAATTCATTTTAAATAGCAGGAACCCATTTTATTTATTTATTTATTTATTCCAGAAACAAACAGGCATGAGCCTAATTACATGTTCCTATAAATACAGCGAAAATAGAAATCAACAAAAATACATAATATCTAATTAAATATATAAGTGAAATTATAATAAACAAACCTCGCTACTACAAAATTTTAACAAAGTTCGTTAAAGAACAAAACTACTGAAATAATCAGAAATATTCAGGAATAATCAGAGCGTCTGCAAAACCCCACACCAAGGCTACGGAAATCCTACAAGGTTATGTCTCTTTAATCGAGCCCAACAATTTTGTTAAGTTCCTTTCTATATGTGCTTATAGCTACATCAAAAATACCGCAAGAAATGCCTTCGGAGTGTACATTAAACAAAAGACAAATTTTTTCTACTGGACCATGATTATCCGCACGAAAAGTTAATTGACGTGGACGAATACCTGCTATTGGAACATTAATTTTTATTTGACTCAATAAATATTGACTGTCCAAATATCCATTTAATAATTTATGTAAAAAGACAAGGTTGATTATAGAGCGTCTATGTTCCAATTTTTCAATTTCAAACTCTTTTCTAATAGGTCCAAATGAAACAAATCCTGGACTTGTATGATACTTTTTAAAGTATAAATATTTGACAAATTTATTTTGAATAGTTTCCAAAATGTGTTTTAAATTTTGTTGTGTAGGGTCTCATAAAGTGGATGCATATTCTAATTTACTACGAACGAGAGCAAAAAATACATTTTTAATCGAGTGTGTGTCTGTAAAATCCCTAGTCGTGCGTTTCAAAAAACCTAACAATTTGTTAGCTTCTTTGGTAATGTTATGGATATGCTCGTCAAATTTGAAATTATTTTGAAAAACTATTCCCAAGTCGGTCATTTTTGACACTGTTTCTAGTGTTGATCCTTGCATTGTGTAGATAAAATTTTGAGGATTACGAATGATACTGAATGTAATAACCTTGCATTTGGAACGATTAAAATGTAATTTATTTTCAAATGACCAATCCGAAATTGAGTCTAAGTCATTTTGAAGGTCTAGATAGTCATCTAGGGTGCATATTTTCTTAAAAACAGGGTGCATATTTTCTTAAAAACTTTCAAATCATCTGCATACATTAGGCAGTCTGATGTAATACGTAGAGGAAGGTCATTAACAAATATTAAGAAAAGTAGAGGGCCCAAATTGGAGCCCTGAGGGACCCCAGAGCCTGCGAGGATTGTATGAGATACTTCACCACCAAACATTACGTATTGATACCTTAGTTTTAGATAAGACATAAAGAAATTTATTAGATGATCGCTAAGACCATAATATTTCAGTTTAACTAGAAGAATATTGTGATTTACCTTATCGAAGGCTTTCTTAAAATCAGTATAAATACAATCTACTTGCTCACGAGAATTGACACACTTTGATATTTTATCAATGAAAGTTAATAAATTTGTATCTACAGATTTTTTACGACAAAATCCGTGTTGTTCGGTTGATATGTATTTTTGAAAGTACCCGCTGTCTTTTTCGGTTTTAACTTTCGAAATGCCGCTTCTAAGTCTTTGACGGATATTAGATCGAAGTCAATATTCTGATAAAAATTTACGTTCCAATTGTTAGTCAAACCATTAATATCTATAATGTTATAGTTTGAATCGTTGTCATACACTGAACTGAAATAATCAGCGAACTCCCCTGCTATAATTTTTTTGTCAGATATTTCCCTATTATTTATAATAAAATTTGATTCAGATATATTATTAGACCTCTTATCTTTAATGAACTTCCAAAAAAGCATGGGGTCCTGGTTAACACAGTTCTGCATATTTTGGATATAATTATTGTGCGCCGTCCTTATTTTCAATTTTAGGTCCGCCCTAATTTTTTTATATCTACTAAAATAATATTCCGATAGATGTTTTCTTTTTCTGAAAAATTCTTTGTACTTTATGTCGATTTTTATTTCATCCGTGAACCATGGCGGAAACTGTTTGCAATATGCATGTGGCCTATTAGTAAACTTTGGTACACATATGTCAAGTATTTCATAAAAAACCTGGTAAAAATATTTGACAGAATCATCAACCTTTTCAATGTGTCCAATTTTGGACCAATTAAAATCCCTTAGTAGTTCGCATAGTAATCTAAAATCAGCATTTGTAAAATTATATCTGCTTTGAAGATTATTATTTGTGTATGTGAGTTGATTACTTTTTTTACTTCCGTCTTAATTATCAGAGAGGGATGTTTATTATCTATGGGAACTAAAGGTTCTTTATTCTCCTTTATATTCAAATTCAAATTACCAAGCACCAGATCTAGAGTTTTTTGATCCTCATTGAGACAATTGTTGAAAGACTGTAGACTGTAAGTGGCCATTAATAGAGACATTGCTACTATTATATCATTTTTATTAGAAAATTGAAAAGATGTGCCATTTATGCATGGTATATTGTAATCACCAATAAGTACCATGTGTGTGGTTTGAGTGATTAAGGGATCTAAATTGTCAAATAAATCTAGATATTGCCTGTAGACTTTAGCATTTGCGCCCGGTGGAATATATGTTGAATTAATAATGACTGTGGTTCCGTGTAGTTTAAGTTTTACAAAAATTGTTTCCAAAGGTGAGTTAATTGATATAAGTGAAGATATGATATTTTTATTTACAGCAATGAGGACACCTCCTCCGCGTTGTTTTCCTGTTAAAATTTTTTCCTTATCCTTTCTATATACTATGTAATTGCAACTAAATAGTTCTCCATTTTTAATGTCTGCTGATAGCCAAGTTTCCGTCAAGATAACAACATCATACTCTTCTGCAGACAAGTTTTTGCTAAACTCCGAGTCCTTGGTGCGGAGTCCCCTGACGTTCTGATAATAAATATTTAAAAACATATAGCGTTGCGAGAAACGTAAAAAATATGTAGAAGATGAAAATTAAGTACAAAAACAATATGTATATGTTGATATTGAGCTAGCGCATATAAATGTGTTATTCTAAGAACGTTTTCTC
>OV651827.1:4664739-4743630 GCA_927349885.1 Psylliodes chrysocephalus | reverse complement strand
TAAAACTACATACAAAATTTAATACTGAATCTAAATGAATCTGTGTTGGATAATACTTAATATATCTTTGACAGAGCATGGATATGAAGTTCTTTTATAAAAAAGAAGATTAAACAAAATGATAAACTTTATTGAAAACATAATTGATCAATATGACGATAAAGAGTCAATATTTAATCTAGAAATAAAATTATACCAAAAATGTATTGTATTTTCTTGTATTTTCTTGTATTTTCTTGTATTTTCTTGTATTTTCTTGTATTTTCTTGTATTTTCTTGTATTTTCTTATATTTCCTTGTATTTTCTAGTATTTTCTTGTGATTTTCTTGTATTTCTTGTATTTTCTTGTATTTTCTTGTATTTTCTTGTATTTTCTTTGTATTTTCTTGTATTTTCTTGTATTTTCTTGTATTTTCTTGTATTTTCTTGTATTTTCTCTTGTATTTTCTTGTATTTTCTTGTATTTTCTTGTATTTCTGTATTTTCTTGTATTTTCTTGTATTTTCTTGTATTTTCTTGTATTTTCTTGTATTTTCTTGTATTTTCTTGTATTTTCTTGTATTTTCTGGTATTTTATTGTATTTTATTTATTGTATTTTTTTTCTTGTATTTTATTGTATTTTATTCTGTATTTATTGTATTTTATTGGTATTTTATTGTATTTTATTGTATTTATTGTATTTTGATTGTATTTTATTGTATTTTATTGTATTTTATTGTATTTATTGTATTTTATTGTATTTTATTGTATTTTATTGTATTTTATTGTATTTTATTGTATTTTATTGTATTTTATTGTAATTTTATTGTATTTTATTGTATTTTATTGTATTTTATTGTATTTTATTGTATTTTATTGTATTTATTGTATTTTATTGTATTTTATTGTATTTTATTGTATTTTATTGTATTTTATTGTATTTTATTGTATTTTATTGTATTTTATGTATTTTATTGTATTTTTATTGTATTTTATTGTATTTTTATTGTATTTTATTGTATTTTATTGTATTTTATTTGTATTTTATTGTATTTTATTGTATTTTATTGTATTTTATTGTATTTTATTGTATTTTATTGTATTTTATTGTATTTTATTGTATTTTATTGTATTTTATTGTATTTTATTGTATTTTATTGTATTTTATTGTATTTTATTGTATTTTATTGTATTTTATTGTATTTTATTGTATTTTATTGTATTTTATTGTATTTTATTGATTTTATTGTATTTTATTGTATTTTATTGTATTTTTATTGTATTTTATTGTATTTTATTGTATTTTATTGTATTTTATTGTATTTTAATTGTATTTTATTGTATTTTTTATTGTATTTTATTGTATTTTATTGTATTTTATTGTATTTTATTGGTATTTATTGTATTTTATTGTATTTTATTGTATTTTATTGTATTTTATTGTATTTTATTGTATTTTATTGTATTTTATTTGTATTTTATTGTATTTTATTGTATTTTATTGTATTTTATTGTATTTTATTGTATTTTATTGTATTTTATTGTATTTTATTGTATTTTATTGTATTTTTATTGTATTTTATTGTATTTTATTGTATATTTTATTGTATTTATAATTGTATTTTATTGTATTTTATTGTATTTTATTGTATTTTATTGTATTTTATTGTATTTTATTGTATTTTATTGTATTTTATTGTATTTTATTGTATTTTATTGTATTTTATTGTATTTTATTGTATTTTATTGTATTTTATTGTATTTTATTGTATTTTATTGTATTTTATTGTATTTTATTGTATTTATTATTGTATTTTATTGTATTTTATTGTATTTTATTGTATTTTCTTGTATTTTCTTGTATTATTATTTCTTGTATTTGTCAGTTATATAAAATTCTAGAAAATAATAGTAGCCTGTTCACCAAATATAAACTGTAATTTATATACATAGAAAATATACATAGAAATAGAAAGCAATGGTCCACTTTTTCGATCTGATAATATCCATGTGCGTACAGAAAAAGTCTATTTTTAGTTGCCCTTTGGTTTATTTCAAATTTTAAATATAATTAAATAAAAAAAAATAAATAAAATTTAAAGTGATAAAGTAGAAGAAATAAATCATTAAAGTCTCACAAAGATGTGTATTCGAAGTTGCATTACTCCATCATCTGTAGGGTTTCCAGATTTAGAAAAGGGAAAAACGGGACACTGGTGACAACAGGGATCAGGTTAAAAAAACATGCATTTTTATAAAATCAGGTCTTTTATTTGTGGATATCTATAAAAAAGGTTCTTTACTTATATTTTTCTGAGGAGCTTCTCAAAAAAAAGGTCTTACATCTTACAAAACTTCTATATTTATGACTTTGGATTTAAAAAACGTGGCATCTGAGTAAAAATCGTGGCATTTTCGTACTTTGATGAAACGCGTGCCAGCAAATAAAAAAGCGGAACAATTACACCTAAAGCGGGAGGTCTGGTAACCCTAATCATCTGCCACACTTAGTAGGAAAGAGATATGTGATGAAAATATTGACAAATATAAAAAAAAAATTAGAAAATAAGTTTCTTGAAAAAAAAATTTACTAACAGAATTAACAAGATTAATAATGACTATGTTATGTTATGTTGATAATGGGGTGTTAATACACTGCGACCTAAAAGATCTATTGTGCCCCCTTCTGTCGCCACTGCACTAAGGAAATGTCTCAATGCCTATAGCGACCCTTCCAATCCTATTTTCTCAAGGAAGTGTAGGATTTGAAGTGGCTTCAAGTTAGGTAAGTCTCCCTCTTCTATTTGATATCTTCCTAGATATAGTGCCCTTGGATTCTGGAGTGCTACACATTCAGTTAGGATGTGAATGGAGGTTTCGTCCTCCTCCTCACAGAATCTGCACTCACTATCCTCTACTACTCAGTTTACTTAGGTGTCCTTTTAGTCGGCAGTGCCCGGTAAGGATCCCTGTTACAATACGTAGCCTGTTCTTGCTCAGTCCTGAAGCAAGTAGACTTTCGTCTGATTACTCCGCTCCTGATCATTCTATATCGTGTCCTTTTTGCCACATTCTCTATCATCAAATGTAGAGGGGTGAGGTTTAAGATCACCTCCATTGCGGCCGTAGGACAGGTTCTCATTGCACCAGTAATGCAAACACAGGCTAGTCTTTGTACTTTTGAGATATTAGCTCTCGTAGTAACTAAACTAGTTCTGTTACTCCAGGCTATAGCCCCGTAAGTGATGATTGGTCTCACTATTGCAGTATACATCCATCGCAGTATGTTTGGGTTACATCCCCATCGTTTACCCGCCATGTTTCTGCATACCATTAGGGCTTTTGTGGCCTTATTTACTACTTCCTTCTAATGACTAACAATTACTGGTAATGTTCATTGAAAAATTACCAAAATGATAATGAACTTGTTAAAAAAGTAAAACGCTCGTCTCGCAAATATTCACACGTTACACAAAATAAGGCATTTCGTAAATAGTTTGTTATTTTATGTATATACACATTTAATTAAATTCTTTCCACTATTAGTCAGTAAATTCAGGGTATGATTTGCATCATTTAATCATTAACTATTTTCTAGAAATACTGAAATTTGAAACGATCATTATTATATTAATTTCTAGTAAACTAATTGCAGCAAACCATTTCAAAGAACACTTAAAAGTTTCTATAAATAAACCATAATTTACACGTATATTAATGATGAGTTCTACTTTTCTGTTTTAACAATATACAATAAATAATAATGCATTATAAACAAAGGTAGTGTCGTATACAAAACTATCTTGAACAAAGTGGATAAGCGAAAATAAGTAGAAACGTCACCAAAATGAAGGTATACTTACTTGCTGATAATGAACCTATCGCCTGATAAGAAAGGAAGTATTTATCAGAAAGTAAACAAAGGAAGCAATATGAAAACAAATTATTGATTTTCTATTCTTAAAAAATATTATTTATTATTAAAAAATAAGAAAATTAATTGATCTTTGATCCTGTATTGTTTGTATAAATGTTTAGGTAATAAATAAAACACCACAGTCACTTAAGCTCATTATATTTCTATAAAGGTCTGTAGCTAAATGCCGCATTATCGCCGTCATATATTAGACATCAGCGAATCAAATACAATCTTAAGATACTACAGATCCAAATAGACATTATTGCTTTTCGTATTTTGAAAGGCATTTTCAAAATTTTACTAACGTTTGGTGTACGGTCTATTAACGGGTATTTAATTGGTCCTTATTTTTACGAAGGACTCCTAACAGGACAAGGTTATTTAAATATTTTTGCAAAATAAGCTGCCAAGTTTGATGAAAAATATTCCTAGATAAATTAATAGAACGCATTCGAATGGAAATGGCACAAATGAGGTTTTAGAACATACATATATACAATAATTATAGTAGATATAAATTCATAAGAAAATACTTACCTACTAAACGTTAAATACATAGTAATCCGTACCTAATTAGTAATATTATTATCGGGGATTTTCCTTTATACGTTATTTTGAGCGTATATCTACACACAGCATACATAAAATGCCCACGTTCAATTTTAACTTGGAAAACACCTCTCGGATAAACAGTAACGGATTAAGGAGTAAAATATCCAGGGAAAAATTAAATTTTCTGTCTATTATTTCAACCTCTACTTTTTCTCTATACACATCCTGATTAAACCGAAAATGTGTGATATACTTTCAGTACAAGTGTAATATTGTTTGACGTTCTTATTTGAAAAAGACGTTTTTTTTTGAAAGATTTTTTACGTAGTCTTAGGAAAATAGTGTACAAAACTGGTTGGAGAGTGTATTTCTTGCACTCGTTTAGTTCCCGTACCAGTCGCTATGCGGCTCGTACTAAACTTTAACTCGTGCGAAATGTTACACTTTCCACACTTGTTATGTAATATACTTATTTTTACTTTCCTATCTGTATACAGATATAAGGAAAGTATAGGAATCATGATTTTTTTCTACCTCGAGTTTTCGACGGATTTTTACGTTTTAAGGTCCCCTGAATCCATTTTGACTATTTTCGCGATGATGTCTGTGTGTGTGTGTGTGTCTGTATGTGTGTCGCATAACTCATAAACCGATACACAGAAAAACACCAAATTTAAAACTTAAGCTTTATTCCATCGTCCAATGAACTGATTAGTTTTTGAGCAGAGTCGGAATATCTGGGGGGGTACTTTATAGGGGGTCATTTTTATATGTTATGGAATATATCTGTTATTTACGTTTGGAGAAGAAAATTCTTCAAATAAAAGTTACTTCTAATATTATCTATATATATAAAATTGTTTGTCCTGACTGACTGACTGACTGACCTATCAGCGTACAGCCCAAACTACTAGGTCTAGAAAGCTGAAATTTGGAACATAGGTTTATTTTATAACGTAAGCATCCGTTAAGAAAGGATTTTTGGAAATTTTAACTTTGAAGGGGGGAAATGGGAGGAAATGGGGGAGACAGCTTTTAATGAAACTCTTTGTTCTTTAAAGTTAGAAACATGAAAATTTAAATTACAGCTGCTGGGCAAAAATAAATAATGACGTGTTTCAGGGTTTTTGGATTTTTAATATTTTAAGGGGGGAAAACGGGGCGTGAAATTTTATAAAGGACTATCGATTTTTTTTGTTCTCTATGAAGTTGGAAACATGAAAATTGGAATTGCTGCTACTGACTACAAATTATTAATGACGTGCTTCAGGGTTTTTGGATTTTCACATTTTAAGGAGGGAAATGGGGGGTGAAAATTTATTTGGGAGTATCCATGTTTTTGGTTCTCTTACTTAAAACATAAAAATTGGAATTGTAGCGACTGAGTACAAATTAATAATAATATGTTTTGGGGTTTTTGCATTTTCACATTTTAAGGGGGGGAAACGGAGGGTGAAAGTTTATTTGGAAATATCGATTTTTTAAAGGTAGGAACTTGAAAATTGGAATTGTATGTTCTCATCATAAATAAATATTGAAGTGTTTCATGGTTTTCGGATTTTCACATTTAAAGGGGGGAAAACGGGGGTGAAAATTAATAAAAATTAATAAAAAATTATTAAAAATTATTAAAAATTAATAAAAAATAACAATTAATAAAAATTAATAAAAATTAACAAAAATTAATAAAAATTAATAAAAATTAATAAAAATACATAAAAATTAATAAAAATTAATAAAAAATTAATAAAAATAAATAAAATTTAATAAAAATTAACAAAAATTAACAAAAATTAATAAAAATTAATAAAAATTAATAAAAATTAATAAAAATTAATAAAAATTAATAAAAATTAATAAAAATTAATAAAAATTAATAAAAATTAATAAAAATTAATAAAAATTAATAAAAATTAATAAAAATTAATAAAAATTAATAAAAATTAATAAAAATTATAGAAAAATTAATAAAAATTATTAAAAATTAATACAAATGAGTAAAAATTCAAAAAAAAAAAAATAAATATGAATAAATATAAAAAAATGAATGAAAATTAATAAAAAAGGAAGTCATGTATTTTTTTATATTAATAACACGACTATATGCGAGCAAAGTTGCGAGCATTGCCGCGGGCAATAGCTAGTTATCTATAATTTTTGTTCTATACAAAATTTTCCTAAAATGGTCCATATTCGAGAAATTTGACAAAATAAAAAATACATATATTTTTTTATAAAAATTGTTCAAATAAAAGTTGTTTGTAATATAATTCTCTATAATTTTTATTCTATACATAATTTCTCTAAAATGGACCGTATTCGAGATATTTGAGAAAATGTGTAAATTTCGAAATTTGAAGAAAACTCAAAAACGGATAAAGAAAAAAACATTACATTTTAAATTTAAGTTTTATTTCGGCCTGACGTGAAATGATTAGATTTTGGACAAAGTCGGAACATCTGGGGGGGTACTTTATGGGAGGCCGTTTTTATATTTTATGGAATATGTCTGTTATTTATGTTTGGAGAAGAAAATTGTTCAAATAAAAGTTACTTACTAATATTATCTATAATTTTTGTTTTATGTCAAAATTTCCTGAAATAGTCCGTATTCGAGAAATTTGACAAAATGTGCCAAATTCTGATTTTTATGAAAATTGTTGAACTAAAAGTTGTTTGCGATATCGATCCCTATAATTTTTGTTTATATATGATTTTTTTAAAATGGACCGTAATGGAAAAATTGGAGGAAGAGTGCTAAATTTAAATTTTTCAGTATTTTCGTTTTCAATGAATATCTATAGAAAAATGTTTCGAGGTAGATGTATGTGGAAAATGTATATATTTAGTTTATCCTCTAAATATTTATAGAGGTGCTGCAATAGGTTGTACAAAATAATCGGAAAAAGCCTATAACTAGATAGGAAAGTCATGTGTTGGACACATCAGATTTTTTAAAATATTAAAACGTCAAACTTAAACAGTTTTAAGTTTAGATTGAAAACGTCTTATAATTTGTGCTGTAACTTTTAGACATTAGAAAATATACATTTTTAAAATTAATATGAATTTGAATATAATAAAATAATTATCATACAAGCCCCTATGGGGCCCCAAATATCTCAGGGACCTCGGTGCTTCGCACCGAACTGGCATATGATAGCTACGCATATGCCTTAACTATGACATATACATGACATCTATCAAAAATTAGCTATTGTTACGAATACTGACATCTACTACCACTGTTGACTTGAAAATACTAAATAATTATGTTTTACTTTTAATATTATCAAATTATACCTTCGACGATTTAAACCTGTAACAATTAGGCTCCGGTACGCTTTAAGTACGTCGTAAATTTGAAAAAATGTCGGTATTACTAAAAAGTACATATTTCAAATAGAGTTTCTAATAAAAAAAAAATGCGTAAAACTGGCTATTAATCGAGAAAAATTGAATTAAAAGTTGCAATTTTATAGGTTATATATGGGTTCTATCAGTGGCGAATCCAGGGGGGGACCATGGACCAATTGACCATAACATTTACCCTACTGAAAATGAAAGCAATTTTAGGGCTCTTTTAAGGAAACGGGTTGACGCAGGTGACAAAACCCTAGAAGAGCATCTTAGAAGTGCTAAAAAGAATGCTTTTTATACAAGTTTTGTAATACAAAACGAAATTATAAATATTTGCGGTTCGCTTATCCAGACGAAAATTATAGAGCAGGTTATATCGTCAAAAGATTTTTTAATTTTGGTTGATGAAGCGACTGATATTTCGAACTTAGAACAACTCACATTCTGCACAAGATACGAGGATGGGATGAAAAGTTTCCGGCCTAACCTATAATAGGCCCGATTTGCTTTCCTGTTCCAACGTGTAGGTGTAGCCTTGCTTGTTAGACATGGGTAACGCACTAAAATTCTTTGCGTTGATGCACTAACTCCGGCGCACTCTATTGCGCCAACTCATTGCGTTAACGCAATTGCGTTACTGCGTCACACCACTGCCTGCGCCGAATGAAGTCGATGCACCTCGGTGTATCGCATGATACCGGTGTTATACAGCGCGGGCTGTCTTTTGTTCAAGGCAATAACGCAATTGGGAATTTAACTAATTTTTTTTATTATATGTTTAAAAAAAAACGAAAATATAACAGTGTAATGCACTCATTTTTTTATTTCATTGTGTTCGGATTTTACAAAAAATACAAAAATTCCAATTTATATAAAAAGGATATAAATTTTGTATACTAGTAGCCAATCAAATTGAAAAGAACTAAAAATTGACAGTGTACAAGATTAAAATTCATAAAATTCGACCTACAATCCTACAAATGATGTGACATGTTGCAAAGAACATAATTACTTGAAAGATTTTGGGTAATCTGCATTACGAGTTGCATCAATTACGTAAATTAAAATTCTCAACTCGTCACGGAAAACGGAATCAGTGCCTGGCGCATGGCGCACCAACAACTCGCGATCCTTTCGACTCAGTATCGAAAATTGCGTTGCGCTGATACAGTAACAACTGGTGTATCAACGCTCGTAACGCATGCAACTGCGTTAGCGCAATAACGCAACGCAGCGCTGCGTTACCCATGTCTATTGCTTGTCGTCAGTATACGCTCGAACTTTAAAGTGAGTGCATCAAATAGTTTAAAAGCTTATAAAGTGCGCCACTTTTAAAAGATGAAAAAAAAACGAGATAAGAGCGATGATAAAATATTTCCATATCTAAGGATTATCGCCGACGGAAATAAAAGCTGAACTAGATGCTACACTAGGGGAATCTGCTCCTTCATTTACCACAGTTAAAACCTGGGTAGCGGACTTCAAACGTGATCGTACTAGTACTGATGATGCTCCGCGTTCTGGCAGGCCAAAAACGGCAACGTTTTGCATCATCCGTTCACAAACTAATTCTAAAAGATAGCAGATTAAAATTGGAAGAGGTAGTTGAGGCTGTGGGCATATCAAAAGAGCGAGTTCACTATATTTTGTTAGAAGTTTTAGGTATAAGAAAGTTATCCCCCCGATGGGTGCCGCGTTTGCTCACGTCAGATCAGAAGCTCACGCGGCTAACCATTTCAGAGGAGAATTTGGCACTGTTTAGACGTGATCCAAGGGACTTTTTGCGTAGATTTATTACGGTTGATGAAACATGGGTTTATCATTATACCCCTAAAACTAAACAACAGTTCAAACAGTGGACGGCAAAGGACGAACCAGTTCCAAATAAGGCAAAGGCAGTACCGTCTGCTGGAAAGGTCAATGCAACGATCTTTTGGGATGCTAAGGGGATACTCCTAATAGATTATCTCTAAAAGGGAAGAACAATAAATTCCGAGTCCTACAGCGACTTACTGGACCAGCTTAAGCAGAATATAAGCGAAAAACGACCTGGTTTGGCAAAAAAGAAAATTTTGTTTCATCGGGACAATGCCCCTTGCCACAAGTCCGTTCTTGTAATGGCTAAAATTCATCAGCTAGGCTTTGAACTGTTAAACCATCCTCCGTATTCGCCAGACCTAGCCCCGTCAGACTTTTATTTGTTTCCAAACCTAAAAAAATTTCTGGCAAAAATTTGTCCACGGATTTAGAAGTAATTGCAGCCAGAAACGCCTATTTTGACGAGTTGGATAAATCAGACTACAATGACTGTATTAAATCGCTTAAACATCGTTGGGTCAAATGTATTACCCTACAAGGGGACTATGTAGAAAAATACATTTTTATTCAGTCACTATTGTGTTGCGTTCTATGTTAGGACGGAAACTTTTCATCCCATCCTCGTATATTGATGAGGATAATATAAAAAATTGTGAAAAATGTTGTGTTCCCATTTCTTCTACTACTGGTGAAAACATACCATCAGTAATTCTGAACACTCTAAAGCAGCGTTACTTGAAGTATACGATTTTGCTATACTGGTTTTTTGGTTGGAGGAGCTTTTTTTTAGTTAGGAAGAGGAAGGAGTTAATGATTTTGGTATGAAGACCTTTTTTTGAGGTCATTTGAAGGATTTGAGAATTTTGTTGTAGAAGCTCCGCAAAGAAACGGGAGAGACCTAGCAAGAAGGATTTTACTCGGACTTTTTTTAGAAATGTGTTTAGGGCTCCGTCAAATATTTTGCGTTTCAGAAAGGTTCCGTCATCAAAAAAGTTTGAGAACCGTGTGCAGACCACCTGCACCTGCACCGCGCTCAGGTGCAGTTTGCCTACACCTTGGAATTGGAAGGAAGTGGATGAGCACGTGTGCGAGATGGAGACTTTTTGGTGACGGTCACCGGCTTGTATGCTTCTTTTTGGTTATGTCTTTGGAACGTGGTGGCCAGTTTACAGGTGCGTCATTACCTCTGCCTATCCATTTGTGTGGATATTGTTCATTCAAGTGGTTTATAACGTTTAAAGAACAATGTGGTGGAGCTCCATCTTGCATAAACCACATATCTCTCCAAAGTTGGAAAGGTAAATCTTCTAACAATTCTGGCAACGTATTTTGTAGAAAATCCAAATAATTTTCTCCAGTTAATCTTCGTGGAAGTATGACAGGACCAACAATGAAATTACCAATTATTCCAGCCCACATATTAATTTTGAATTCGTGCTGAAAATAATTTACCTTTATTGCATGCGGATTTTCAACTGCATAAACATGTTCATTATGGGTATTAGTTATACCTCTTCTTGTAAAACCCGCTTCATCAGTAAAGAGAACCTTCTTGACAAAGTTTACATATTAACAAATCGGCAAAAACCCAAACGAATTTGAGGATCATGGACTAATAATTCTTGTACTGGCTTCTTATGGTATGGATATAGCAATTGTTCTCTAAGCACTTTATGAACGACATCTTTACTTACTCCTAGTTCCATTCCAATTCGTCTGGTGCTTAATTCTGGATCTTCTTCAACACGTTCTAAAATGTCTTCTTCAACTTTAGGAATTCTTACAAAACGTTCTCTTCCATTATCAACAGTGTTGGGAGCAAAGGAACCGGTCTCCCGAAGACGTCTCTCAACAGCAGCAAAAGTTGGGTGGCTAGGTACACGACGATTTGGAAACCTTTCAGAGTACACCCTGACACTCTCTCGAGCATTTCCTTCACAAAATCCTAATGTCAGTAACATATCGGTATATTCTGTATTGGTATATTGTACAGCCATATTAATAAATCACGCATTTGTTTTTTTAATTATTGAGTCAGATAGAACACTTTCAATCGTTAACAAGAGATTAGGTGTTAAAACTTGACAATATTTTTATTTAGATGAAACTATGGAAACCAACAATAAATGTTTTTGTAATCATTGCAGGCAAATAAATAATATTCCTCAAAAAATCGTACATGGCAAGAATCGAGTATTTCTGTTAAAAGTCTCGATTAGAGGTGTTGAAGAAGATATGAAAAAAGTACATTTTTATGTTTTTCATCGTATAAAATTTTGTCCGATAATACATAGGCGTAGAACTTGATTTTTTAAATAATTGCACCTTTAAAAATTCTACGCCAATGGCAAAAAAGGGGGTTGAGTATGAAATTTGGATTGGGTACTCATTTACTACAATAAAGTACCCTTGATAACACTCGATTTACTCTCATGGTTTTGACAAAGTTTATATTAAAATAATTATTGTTTATGTTCTAAAATTACTAAAATGCAAATTTCGTCAAAACCATGAGAGTAATCGAGTCTTATCAAGAGTACCTTTTTTAAAGTAAATGAGTTGCGCAATCTAAATTTCATACTCAAACTCCTTTTCTTCCATTGGCGTAGAATTTTTAAAGGTGCAATTATTTAAAAAATCAAGTTCTACGCCTATGTATTATTATCGGACAAAATTTTAGTACCATTTTTTTTGCCACATAAAACTCTACCAATATACCAAATTTCAGCAAAATCGCATATGCTGTTTTAAATTTATATGGGAAAAACGATTTAAAAATTGTAACTTCAAGACCCTCTGGAGCCCAAACTAAGCAACTTTGTACTAAGGTAATTTTACTTAAATTGACTTATTTTGGTCTAAGGAATATATGGTATGTTTTTGTAAAGATCTTTTACATACACCCTGTATATCTCCTTATTTACCTCGTTCCAATTACAGTTGACCTGGAAGAGTCTGTTAAAGGTTAGGAGGGGTGTCATGTGATCTGATTTCACATAATTTAATACGGAATCGTTTACTTCATGTGTTATTCTGGTATATTTTATATGTCCCAGTGGGTTCCAGTTGTTGGAGATTTCCAGTCTGTATGCACTCATTCTATATGACCAGGTCAAGGTGTGGGAGGTTTAGAATGATTTCCATAAAGGCTGTCAGTGTACTTCTCAGTGCTCCTGTAATACAAGGGCATGTCAGCCTCTGTACTCTTGAGAGGGTATTGAGGGCTGTTTTCTGGTTTACTTTTGGCCACCAAACAATCGCTCCATAAGTTATTATTGCCAAATGTAGCCAGTGGACCATTTTTGGTTTTAATCCCCATGTTTTTCCAAATTCCCGTCTCCCTAAAATGAGAGAAATTTTACATTTGTTGGTCACTTTTTGTAAGTGTTGGTTCCAAGTAAGTTTGCTATCTAGGATTAGACCCAGATATTTTATTTGGTTCGTTTTGATTAGCCTTCCTCCAAACAGAGTCGAAGTTTCTAAAACCTCCAACATTGTTTTCCAAGTAAATGTTTATGAGTTGTGCCTTGTCAGGGTTTACCAAGAGGTTTTCCCTAACGCACTACATTTCTGTCAGCCTAAGAGCTCTTTGCATGAGTTCAAAGACTGTGGTTTGGGGTTTCCCTCGGATACGGATGACTATGTGATCTACATATCCTTGGGCATACAGCCCTTGATTGTTTAGTGTTTTCAGCAGTTCATCTGCCACTAGGTTCCACAGTAGAGGAGAAAGGACTCCATCCTGTGGGCATCCACTGTGGATATTCACCTGCATGGTTTCACTGAACATTTGTGCCTGTACTTGCCGTCCGCATAACATGTCTTCTATCCACCAGCAGATGGTGTCTTCTATTCCATGTTTGTGAGCGGCAGCTACCATTGATTTAAAGGAGGTATTATCAGAAGCTCCTTCTATGTCAAGAAATGCTCCTAGGACTATTTCTTAGCTACTGAGTCCTCCCTCTATCTTGGTTACAAGATGATGCAGAGCAGACTCACAAGATTTTCCTGATTGATAAGCATGTTTGTTTGTATGAAATTATTGTTGGTGTTTAAAAAATTGTGGGTAAATATTGGAAAACGCCATTTTCTTAAAAATCCAATTTTTTACGAAACTTACATTTTAGGCTTTAGGAAGGGGAGAACTTTTCAAATGTACTACCAGAAAATCCATAAATTAACATTTTTATTAAATATTAGGGACTTATGAGGAACATTACTGTAAACTTATTCTATAGAATTATATCTGTCATGCTCCGACATTACAACTGCGCGGTGCTGCCAAGTGTCCAATTAAAATCAACGAAAAAGAAATAAACAAAAAAGTACTTTTTCCTACGACCACTTAGGAAAGTGACACATATCACACTATATAGACCTATGGAAAGTGCCCTATATCACACGCGTATGAATAAGAATTTACTTTCCACCCAAGTGAGAATATGCTACTTTCCGCAGTAGCTGTCAGAAAATGTCAAACACATAATTTCTATTTTGATCTATGTAATGTCCATATTAATACTAAAATCGATATGATTGTTAAATTATTGTAAATTAGATCCTAGATATTTATCTTTAACAATTATTTTTAAAATAATTTTAAAATAACTAAGATATATTTGCTTTTTATTCTGGTTAAACACATAAGCGATTAGATCAATCAATTACCGTAAGGCCTGTTAGCTCAGTTGGTTAGAGCATCAACTTTGCAATTTGAGACCGTCCAACGACCGCGATCGAATCCTGGCTGTGCCAGAATTTTTTTTTTATTTTTTTTTATTTGTTTAGAAATTATGAAAATTTAATAAATACGATTATTGTTGATTATTTTTTTAAATACATTTTAATTATTATAATAATCTGGTTTTACATTTTTTGATGAAATTATTTTGTGGTCGTAGGAAAAATATTGTACATCACTTGTGTGAAAAGTGATTTTCCACACTCGTGTGATAGTCGCACTCGGCTTACGCCTCGTGCGACAATATTTCCCACTCGTGTGAAAAATGTCACTTTCCACACTCGTAATGTAATATACTATATTTTTGGCGTATTTCCAAAAATTTAAAAAAAAAGAGCGAGCGAAGCGAGCTCGCCCGTCCTACATTTCGCAACGTAGGTCGGTCGCGCCTTTTTTTACATCTACACCTTAAGGGCGCGCCGGGCTGAACGTCGACTTGAGAAGATAGGATTGGAAGGGTCGTTATAGGCATTGAGAAATTTCCTTGGTGCATTAGCGACAGAAGGGGGGGGGGGGACAATAGATCTTTTAGGTCGCAGTGTATTAAAACTCCATTCTCAACATAACATCAAAATATTGTAAATTTGATTAAATTTTTCTCAAAAAATAGTGGATTTTCCGCATTTTTTTTTAAATTAAAATATAAAATGGGTACTTTTTATTGTTTAATTTGTTTTTTACAAATTCCAACATACTTAAATCGTACCGGACCCAACAATTGTTTCTGTAAAGACTAAAAAGGTAACTTTTCTAGTACCTCGACAATTAGTTTCAAGACGTTAGTTAGTCAAGAAGTATTTCGGCATCAATGACCTTGTAAAAATTAACCTTGATAAGTGTATTAGCCGAGAATAACGATCAAGGAGAAGCGACAGTAGCTGTCGGTGCCTTTGATATCGGATGTACCTTTTTCACAGCATGACTTTGATTGATACACAACTTAGCACGCTGAGAAAACATGCTTATTTTCTACACTGAGCGAAATAGTTTGACAAATTATCTGAAATCATTGTTATAGTCCATGCGCGAATGTTGTAATGTGATTTAATTATATTGAAGTAGTTAGGGTTAATAGCAATGATGAAATTTCGGCACCAAAATATAATTAATTATGTAATAATTAATTATTTATTATAAAAGTAAAAGACGTTTATTATTTTATAATTTATCTATAAAATTTGTTCAATATTTGGTTTATTTATTGTTAAAAATGTAATAAAAGCCCCATATTTAAATTAAATTACCTTTTCCTTAAGTAAAAATAAGGTAAATAAAATTAAGGGTGCCAAAAAAAATTTAGGTAACAATTAAAAAGACATTAAGTTTGAGATATTTAACTAAATATTTGCAGACATTAAGTTTGAGATATTTAACTAAATATTTGCAATGTGCTTATATTTTCAAAAACTTTTAGGTTTAAAAAGTACTTACATATTTTTAGAATTTCTGGATTTATATTATATTAAAAGGACTTTCAAGTTTATCACTCATTTCTGTATAAACAAGTGTTTTCTCGACAAGTTAAGCCAGATGTCATTTAAGGTTTATATACTTAGAGTTAAATACCTGGCCTGGCTCTATCACCCAGACAATACAAATATGTCAATTGGACGTCCATTCGATATACAATTTTGGATGCCCAGACGTCCAAGAATGAGTTTTTTCTGGACTTCCGACATCCAATAGACGTCCAGTGAAGTATACAAATGGCACACTTTTGACCATTCAGAGGACGTTCAATTCTAGAATATATTTGGACGTCGAATACTGAACATTCAAAAAACTTCCAGGATTATATTTCCATTGAGACCACATCCCCACTTTTTTTACAGAACCGCAACTTACCACACACTATTTTATATTATTAATAATTTATTTATTATTTTCGCAAACCGCTATACACCATTTTTTTTTTTTTTTTTTTTTTTTTTTTTATTAAAAATCGCTTGACCTGAGCAGTCATCGAACTCACGACACATCCATTATCGTTTTACCCTTTCAATCGCTAGACGAGCTCTACCAAGGAACCACTTGAAAACTTTTTACTAGATACAGTTATAATTGAATAAGATTTCAAACTTCCGCTGATAGAATGAAATGCAATAGATTTAATTTGTCAATTTTTAATGACCAGTTACATTAAAAAAAGAAGTATATATTGTAGATGAGTATTATCTGGTAGGCTTAATAAATAATGACCTAAGATGGACGTCCACTGGACGTCAAAATACTACTGAACTTAAAATTAAGTCCAAAAACAGACGTTCTCTGGGTATCGATATTCAGCTGTCAATTTAATTAGCATAAACGGACGTACACTGGATGCCCGGATATGGATGTCCTGACCCTCAAATAGATCTAAAGTGGACGTACATTGGACTATGTGTGCTGTCTGGGCATAGACGAATTTTTTGAAATAGTACTTATTTAAGTATGCACCAATATTTCCAAAATCAACTCCAGTATGATTCATTCAATAAATGTAAATATGAATGGGCAAAACATCTTTATATTGACATAATTGTACCTTACAATTTAGCCATAATAAAGGGATTTCGCCCATTTTGACCAATCCTAATTGAAACACGCGGATTTATTATATTTTTTTAAATATAATTTCAAAATAAAATAAACAAAATCTCCAGTTCATTGTTTATTAAATTTATTTAAAAGAAGAAAACATATATTTCACAAAATACAATATCTACATATGAAAAATAAAATGTCAAAAATGATTAAATCATTATACTTAATATTTATGCATGTGTTAAATTCTTAGTTTCCTAGTGATTTTTTTGGCACATTTTATATCTGCATTAGAATACCTAAGTGTGTAAAAATCTTCATCTTATTACTACACAAAACAAACACCAAAAAATATCACTTAACATTGCTCACGTACTAAACACAACTTGGACTGACTTTGACAGATAACATAATTTTGAGTGATACACAACTTATTTTCGCACATGCGCGTTACAAAACGGTACACTAAAAACACCAAGCTGTCGCTTCTCCTTGATCGTTATTCTCGGGTATTAGTTCAAAGTCATTTGGTATTAACCCTCAATCCGTCACTGATTTTACGTCTATTTCTTGATATATCAACCAGCTTGCAAATCACCCGGTATTGAGTAATTCTATCTTATTACGATCAAAATGTGTATTTACTAATTTAGCTCAACAGAAAACCGGTCGGGCGCCACAACTTATTTTGCTATTTTACGTCCGTTCGTGCCGATGCTAAATTGGATTAGTGTGCTGTCTGTGCTAAAGGTTAAGGCCCCAGTAGACAAGGAACTGGAATCGGAATGGGCTTCGTTTTTCTATTTTATCGCTAAGAGTTCGATTCGCTTTTCTCCATTAAAATGTATTATTTAAGCGGACGAAACTGCTTTTATGGCATTGCCGCATTATGGAAGAGATACATGGAATTTCTTTTTAACAGAAGGTTGGTTTAATTTAGCTCAATTAATCGTCAACGTTCTATGTGTATATCATATTTACCGACAACGCTACCAATTTCTTAGGGTCCAAAAACCAATTAAAAAAGTTAAGATATAATTTTTTTCAAGACAAGACAAATTCCAATTCCACAGAAAACTTCCTAATGTCTAAGCAAATAACATGGAAATTTAGCCATCCTTTAAGTCCCTACTGGGATGTGTAAAATTTAGTTTTAAAGAACTTAATACTATCCTGGTCCAAATTGAAGCCATTTTAAACTTTCGTCCTCTTCAATGATTATTTAATGATGCTAATGACATGTCTTGTCCTGCTGCTAGACATTTCCTAACTTTCTTTCCAGAGAAAGATACCTTCAACATTCCTGAAACTCGTCTGTAACATTATCAAAGATGTATTTGAGTCCAGTAAAATTTTTGGAAACGTTGGACAAAGGAGTATCTTAATATTCTTCCAAATATATTAAAATAGTTGAAGCTTCTACCAAATTTAAAAATAAAAGATGTATTGGTAAATGATGACAATACTTGCCCCTTAGAGTGGCCTTTAGCCAAAATAATTTAATTCATTCATAGTACAGATAAAAAGGTTCGACTGGTAAAGATTGAGACTAAAGAAGAAATTTTTACCAGAAAATTACCACTTCCTAATATTAACTTCTGAAATGATTGTATTGAAATTATTCATTTACAGATCAGAAATTTACCCTCCTCAGATTTGTTAAACTATATTTTTTATTTTCTTTCCAAATTAAATTTTCCACTTTTCTTCTGAAGCTAAATAACTTCAATGTAAGGGTTTCTTAACGCCGTAAATTTAAGATGGTCCTTTGAAGTTATTAGTATTTCAAAGTTTATTTCGGTGTGTTTTATTAAGGTATTTTGCAAAACGAACCAATAGTTACAATCAACGACTGTGGAAGTTACAGGGTGAAGTGGTCGTCGATTTGTAGTTTTTAATTTGTCAAATCGTTAACTTTTTGCAGTTCTCTAGCTGTACCTTCACGTTTTTATCCTACTACCAGGATTATGAGAGTGTCATTTGCAAAGGTGGTTATTGTATTATTTTCTAGTTTCAGAATATCAATAGTATGTAGTCCCGTATCTACTGATACAGGACAGGTCCTAATACACTTCCTTGTGGTACTCCTGCTTTGATTTCTTTTAGTTCTGAGTAAACCTTCTTCTGCTTTATTCTAAATGCTCTATCTGTAATTGTAATGATTCCAATAAATATGTGTATTGTCTTGGCATTGATATGTTTAATTTATGTTTAAATAACTCATGCCACACTTTGTCGGAAGAGAAAAATGATAGAATCGAAATGATCGAAACTATAAATAGTCAAAAGTACAAATGATCAAAAATGTAATTGGTCGGAATTTATATTTTCCAACTTAGGCTGGATTGAATTTTTGTTGCATACACACGTTTAATACATACGTACAATTAAAAATATTTTTAATTACAGGGTGATTCACAAATGTATGATGGTAGTTTTTTGCAAAACCTCAATAATTCTACTGTGACGATAGGGAAGCATATTTTCAAAAAGTACTATTCAATATGGTATTTTGGCGACACAATTTGGCACAATACATATCTCTTTTGTAGTGGGAACTACAAGATAAAATTATTTTTTTAAAAATGAGGAGAGAAAGAGAGAGAATCGCATTCTGTCGAACGTGTCGTATTGAAATATCAGAATTCCACTGCTGGTTGCAGATCTAAGACGTTTTAATTGGTCAAATAACACATTTTTCAAGTCTAAGAAAAAAGAAGAATATTTGAACTTGAATCCCTTTAAAATTGTGAATTTGTTCTTATTTTGAATTATTAAGGGATTCAATATTTATTTTTATTTTCCAGGAAGGCCACTAGAAGAAAATAAAGCAAACCATTTTAGTAAACTAGGAAGATTTATTTATGTGTGTGTGTGTGTGCGCGCGCGTGTGTGTGTGCGTGTGTGTATGCGTGTGTGTGCGCGCGTGTGTGTGTGAGTGCGCGCGTGTGTGCGTGCGTGCGCGCGCGCGCGTGTGTGTGTGTGTGTGTGTGTGTGTGTGTGTGTGTGTGTGTGTGTGTGTGTGTGTGTGTGTGTGTCTGTATCCACCATAACTCATGAACCGATACAAAGAAAAACACCAAATTTTAAACTTAAGCTTTATTCCGACCTGCGGTGAACTGATTAGATTTTGGACAGAGTCGGAACATTTGGGGGTACTTTATTGATGGTCATTTTTATATTTTATTGAATATATTCGTTATTTACGTTTGGAGAAAAAAATTCTTCAAATAAAAGGTACCTACAATATTATTTTCTATAATTTTTGTTCTTCATAAAATTTTCCTAAAATGGTCCGTATTCGAGAAATTTGACAAAATGTAAAAAAAACTAATTTTTTAAAAAAATTGTTCAAATAAAAGTTGTTTGTAATATAATTCTCTATAATTAATTTGTATTTTCGCCATTTTCTGAGTATACATAATCGAATATGCTCTTTTGAATTAAAATAAAATGAACTCTGTGCAACTTTCGGTTATACCGGAAGTGACCACTAACTTCGTTATTTTAAAGGGAATACCCCATATTTTTTTTTAATTTTAGATTCAGCATGAAATTCTGTAAACAACGATACTCCATTTGCCTATTCTAGTTATAGCGGATTTGGCGTTATTCAATTTTTTTCTACATTTTTAGTCGCCGGTAGACATTTTCTTAAAGTCGTCTATCTCAGGTACTATATCTATCAGATACTTAAAATTTTAACCGGAGGTAGTAGATGGGATGTACTTCTTAAGAATATTTAGTTATTCCTTATTTGTTGTACGGGGTGTTTGCAAATTATTTTTAAAAATGAAATTTTTTAAACATAAAAAACTTTTTTATTTTAAAGAGAACACCCTATATATTTTTTAAATTTAGGATTCAGCATGAAATTCTGTAAACAATGATACCATATTTGCCTATTCTAATTATAGCGGATTTGGCGTTATTCATTTTTTTTTTTAATTTTTAGTCGTCGCGCCGGTAGGCTGTCGACTGTCTCAGGTACTATTTCTGTTGGATACTTGAAATTTTAGCCAGAAGTAGTAGATGGGATGTACTTTTAAAAACATTTACAGTTTTCTGCAACAAAATATGTCGTTTAAAAAGTTTAAATTTTTTTAATGATAAGGTACATACTAACTAAAAACAATTTTTATTAAAAGCACATGGTTTAAAAAAATCATTTTATCAAATGTTCAAAATGCCCCCCGTTAGCTTCTAAACATTTTAACAATCTTTTTTCAACATGATTAGTTGTTGCTTTACGAATCATTTCACCATCTAACTCGTTAAAGGCATTTCGAACTCTTTGCTCTAATTCTTCTTTAGTATTAATTTGGGTAGAGTACACTAAATTTTTAATATGACCCCATAAAAAAAATCAACAGGCGATCTTGCAGGCCAAAGCCAAGGACCATTTGGACCTATCCATCGGTCTTCAAAGAGTGCTGTAATTTCTTGATTTACATAGTATGTTGAATGTGCTGGGGCACCATCCAACTGGTACCAAAAATTATTATTTGGTAGCTGGTTTAAAATGTCGGCAACTACTTCTCTAAGAATTCTAATGTATCTTTCTGAGGTCAGTCTTTCATTATAAATGTAATAAAAAGCTCTTCCAAAACCGATCACTGCAAACACATTAAAACTAAATTCGTACTGAAATTGTGCTTCACGATAAAAATGTGGATTTTCGTTTGCCCAGAAATGACATTGCTTGCGATTGATGATCCCTTTACGTGTAAATGTCGAATCGTCTGACCACAAAATTTTGTTTAAAATCTCGGGATCTTCTTGAATTCGTACCAATAACCATTCGCATAATTCAGTTCGTCTTATTTGATCACCATCTCGCAACTCATGAACTTTTCTTTGTGCATAGGGATGCCATTTATTTAGTGCTAAAATTCGTTGTATTGACCCTCGACTAATATTTAAATTATCTTGAACCATTCTAATGGAGGCGTGAGGATACGCAGTAAAATACCCTAATACGTTAATTAGATTAACTTCTTCATCTCGGACATAATGTTGACGGTTTCTTCCCGGGTTTTGTTTAAAATTATTCAAAAAGTTAGCTTCGATTCTATCAAATTTCTGTCTGTTCATTGGTGGCAAATGAGGGTATCGTTCATTAAACTTGCGGCAGGTTCTACTTTTGATTCGATTACATTCTCCATGAATGTAAAATAAATTAAGAATATCTTGGTTGGTATATTCTTCAATATTTTCCATATTTTCCATATTTTGAACGCAAAAAATACACAACTTACATACATAGAAATATGACAATTCAGTTTGTTGACAGATTGTTGTTTAGCATATTTCCACGGCATACTAAGATAAAAAATTAAAATGTAAAACTATACTATATTATGTAGGTGCATGCGTAAAATTTAAATTTAAATTTTCTTAAAATTGGCGAGAGATAATTATAGGGAATTAATAGTGCAAATGAAGATCAATGAAGAATAATTTTCTGAACAAAATGAAATAAAAATATACAGGATTTTCCATTTAAAATAAAAAAAATTTTCATGTTTAAAATATTTATTTTTTAAAATAATTTCCAAACACACAGTCGAAGAAACGATGTACAAGTAAATTTAAAAAAGCAAATGTCTGCCGGCATATAAAAGTTTATAAGAAACTGAATAACGCCAAATACACTATAATTAGAATAGGCGAATGGGGTATCATTGTTTACAGAATTTCATGCTGAATCTAAAATTTAAAAAATATATAGGGTGTTCAATTTAAAATAAAAAAGTTTTTTATGTTTAAAAAATTTCATTTTTAAAAATAATTTGCAAACACCCCGTACAACAAATAATAAATAACTAAATATTCTCAAGAAGTACATCCCATCTACTACCTCTGGTTAAAATTTTAAGTATTCAATAGATATAGTACCTGAGATAGACGACTTTAAGAAAATGTCTACCGGCGACTAAAAATGTAGAAAAAAATTAAATAACGCCAAATCCGCTATAACTAGAATAGGCAAATGGGGTATCGTTGTTTACAGAATTTCATGCTGAATCTAAAATTAAAAAAAAATATGGGGTATTCCCTTTAAAATAACGAAGTTAGTGGTCACTTCCGGTATAACCGGAAGTTGCACAGAGTTCATTTTATTTTAATTCAAAAGAGCATATTCGATTATGTATACTCAGAAAATGGCGAAAATACAAATTAATTTATTCTCTATAAAGTTGTAATGCCCGTCTTACGTGGGACAGGTGTATACATAATTTCTCTAAAATGGACCGTTTCTAGATATTTGAGAAAATGTGCAAATTTCGAATTTTAAAGAAAACTAAAAACGGACAAAGGAGAAAACATTAAATTTTATTTCGGCCTGAGGTAAACTGATTAGATTTTGGACAAAGTCGGAACATTTTGGGGGGTACTTTATTGGTGGTCATTTTTATATTTTATGGAATATATTCGTTATTTACGTTTGGAGAAGAAAATTCTTCAAATAAAAGTTACTTATAATATTATTATCTATAATTTTTGTTCCGTGTTAAATTTTCCTGAAATGGTCGGTATTCGAGAAATTTGACAAAATGTGCAAAATTTTGATTTTTAAGAAAATTATTAAACTAAAAGTTGTTTGCGATATCGAAAATTGAAGGAAAAGTGCTAAATTTAAATTTTTCAGTATTTTTCGTTTTCAATATCTATAGAAAAATGTTTCGAGGTAGATGTATGCGGAAAATGTATATATTTAGTTTATCCTCTAAACATTTTTAGAGATGCTGCAATAGGTTAACTAGATAGGAAGGTCATGTGTTGGACACATCAGATTTTTACGAGTATGAAAGTGCACCAAAATTTTTATTATAATTATTATATTTTAATAATTTACAACAAAAAATTAATTTCTCTTTTGCGTTCCTGTATAGAATATTTTTAAATATCTGACAAATTTTTGACCAAAACCAGATCAAATGTGGGAAGTAACATCAATCATTCGTTTCCGTAATTTTGTTGTCACGAAACAATCATAATTTTTTATGTAATATAATAATCGTGTATTTCACCATTGTATGTGAACGTAATTCACAATTTTGCACATATTACGTAATTTGTTTTGTTTGACAATAGTGACAATATAAATTGCTATGCGTAACATTTGATTTAAGGGTTAAATTAATGTTGTATCGAATCTGATACAGTATATCCCGAGAAAAACGCATAAAATTCATCAGTACTTTTTAGTCCTTGCAATAAAATAAAAATTAACTTACAAAAATTTACAATAGTGTGATACACATCGATACAAAAAATTAATAATAATAATAATTTATTCAGCAAAAAAAAATACAATATAAATAAGTACATACAATAGTTATTTTCCTAACAAGTGCGGAAAGTGGAAAGCGGAGTTCGGGCAAGCGGTCAAGTGCGGGAAAGACACTTTACGCATGAGTTAGGAACATTATTTTTTCTACGACCGTATATACAAAAAAGTTTGGAAAATTATTTTATTTCAACATATACAAATCTTTAAATAAAAACAACTAATTATTATGGATATCAATGTTAAATACACAATTTGTAGCATTTTGTAAATTATGTAAAATTGCCGGTACAGAGGAATTAGTTGGTGTTAATTGGATGTTAATAGTCGTAACGCTCGTAGATTGAAAAGATGACGTGGACGGGAGTGACATCGGTTGCAGGTTGCATGAAGGTGAAAATGACGGTGGCAGCAAAGGTTGCAAGTCATTTCTATTTGAAAGAATTTTATTCGAAATATTTTTCTTCTGTGTTTCGGAGTCCTCCAAATAGCCTTCAGCGATAGTAGTGGACTTCCAGCCACCGAGACGTTTTATATTGGTAATCGCTTCACCTGAGTCTGCTAGGAATGTTGCTGAAGAACGTCTAAAACGGTGTCCTGTATACCGTTCAGGATTAGGTAGACGCAAATATGCAGCAATCTCTGTTGGCATCTTACCAATGGTGTTTACGCCAACGCACTGAATTGAGCATTTTCCCTTCTTATAACATCCGAGGTAAAAAAACTATACAATAGGTAAGGCCAAATATTCATAATTTTACTTTCCCGCACTAGTGCGGGAAAGTGATTTTTTCCCGCACTAGTGCGGGAAAGTGACACTTTCAAAACTAAAATGCGTGCGGGAAAGTGGGTAAAAATACACGGTCGTAGAAAAATGATTTTTTGTTAGAATTTTACAATAAACTGGATGAATAAATCCTTGCTCGACAAGTGAGCATAAGTTAAAAAATATATACAATAAGTAATTAATTTAATTTAATAGATAACATTTTTTTTTTTAACAATTTTAGTCCACTTAAGACCTACTGGTTGCGCGTGGGTAAAACTTTTTTTTTTTTATTTATTTTCTTATATAAGGTACATGTACAAATTCTAACTACGAAATATGTATAAATTATTTTAAAATTTCAAACAACTTTTTGAAATAAAAACATTTTAGAATCAATAAAATGAAATATACTACTCTGTATCTGTAGCGCGTGGAGGATTGGTTAACGCACGGCATTTGTGCCTCACTAGACCCATTGTGCAGATAGGCACCTTCTAGCTCGTGAGCCAGCATACAGATTTAATGTAGTTGACAACGTCACCAAGAGGGGCTTCTCTTATATCGGCCGGTGTTAGACAAAACTCGGCGAACACAAATTTTCTAACAAATGAGAGCATGGGGCAATCATAGAGGATATGCTTGCTGGCCTCATCTTCTTGTTCGTACTCCCTGCAGAGGACGGCTTCTAAAAGACCCATGATATGGAGATGTTTCCGTATTTGGCAATGATCCGTCGCAGATTTTGTCTAGTCATAGACAAGTATTTGTTTGTTGTAGTGTTGAACTTAAAAACCCCCTGGCACGTCTGCAGCTTCTTGTTTCATCCTATCTTTCCTTGAATTTCACAAGGGAACGTTCTTTAATTGGGCTTGTCACTACCGATGTGTGCTATAGTATAGTTTTAGAGAAAAAAAAAGGAAATAATTAATATTTTCGAAACTGCTTAAGGTATTTCAGTGATATTTAGTACGCAGTGACTATTAACTGTCACTGCTTTATTTTTTTAATGCAAAAATAATTTTCAGCTTTAACAGTGGCGTGCCTACGGGCACTGATTTCGATATTTTTGAAGAAAAAAAAATGGTACGCTAATAATTTTTCCCTGTTCAATTTGAAACATAAGAGCTGTCTTGAGTTGTTTCCTTTACTGCGCCATTTTTGAGTAAAACAAGTAAAAACCGTTGTAATAAAAAATAGTTATTTATGCAACAAGTATGTAAAGTTACTCTTTTTTGACGAATGTGAATGTTGTCAATCACATGAGTCAAAAAAAGGACTTTATACACGGGTTGCATACAATATTTTTTTACTATCGTACACATTATCCATTAATATTAGAAATATAAAAGTTACTTTTTTCTACTACCTTGCTACTATACGTACTAGTGAAAAAAGTATCTTTTATATTTCTAACATTAGTGGATAATGTGTATGGTAGTAGAAAAAATATTGTATGCAACTCGTGCAACATTCACATTCGTCAAAAAAGGGTTAATTTACACACTTGTTGCATAAATAACTATTTTTACATTAGTATTGTGACGAAAGTCTAATTTATTTAAAGTTTATTTATTTAAAAACACTATTTACAATTTATTTCAGACGTACTATTTAATTTATATAATATTTAGACACTAACTAACAATTCTAATTTATTTCTTATACTTTAACTTTTCAATACAATGTTCTATATTAAACTAAACTCGGCGCTGATACGTCGGCTATTTATATTAATCCAACTTTGCTACTGGAAAATGCTGGAGGCTCGCGAAGATTTAACTTCTATGACTAAACGGCACTCCCCGCCGTTCCAGCTGTTTCCAGTCCATCAGCGGCAGACATTTCGTCGTTTCTTGTATATTCGAGACGCGGTCCGGCTGTTTCCACACGTCAGCGTTGCTTCGATCACGAGTCGGTTGCGTGCGTACACAGGGTCGGATTAGGAATTCATGACAGTATGTACTTTACACACGGTAGTAGAACAAAATATTTAGCAAACCATATTTAGTTTTCTATATAAATCCACACCCTTAAATATTCGCATGTCATTAAGAAACGCTCTGTATTAAGAGACCAAGTTATTTTCTGATTTGTAGGGTATTATTATTAAGTTTTGTTTAAAATCTAGGCCAAAACTGGGATGTCAACAACCCAACAACTGAACTAACAAATAATATAAGAAGCGAGAAACTGTTTGGATGAATTAGCGTATGCAAAAGTCTTTGACCTCGTTTTCATAGTGTGTATACTCAAGAGAAACGTAAAAACTGCACTAGTCGCGACCAACTTAGTCATTAATAATAATTAAAGAGCATAACTTCAAAAGGGTCTAAGTGCCAAAAACGTGGAAAAAATTATGTGTAATATAAAAATCGTATACATCATATACGCACATATACATTCGCCATGTTCATCTTACTACAAAAAATGAATTTCTTTTAAAATGAACTTAGAACCATTTGTATACCATTAGAGTTGATATATTGAACATTTTTATGTAGAAATGTATATTTTTTAAATTTTGGCACTCCCTGTTGAAGTTAAGGTCTTCAATTGTCATTAGAAATATTTATGAAAGATAACACATAATAAAGAATTTACGAATCTGAAACATCCAATTTTTAAAAAAATACTTTTGAATAAGTCTTTTGCTGAGTCTTCCTAAAATTAGAATCAAATGATGTCCGGTTATTAATTTAATTTTGAATGGTTAATATTTTGATAAAAAAAGTGACTGTCCGAAAACGCCGATACTTGAATTTTGGAATAAATATTCCTCCAGATATTTTAGATAAAAGGAACACCATTGATCAGGAATAAATATTAAGATATGTCAAAAATAACAACAATGTGTTACATAAACAGATAATAATTTTTTCAGTTGCCTGCTGACAATATTAATAAGAAATTAGACAAATTTCCTACATTTCATGGAATGACAAAAAGTTGTTTTTAGAATCCATTATTACTTGAAAAAAGTGCTAGAGAATTTAATATTCTTCCAAACTAGATATTCCTGATAATATTTATCAAAATGATATGAAACTAAAACCACATAAAAATACAGTTTTCGGTCCTTTACAGATTGTCAAATAAAGAAGGATGTTGGTTAACAATGATCAGATAACAATCCATAAACATTTACCTCCTTCTATTAATAGTGGATAATATTTCAGTTTATGATAATGTACAATTAAAAGATTTAAAAGTATAGAAAATAATGAGGAAAATAGGTTCAACACTTTATTCGGATACCGTTGATCATTATTTAATTTTAATTTGTTAGTTATAATTTCTGAGCCCCTTCTTTTGGGGTCTCAGTATTACATTCGTGCTGACAAAAAAATTTTCTTACCCCACTTTTTAATACTTTTTTCACGTTTCCGATCATTCTGAGTCCGAAAATGCAAAAAAAAAAATTCGTCTGGTCGTCTGTGTGTATGTATGCCGGCACAATAACTGTAGAACAAAAGTTCTGATTTTCTTGAATAATTGCTTCTAACTTAGAACCCTATGGATTTTCAGAATTTTCGGTTCATCCAACTACTTTAATATCAAAGTTCTTAAAATATGTCCAAGCATTTCTTGTGTCAATTATTTCACGCATTCCAATAATTTCTAACGTCTAACATGGCAAACATTCCAATATTAGGTACTCCAACAACCTGTCAAAAAACAGCTGTGATTGTAAAGGTGACATTTCTAAGGGGGGTTGCGACTTTCATAGTTACAACCGTCATCTTATTTAAAATTATAAAAATAATAGTAGTTGGGTGTCCAAAATCTGAACTGTGAATGTATATGAAATATATTCGTTCAGTTAAACGCAATGGCATACTTTTTCGTTATGTAGTATGTGCGTAGATAAGCTGATATCCATGTGGGTGTAGAAAAAAATTTTAAGGTGAAGGGGGAAAAAAGTCCTTTATATCTCACAAGGAAAGTCAATGTTTAATTATTTAACAAAACATTGAGTGCGACCTGTTTCGAAGTGTCATCACTTCATCTTCAGGCTCGCCTAGTGGAAAGGAGAATATGTGGTGTAAGGTGTGTTAACACTTAGAGCAAACGATATATAAAATAGTAAAAAAGAGAAAACTCACCATACTCTCCATCCACTAGGGAATAACTACAAAACAAGTTTCATCAAATGTTGGGTGAAATAAATTGTAAAATGAACAAAGTTTACAAGTAATAAAAAGTTAAAAATATTTGAAAAACAAATATTAGTCAATTGAAATAGTAAAATTTAAAATATTCAAGACTATACAAAACAAATCACATACATTAAACAGATTAAAAGATAAGGCTTATTTTAAACATCCTTGTTTTTTCAAAAAACTAACATTTTTGAAAGGAGACCTGTCAAGTTAAGGCCTCTACAGGTGGTGGCAAGTATTAACAAAAAAAAAATTCTTGGGTAAACCCATGACAGGGTATAGGTAATAAGATGTAAACTATGAGTGAAGAAATATTTATTATTTATTATATAAGATTTGAACCATGAACCAATCACCAAGTGTATGTGATGTTGTAGGAAGAAGAAAGAAGAAGAAATGACTGGGTTAACTGTTGTGAAGCAACTGAAGAATAAAAGAAGAAAATGACGGATGTGAAATCACACAATCTAACCTAATCTTTAAACGTGCTCGTTGGTTTCTTATGGGAAAAAAAAATTACTTACTGAAATGTACCCCTTGCAAGAAAATATGTGAATAGAAATAAAGGGGAGGTTAAAAAGGAAGTTAGAAAGATAAATTTAGATTAGTGTTGAGAAAACAGGAGGAGTTTCTGACATTATCTGGGCATTTAAGCAACCAACAGGATTTAATTTTAAATTTCTCAATATCTCGAGGCTTTCGAAGCTATTAAGAGGAAATCTATGGTAGGAACTATGTAGGATTTCGAAACCTTCAGTTGAATCGAAGTCGTGATTTGAGTCCAGTAGGTGGTTGGCAAAATGTGAAAAACCTGTTGTATTTTGGTTAAGACAACGCAAATGTTCTTTTAAACGGATCTTGAAATTTCGAAATGTGCGTCCCACATAGAAAGAATGGCAAGATTTATAAATTCCAGATAAGTCAAAGGGATCTAATTTATCTTTATTATGAACAAATAACTTATGCAATGAGGAGGGGGTTTTGAAAGATACTTTAAAGTGGTCTTTAAGTAAGCTTGCCACTTTATAGGATGCTTTTCCAATAAAGGTAAGAGAAATGTATTTCTTACTGGTGGTTAGTTCATGTACCATATTAGGATTGTTTATATATACTAAGTTTTGTTGAATTTTATTTTGTTTATGTGTTAGCATTTTATCAATAATATCTAGTTCAAAGTTGTGATCTATAGCAATAGTTTTAATTATATTTAGTTCCTTATTAAAGTTTTCCGTAGACAGAGGAACGTTTAATAGCCTCTCTAAGTAGCAATTAAAGGCAGCCAATTTATGTGTTGCTGGATGGTTAGAGGTATTGTCTATAACTGTGCCTGTATGTGTTGGCTTTCTATAGATGTCAAAGTTGAACCTGTTATTATTGTGTGAGATTTTAAGATCTAAGAAGTTAATAGATTTGTTTATTTCAATTTCTAATGTGAATTTAATATTAGAATGCAAGTCATTAATATAAGTCAAGAAGTCATTTAATGAGTCCAAGTTACCTGACCACAAAATCAAAATATCATCAACATATCTATAATAGAATTTCACATTTGAGTGGAAAGGGTTGTTTTTAAGGATTTTTTCTTTTTCAAAATTGTGCATAAATATGTCTGCTAATATTGGGCTAAGTGGAGATCCCATAGAAAGTCCATTTGTTTGTGAAAAGATTTCATTGTTGAATGAAAAAAAGTTTTATTCTAAACAAACCTTGAGAAGGTTCAAAAATTCTACTAGTTCAATATCAGACATATTCGAACTTGACAAATGTGATTCCACAAAACCTAGAACCTCTGGTATAGGAATATTTGTGAATAAGTTTGATACATCTAAAGAGATCAAAGAATCTATATAATTAATGTGAACATTTTTGATGTTGTTTACAAGTTGTACACTATTTTTGACTGTATGTGTAAAGTGATCTTTATAATGGATTTTGAGTATGTCATTCAACCACTTTGATGTATAATATGTTGGTGAATTTATATATGACACGACAGGGCGGATTGTAAAATCCACAAATCTGACAATTTTTGATGACATACCAATCCGCCCTGTCGTGTCATAACTTAGTATATATTAACAATCCTAATATGGTACATGAACTAACCACCAGTAAGAAATACATTTCTCTTACCTTTATTGGAAAAGCATCCTATAAAGTGGCAAGCTTACTTAAAGACCACTTTAAAGTATCTTTCAAAACCCCCTCCTCATTGCATAAGTTATTTGTTCATAATAAAGATAAATTAGATCCCTTTGACTTATCTGGAATTTATAAATTAACTTGTAACTCTTGCCATTCTTTCTATGTGGGACGCACATTTCGAAATTTCAAGATCCGTTTAAAAGAACATTTGCGTTGTCTTAACCAAAATACAACAGGTTTTTCACATTTTGCCAACCACCTACTGGACTCAAATCACGACTTCGATTCAACTGAAGGTTTCGAAATCCTACATAGTTCCTACCATAGATTTACTCTTAATAGCTTCGAAAGCCTCGAGATATTGAGAAATTTAAAATTAAATCCTGTTGGTTGCTTAAATGCCCAGATAATGTCAGAAACTCCTCCTGTTTTCTCAACACTAATCTAAATTTATCTTTCTAACTTCCTTTTTAACCTCCCCTTTATTTCTATTCACATATTTTCTTGCAAGGGGTACATTTGAGTAAGTAATTTTTTTTTCCCATAAGAAACCAACGAGCACGTTTAAAGATTAGGTTAGATTGTGTGATTTCACATCCGTCATTTTCTTCTTTTATTCTTCAGTTGCTTCACAACAGTTAACCCAGTCATTTCTTCTTCTTTCTTCTTCCTACAACATCACATACACTTGGTGATTGGTTCATGGCCCAAATCTTACATAATAAATAATAAATATTTCTTCACTCATAGTTTACATCTTATTACCTATACCCTGTCATGGGTTTACCCAAGAATTTTTTTTGTTAATACTTGCCACCACCTGTAGAGGCCTTAACTTGACAGGTCTCCTTTCAAAAATGTTAGTTTTTTGAAAAAACAAGGTTGTTTAAAATAAGCCTTATCTTTTAATCTGTTTAATGTATGTGATTTGTTTTGTATAGTCTTAAATATTTTAAATTTTACTATTTCAATTGACTAATATTTGTTTTTCAAATATTTTTAACTTTTTATTACTTGTAAACTTTGTTCATTTTACAATTTATTTCACCCAACATTTGATGAAACTTGTTTTGTAGTATTCCCTAGTGGATGGAGAGTATGGTGAGTTTTCTCTTTTTTACTATTTTATATATCGTTTGCTCTAAGTGTTAACACACCTTACACCACATATTCTCCTTTCCACTAGGCGAGCCTGAAGATGAAGTGATGACACTTCGAAACCGGTCGCACTCAATGTTTTGTTAAATAATTAAACATTGACTTTCCTTGTGAGATATAAAGGACTTTTTCTCCCCCTTCACTTTAAAATTACCTCAACTCACACATGGCTACCCCCCTTTTCAATAGAAAAAAATATTAGTAGGTAGTTGGGTGTCCAAAATAGGAACTCTGATTGGTGGATTATATTTTTTGCAGTGTTCTCACTATCTAGAAAGGATATAAAACATATTCGTTCAGTTAAACACAATGGAATACTTTTTGTTATGTAGTTTGTGCGTAGATAAACTAATATCCATGTGGGTGTAGAAACAAATATTAGTAGGTAGTTGGATGTCCAAAATATGAACTCTGATTGGTGGATTATATATTGTTGCAGTGTTCTCACTACATAGAATGGATATAAAATATATTCGTTCAGTTGAACTCTTTCGTTTTGTAGTCTGTGCTAATTAGTAATTTGTGCAACAAGAGTAGATATGGACAATCCACTCGAGTTGTAGAGTATTTTTTCTACAACCTACTAACGAAAATCGAAAAATAAAAAATCGAAACATCGAAAATTAAAATAGAAAAATCAAATAATCGAAAAAAAAAAAAAATCGAAAAAACGAAAAATTAAAACATTGAAAAATCGAAAAATCAAAATATCCAAATCGAAAAAACCAAAAATCGAAAAAACCAAAAATCGAAAAAACGAAAAAAAGGCAATGAATAGTGACATTTCACATTTGACAATTTGACACTACGTTTAACAACAAAAAAGAAAATAAAATCTGTAAATTGTGTTTTATTTTTAAAACATTTTTTTAAATATTGAAATGTTGAGCTAAAAAAAAAACATTAAATTTTTAAATTCGAGAAATTTGACAAAATGTGCAAAATTCTGACTTTTAAGAAAATTATTAAACTAAAAATTGTTTTAACATTACTGACCTACCTAGCTTTGTGCTAATATCGGAATACGATTATGTCTACCGGTGTGAAGTTAGCAGAAACTTTTAGCAGTAAAAATAACCGAAAACACCCGATCGGTAACATCCCTTAGGACTCGTCAAACAGGGTAAAATTAACCCTTAAAATTAAAAAAATAATTGCCCTTTGAAGGTGATAAAATTCCTACTTGCTTTTAGATTAATAAATAAATTTTCTAACAAACGGTATAAACAAACATCCCTTCAGGCCCGTTTAACAAGGTGAAATTAACCCTTAAAAGAAAATAATTACCCCATAATGGCGATCAAATCCCATATTGGTAATACAGTCGAAAAATAATAAAAACACTTACTAACACACACTATTGGCGAAAATCTCTTCCAACACGTAAAACAGGGTTAAATTAACCCTTAAATGTCAAAAAAAAATAATTACCCTATGACGGCGATCATATTCCAACTTGATTTTACAATCAAAAAATAATAAATATGCGAAAATTCCTTAAGAGCCGTCAAACAGGGTGAAATTTACTATTAATAAATAATTATTCCACAAAGGCGATCAGATCTCAACTTAATTTTACAATCAGAAATTCAAAAACATACACTATAAGCGAAAATCCCGTTTGAACTGTCAAACGGTGAAATTAACCCTTATAATTGAAAATGAATAATTACCCTATGAAAGCGATTAGATCCCAACTTGTTTTTTACATTCAAAAAATCATAAACACTTTCTAAAATATACTGTACGCGAAAATCCCTTTGAACCTGTCAAACAGGGTGAAATTAACCCTTAAAATTAAAACAACAATTATCCTATGAAGACAATCAGAACCCAACTTGATTTTAAATATAAAAAATCATAAATATATTTAATTAGGTACTAAAATACATTGTGAGCGAAAATCCCTTCAGACTCATCAAACTCCCTTCATAGGGTAATTATTTAATTATAATTAAAAGGGCTATTTTAACCCTATACTCACAATGTATTTTATTATTTATTTTAAAGTGTAAGGGTTAATTTTACCGTGTTAGACGGGTCCGAAGGGATTTTCGCTAACAGAGTATTTTACCAAGTGTAATTATAATTGTCCTGATGTAAAACCAAGTATGTAGTAGGAATTTGATCGCCTTCATAGAAGTTTTTAAGGGTTCATTTCACCCTGTTCGATGAGTCCGAAGGGATTTTTGCTTACAATGTCGTTTAGTGTATTTATGAATTTTAAAATGTTTTTAAAAATAAAATATTTTTGCTTACAGTGTATGTTATTATTTTTTGAATGTAAAATCACCACTGTTTTTCCGATTGTGTGTTTTCGGCTATTTTTACTGCTAAAAGTTACTGCTAACTTCACACCGGTATTGTCTTGTGATGATTTAGATTTTTTTATCAACATATCAGCAAAAATCCTGCAAAAAATGATTTTATTTACCATTTTTTTACATCATCAATTTGAAATTTAAAGTAAACATTATCGAAGTGTAAAAATATGTAAAATACTAGTAGTCCGGAAATGATTAAACTTTATATCTCCTATTTAAAATAACTGAATCCTAATTCTCGATAACCAGTAGCCTGTCCATCGAATGAAGATATCCACTGTTTATAAGTAACATCATTATTTAACTGTAAATATTTACACTTTGTAAATAAAGTAAATACCGTTTTGTCATTAGCGAGGTCATAGAAGAGTAAAAAAATCGGATCATATTACATCGGACATACTTAAGCTTTTTTATGTTATGATGTAATTAAAATAGTTTCTTTTCATGACTAAGCAATTTCTATATCGAAAGTAAGAAATACATTTACTCAAATTCTTTATTTTGTTACTATTCCAGGTCTAGTTGGGGGTCAATTTTGAAGAGTTAAAATGGATATTATATAAAACAAAATTCTGATACCTTCGTGTGGAAATTAAAGCTCTTTGAAGCACGAGGTAATTACCCCCCAAGAATGTTTAAACATAACTTTTTATAGATACTAAAAATGTATTGCACAAACTATTGAAAGACCAATTGTAGTATTTTTTGTTTAATCTGGCAGAAGCGCTTTTTTACTTTCGTCGGCCGTCTGCCACTCAAAGCGCTTAACTTAGGTTCCGTTGTACGTGCTTGTATCTCAGAATCTCACTCTTCGACTAATATTGCTTATATAATTTTGTTTTTATTTTGATTTCTACTGGATACTGGATCACTAAAGTGATAGTGATACTAAAGTAAGGGTTTTACTTTACAGGTATTTTTATGAAGTTTAGTAAATTAGATTTAAGTTTATGTGATTATAATATCTAAAATTTACCATTGTTGCAAATTATTTTTGTTCTTGGACTTGCAGATAGTAAACACAACAGAAATTAGCAATGAGTAAGAGAAAACAGAATACCTTAGATAATTATTTGTTAAAACCAAAACAAAATAGGGGAATAAATAATTTTTAATTAATACGACGTGTCCTGGGGAACTAGAATCCCCAACTAGTCTTACTGGCTATGCCGACAGTAAATTAAGAATGGTTCTAATTAATATTCGATCAATACGGAATAAGACTGATGAATTGTATTTGTTTTTGGAAGAGTTAGGGTTTCCCCAAATAGTTGCTATTACAGAACACTGGTTACAAGTTGGTGAACCAGTTTTTGTCGAAAAATATACTATCGTCAGCAGATATGATAGAAGTAATACAGACCATGGTGGAACTCTAATTTTATCCTTAGACAAGGACTTTTCTGCTGTATCTAAATACGACTTTCTACAAGCTGAAAATTTCTTCGAATTTTCCATTGTAAACAACAAAAACATTGATTTGTTTATTATTTGTATTTATAGAACACCTAAATCAAATGTTCACCTCTTTCTAGAGAATCTTCTTAATCTACTTGACGCATTGCCTATAAAAAGTAAGAAAATTTTATGCGGCGATTTTAATATTGACTTTGCTAATGTATGTGCTACTCAAAAGTCTTTGATCAATATTTTTGAATCATTCAGTCTCACTATGCACGTAAATTCTCCAACTAGAATCACACAATTATAGATTACGTAGTCTCTGATTTTAAACCCGTTGATGTAGAGCACCAAGTAATTAGCTCAGGTCTCTCAGACCACGAAGCAGTATTTGCCAAATTTTTGATACCCCATACAGCTCCAAAAAAAGTCCCTCAGCTAGGTAGAATTTTCTCTAAGCATAATTTCAAAAATTTCTATAATTTATGTCTAACTACTGATTGGAATGGTCTTTTTAAAGATATTGACTCTAAATTTTTAGACTTCTTAAATAAAATAATTATGTGTTTCAATACAGCTTTCCCCCTTCGCCCCATTAAAACTAAAGGTCATAAATCTTGGACAACTAAAGGAATAAGAACATCATCTAAAAATATGAGGTCGCTCATGTATATTAAAAAGTACACAGATAATCCCCTAATATTAAACTATATCAACAATTACAGAATATTGTATCGGAAAATCACCAAATCTGCTAAGAAAAACTATTACAAAAATCGCATCGCAAGAGCTAAAAACTCCTCCAAAGAAACCTGGTCTATAATAAATGACTTAAGGAATAAAACCCGTTCTTTAAACAGTGTAAATCCTAGCCCAGATGAACTAAACAATTATTTCGTAAATGTAAGTAAAAATATCAAATCTAACATAGCTCCGAGTCAGGATGCTCTCTCCTTCCTCTTACCTACTAAAAGGATCACTGAAAGTTTCTTCCTAAGACCAGTAGACAAGCATGAACTAGTGCAAACCATAAACAACATCCAAAATAAATTTTCCTGTGGAATTGATGGCCTGTCCACCAAAATATTTCTAAATATACCGGATGTAGTAATCAACATTTTAACTTCACTGATTAATGAATCCTTTGAAATTGGTCTCTTTCCTAACTGTCTAAAAACAGCTATAATAATCCCACTTCATAAAGGTGGCGACAAAACCAAAACCTGTAACTATAGACCTATCGCGTTATTGCCTACCTTATCGAAGATAGTAGAACGGCTAATGAAAAACCGTCTTTTGCCCTTTCTTTTCAAGCATAACATCCTCACAGCTCATCAGTATGGCTTTCTACCTAAAAAATGCACTAGCGACGCAATGTTTTCCGTTCTTAATGAAATATACACATCACTTAATGATAAACTTTTCACCGCTTCAGTATTTTGTGACTTCGCAAAGGCCTTCGATTGTGTAAATCATGATATTTTAATTAATAAGTTACAAATTTATGGCATACGGGGTTCTCCTTTACAATGGTTTAAAACTTACCTAGAAAATAGAAATCAACAGGTGCGGGCGAATGGTGACGATTCTACAAATCTAGCAATAAGCAGTGGAGTACCTCAAGGATCAGTATTAGGTCCAATTTTGTTTTTATTATTCATCAACGACATCACAGACTTAAGAATAAGTGGTAGAATTACTTTATTTGCTGATGACACCAGTGTAACCTGGAATAATTCTAACATGCAGACATTACAATCTATCATAAGTGAAGATCTAGTGACTATTAAGTCCTGGTCTGATTCGAATGGACTTTGTTTCAACACCAGTAAAACTGTAGCATTGTCTTACAGAGGTACTTTACAACCTATAACTTTAAACAATAATCTGATCCAAACGGTGACTTCAATCAAGTTTTTAGGTCTTTATATAGACGATTCTCTAAAATGGTCTGCTCATATAGATACCTTAGCAAAAAAATTATCCTCCGCATGTTTTGCCATTAAATCGGTTTCTAAAGAGCTGACTCCTTCTACTACATTAATAACCTACTTTTCCTTATTCGAATCTCACCTTCGCTATGGTTTACCTTTCTTTGGTTCTTGTAGCTTATACCTTTTCGAATCTATTTTTAAACTGCAAAAAAGAGCAATCCGCTATGTATTTGGTTTAAGTAGTAGGACACATTGCGAAAATTACTTCAAAAATTTCAAAATTCTAACCCTTCCTGCTCTATTTATTTTCGAATCCGTCTGCTTAGTTCGCAAGCACATTCAAAATTTATCCGAAAGACCGACTCGTAGATATCCTACAAGAAATTTAGAGACTGATGTTTATTTAACAATGCCCACTTCTGACCTATTAAAACATTCCATTACCTACAATGCCAAAAAATTGTATAATAACCTTCCGATGCAATTAAAATCTATAAATACATACGATAAGTTCCGAAGACTGGCTAAAGCTTTTCTTCTAGAAATACCATATTACACAGTAGCAGAATTTTATAACGTACCTTAGACATTTGAGTTCCACATACAATGGCATTAATTAAATAATTAAATATTAAAGTTTAAATTTAAATTTAAAAATTAAATTAGAATAATTATAATGACGGATATTGCATATCCATTGCAATTGTTATTCCTATTTTGTCTGTTTCTGTTTGTTTTTTCTGCTGTTTAGTTATTTTTATAATATGTTTAGTATTTAAGTTACACGCTTTGTCTATAAAATTTTTGTAAATTTTTTTACGACAATAAAGCATATCTCTCTCTCTCTCTCGGAAGTCGTGAATTTATCACCAGTCGGGGAATGTTTGAGGAAGCGGGTTGGAGTTCGAGTATGGATAAACAAACCGCCGAAACTAGCGCCGGTAGTAGCAGTTGCCACATTTAATATTTTACATAGTTATAAAAAATCGATAGACATTGCCTCTTTTGTCAATACATCTAAAATAATTACATTGCGGGAAAATATTAGGTTTTAATGTACTCTATGGTTCCGGATCAAAATTTTACCTACCCGTTTTCAATTCACAGAAAAAATGATAAAATTATATTAAATGCTTTTTATCAAAACGACATTTTGACAGTTTTTTTTTTGGCTAACATATTTGGTAAATTTTGCGTTATTTTTTCAATTATCCCAATATACAAATCGGGTAGCAAATCTGACATCAAAAATTATCAACCCATCTCAATTCTCAGCATAATACCTAAATTGTTTGAAAACATTAAAACTGATTACCTTACTTATGATTGCTCCGGCTTCATAACTGAAAAACAATATGGTTTTTGTGCTGGAAAATCAACAGAGTTAAATTTAATCACTTATATCGACTTCTTGTCAGTAGCCTTGGATGAAGGTTTACAAATCGATTCCGTCTATACTGACTTTTCCAAGGCTTTTGACAGGGTTAACCATATTCTCCTACTTCAAAAGCTCAACAAATATGGTCTGGGTGGGGTATTACTGCAATGGATTGGCAGCTGTCTAACTAATAGAACCCAAATGGTTAGAGCAAATCGACACTATTCTAACTTATTTCAAGTAACCTTAGGTGTTCCTCAGGGATCACATCTAGGCCCCTTACTATTTGACTTATTCATTAATGACATAGTTTATTGTTTCCGCTACAGCAAAGCTTTATTATTTGCAGATGACTTAAAAATTTTCCAAATCGTTAAAACCCATGATGATGCCCGTAGAATTCAGTCTGACCTCGATAACTTATCAGAATGGTGTTCTTTAAATGGCATGGACTTGAATGCCAATAAATGCCATATCATGCGTTTTTATCGTTCCCACCTACCTTCAACTACATTTAACTATAACTTAAATGGTCATTTCTTAGACTCTGTTTATCAAATTAAAGACCTTGGAATTATTCTCGATCCTATTTTAAGCTTCAATCAACACATATCTGCTGCTGTCAACAAATCTATGAAAATGTTGGGTTTTATCAAAAGGCTGACCCGTGATTTTACTGACACAACTGCAATTAGAGTTCTTTATTGTTCGTTAGTCAGACCTCACCTTGACTACTGCTACTACTGCTCTTCTGTTTGGTCTCCACACTATATAACATATAGTAGGAAAATATAAAGTGGTCAGCACAACTTTCTCAGACATATAGCTTTTAAATTGGGTGTTTATTGTGAATATGATTTCATGCAACAGTTTCTGAACATTCTCTCCTTGGAAACTAGGCGAAAACAAAGAGACCATAGTTTGTTATTTAATATTATAAATAGTAGAAGTAATTGTCCTGAACTTCTTGAAAAAATAAATCTTCTTGTTCAAACTCGTTTAAGTAGGCAACTGCAAACATTTTATGTACCTTTTTATAGATCAAACCAGGCTTTTAACAGCTGCATTCCAAGAATGCTTAGATTAGCTAACTTGCACAATGATCTCAGGCTGTTCAATATTCCATTTTCATCATTCAAAACTCAATTACGTAATACTGAGCTTTAATGTTAATGTTTTACTGTGTGTTTTCTCTATTTTAACCTTCGACTAACCTATGTTATTATTTTAAATGTTTCTAGTTTGCATGACATGTATGATGTCTTTGTGCAACAGCACCATAACTATTTGTGATATTTTAATTAATTTTTATAATTGTAATTTGTAATTGAAATGGGCTTGCCCGTAAATAAATAAATAAATAAAAAAGTGGGTGGTGGACATCAGTCAACTAAGTTGGGACGTCTTGTTACCACTCCAATAAATAAGTATTCCAAACTATTCGGAAAAGATGGCGATTTGATAATGCATGATAAATCGGTCTATCATAGTAAAGCTGTTACAGAGGTACATAATTTAATTAAAATTTATGAAAACCCAGAGATAGATGTAAGAAATACATCAGATCAAGAAAGACAAAGGCAGATTTTAGAAAATAAACTTAGAAGGTTCTTCTGAAGATGAGGATAGTCTTGTAAATAATGAAGGTAACGTTTGTGAATTAATTAAATTTAGAATAGAGAGTGGCAATGTTGTATTAAAAAAACATTTAGAAAACACTTCATCTTGTACAACCTATATTAGTAGTTATACGCAAAATGAAATAATTGAATTCTGTGTTGAGGAGATTTTAATATTTGACGAAACCACGGACATAAGTCACAAATGTCAATAATCTTAAGATACTGTCACGAAAATTGTCTGTACGAAGATTTCGTAGGTTTTATTGATTGTCACGCAATGTTTGATGAGGACACATTAGAACCAACAGTTAGTGTTAAAATTTTGGCTCAAATCTTACTTAATTTTATTAAAAAAAATAATTTAAATCCCGATAAGTTTATAGGAATTGGAACTGATACTTGCAACTTAATGCTTGGTGAACAAAAAGGAGCCGTTACTGAATTAAAAAAAATTAACTAATGCAATTAAAAGTCCTTGTGCCAGCCACTCATTAAATTTATCTATTTCAAAAAGGTCAAACGTTCAAGGTGTTAGAAATGCCGTTGGCGTTATAAAAGAGGTAAATGCATTTTTTAAAGCTTCCGCAAAAAGAAATTTTTCTTCTTAAGCAAAAGTTAGATGGCCATAGTCAGCTTAAAAGTCTTTGTGAGACCAGATGGGTTGACCGTCACGAATCTGTGCTTCAGTTTCAAAGTACTATTCAAATCATTGTAGACCTACTTGATATTATTTCCCACTGGAAAGATCTGAACGCCTCTTCAAAAGGAGAATGTTCAAAAAATGCTATAGGTTCTACCGTTTTAATAGTTTATTTATGCTCTCTGTCTGATATTTTAGCTTTGACTGTAAATTTAAGTAAAATATTGCGTTATCACCATTTTAAAAGAAAGAAGTCGAAATTCCGAAACTTATTTTAGGACCATTTTTACTTTAGTGTCAGATATTTATAAAAAATTAGATTTAGAAATTATCAAACCAAGAGTTACTCAGAGACAAACGCATCGCCCCAATATATCTGCAGAAAATAACGAATCTTATTTTAGACTTAGCATCTATATTCCTTTGTTAGATAATATATTGCAAGATCTCCAATTTCGTTTTAACGAGGAATCTTTCAATACCTACGAGTTCAATAAATTTTTTCCTTCCATTTTCAATTCAAAAACGGATACTGGAATTAGTCAGTCGATTGAAGTACAGTGCAACCTCGATAATCCGAACCCAGGCTAATCCGAATTACGCTAATCCGAACGCAAATCGTGATGCGAAATAGTCCGAACGCCGCCTCTGCAATCCGAAAGCTGACAGTAAAAGACCTGCAGCGCGGCCCGTGTCGCCCATATGTAGTTTGATAATGCATTTAAATGTACAAAAATAAATATACATACATAGATCTAAAGGTCTAAAAATGTGTAAGAGGTGTTTTATTGTATATTCGTTAATCCGAACAATTCGATAATCCGAACAAGGTCTGACAATTAGGTGTTCGGATTAAAGAGGTTGCACTGTAGTTGCGGAATATATAAACAAATTTGAAAATAACCAAAACAGATTTAATACTTTTAAAATTAAAATCTGAATTCAGTATTTGGAAAAGCGTAAAAAAAGTGATACAGATGGTTTATATTCGTCTTGCGATGAAAATATATTTCCTTTATTAAAAAAATCTGATGTGTCCAACACATGACTTTCCTATCTAGTTATTACAGGCTTTTTCAGGTTATTTTGTACAACCTATTGCAGCACCTCTATAAATGTTTAGAGGATAAACTAAATATATACATTTTCCACATTTTCCTACCTCGAAACATTTTTCTATAGATATTCATTAATAACGAAAATACTAAAAAATTTAGATTTAGCACTTTTCCTACAATTTTTCCATTACGGTCCATTTTAGAAAAATCATGTATAAACAAAAATTATAGAGATCGATATCGCAAACAACTTTTATTTCAAAAATTTTCATAAAAATCAGAATTTTCCACATTTTGTCAAATTTCTCGAATACGGACCATTTCAGGAAATTTTTACGTAAAAGAAAAATTATAGATAATAATATTAGAAGTAACTTTTATTTGAACAATTTTCTTCTCCAAACATAAATAACAGATATATTCCATAAAATATAAAAACGGCCTCCCATAAAGTACCCCCCTAGATGTTTCGACTTTGTCTAAAATCTAATCCTTTCACGTCAGGTCGAAATAAAACTTAAGTTTAAAATTTAATTTTTTTTCTTTATCCGTTTTTGAGTTTTATTCAAATTTCGAAATTTACACATTTTCTCAAATATCTCGAATACGGTCCATTTTGGAAAATTTTGTATAGAACAAAAATTATAGATAATAATATAGGAAGTAACTTTTATTTAAAGAATTTTCTTCCCCAAACGTAAATAACAGATATATTCCATAAAATATGAAAATTACCACCTATAAAGTACCCCCCAGATGTTCCGACTCTGCCCAAAATCTAATCAGCTCATTGGACGCTGGAACAAAGCTTAAGTTTAAAATTTGGTGTTTTTCTGTGTATCGGTTCATGAGTTATGCGATACACAGACACACACACAGGCATCATCGCGAAAATAGTCAAAACGGATTCAGGGGACCTCAAAACGCAAAAATCCGTCGAAAACTCGAATCATGATTCCTATACTTTCCTTATATCTATATACAGATAGGAAAGTAAAAATGCCTATAAATTTTGGTCACTCTACCCGTTAGTGTAGCTTCAGCTGAAAGAAGCTTCTCCTCTCTGTGGCGCCTTAAAACCTGGCTTCGTTCAACAATGGGTCAGGATAAATTAGTTGGGCGATCACTTCTGTTTATACACAGAGACATTCAAGTAAATGAAGACCATATTATAAATAGATTTGCAAATAATAAAAATAGACGACTTGATTTTACGTTATAATTTTTTCCATTTCATGTTTTCTGGTCATGCGAGTATGTTATGCCCAAGAAAATATTTTTGTTTGTTTGTGTTGCTTTCATTTATAAGCTTTCGTGTTATTAATGTTTTTAAAATATGTTTAATATTTATTATACACGTAAAAGTTGTTCTTTTTAAATTTACTTGTATTATATGTTTTTTGTTTGTTTTATTTTTAAATTATATCAGAAATAAAGTCAATATCTTCACTACCCCCCCAAACTTAAACTCTGGATGCGCCACTGACTGAAATGGACATACTAGCGTAATCTATGAATATAATATTAAATTTTTAGTATATTTTTTAAAACCATTTAAAACAGAGGGCGCTGGGCAAGCCTTAACAAATCAAATTTTTCTTTTTTGTTACTATTCCATGTCTGCTTGGGGGTCAATTTTGGGGAGACATATAAATGGAATTTTATAAAAAATCTGATTCCATCGTGTGGAAATTAAAGCTCTTTGAAGCTCTATTTCAAATATATATATATATATATATATATATATATATATATATATATATATATATATATATATAGTACTTTTTCTTTTCCTCCCCAACTTACTCCAAAAGTAAAGCTCAGAAATTCTGAAAAAAATTACGAACGTTGATAATAAGGTGTTGATTAAATGAAAATGATCAAGATTGCATTCCGTTAAGCAGTTTTTTTTCATAAAAAAAGAAAGCTATATTTAAAAAATTGGACTCAAGACAATTATGGCGTAAGAAAACATTTTAAAGATAATTTTTACTTTTGAATCATATATCAAACTTTTTTTTATATTAATTGACTTATCTACATAACGTTTTTCGTTTTTTGACGTTTAAAACTATAAATCAAAAACTGCAATTTCTACTACTCAAATATCTTTAAAAGTCTACTATAAATTTGATCTGTTTGATTTAAATAATTATTTATATCAAATACGCCCATTAGATCAATCTACAAACAATTTTCTGTATGTATATTATACAAAACAGTTTTATTAGCATAAAAAGAATAGAAAATTTATCTTGCCCATCTTCTCTACACACACACACACGCACACAATAATTCTTCTCAGATATCTAATTTTAATTAGTATCTCGGTATATCTACGTGTTCATGAGCTTGAAATAGGAGATTATGCATATAGAATAAATAAATACACCCAGTCGAGCAGATGCTCCAGAAATATGATTCTTTTGTGAAAGCATATGGCGCGTTACATCACCTCTTTCATGTGCAGCGCGAACACACACCTCTTCTTTTTTCTACTTTTTACGACCTACCGTGCTCCGTGTCATTCGGCGAATTCAATTATCTATTTTTCGACTAATGACAGAAAGAATGCAGACTTCTTTTGTGAAGGAACACGTTAATTTTAATCTGCTACCAGACATTCTTTAATAGGGGAGACGTGATTACAGATTTAGTACCTAAATGTTTATTCTTATTTTTATATTAAATATGAAGGATTCAAGTGGGTTCTTGAAGTAGATGTCAACCTTATAGGGTTTCTAATAATTTCAGCATATTTTAGATCCTTATCTAGAGCTGTCTACTGGAAAAAAATTATTTAGAACTAGAAATGAATTCTGTAGGGGACTAAGTGGCATAAGCTGAATTGTTAGTGAATTGAAAACTAATATTTTGAAGATTTCAAAACCGGAGGTAATCCAAAATTAGAAGGGCACTATTTCAAAAAAAAAAAAAAAAAAAAAAAAAGAAATTTATATCATTGCATAGAGCGTAACGTGTACTAAAATATGACCGAAAAATAGAAAAAGTCATTTTACAAATTTTACAAGTTAGGTAAATGTATTATTTTAAACATTTAAAAAACCATTGGGGCTTACGGCCCAAAAAAATTAAAAATGCGATTTCCTGGTTATATCTTAAGAAAAAAATTGCGAAAAATGTTATTAGCTAAACAAGATTTTAAAATAAAAAAGTAACTCTTTATAAAAGTTTCTAAAATGTGTTTAGATCATAACAAAACCATCAACCATATTTTTATGTCTTATAATAATTAACTTCTGTTAATTAATATAAAACAAATCAATTAAAACGGCTGCCGCGAGTGATCTACACTCTGCTAACGGTGTTATCGCTTTGTATATTCCATCTTAGTTGCACCTATAATTGTAAACTAATTAAAAAAAAACCAAGAATATATCAAATTTCATAAGTGGTGTGCAGTTGAAAATGTATAATTCTTATCAATTTTGAACCACCAGTAACTTTACTACTGATGGAAATCGGACCATTGTTAATATGAACTTTTTTACTTAAAATTATTTCCGTAATGTAATACCTATTAAATATTGAAAATAATTATTGGGTCATAAGTAAAATTAGAATGGAAAAATATCTAACAATGAAAGAGCCCTCCCACAACTTTAATAATTACATTTCTTTAATTAAAGAGCTTGGATATTTATATTTTTTTATTAGAAAAACTACAACTTACAATCTCGTGTAATAATCGTATTATATTTTCTCCTCGTCTTCCGATGCTTCGCTGAGCTCTTCAAAATCTATCGATTTTTGGTCGGCCTTTTATTTATTTTTGAAATCTTTACTTGTCTTTTGATTCAAGGAATATTCTGATATATTTTCAAAAATTGTATTAGAAAACAAATATAATAAAGAACAACCCGACATTCGAAACTGCATCCCGAATCGGTCAGGTAGAATTTTTAACAACGAAACTGCATCTCGGGTAACCAGGGTTAAGCTGTTACATGTTTTTTAAATTTCCTGGTTTGCTGTAATATTCTTGTAGTCGTTTTAAATTTAAGCGAATTGCGAAAAGACATTTTATTTTAATATTGTAATGAAACAACAGATATTTCAAAAACCAATATTTTATTCTTACAAACGAAAAAACTAACAAAACAGTAAACAAATAAAACATTCAATTATCCAAAAATTAAATAGGTTTTTTTCTGGATTTGGCTGCTGCAAATTCTTTTATAACATTGTCGAAATCAATTTTATCGAGGATCTCTTGCTCTATAGCTAAGATTGCCAATCCCGATAATCTTTCTTGTGACATGGTAGACCTCAAATAATTTTTAATTTTGAGAAGGATCTCTTACCAGGAGCCACAGATACAGGTAAAGTAAGCAGGATTCTTAACGAAATGGTAATATTTGGTAGAGATGAAGTTAGATTGTTTTCAAATATATATTGTAAAATGTCGAGGGGATTTGACGCTTCAGGTAATGAAAACAATCTTAAAGCTTTTATCTCATTAAATAAACCATTTTCTTCTACGTCAGCCTCCTTCTTTTTCTAATCAGTTAGCTTTTACTGTAGAACACGACAGCATTTTAAAAGTTCCTCGTCATTTAATTTAAAAATATCACTAAAAAACCAAAAACGTTGTCATAATCAGATATCATTTCAAATCTACTATTTAAAGAACTTAGTGTTTGATCAATTATTTTTAAAAAGAAATTTATTTCAAACGCTGTTTTTGAATCTTGAGGTGTCCCATCTCTCTGTTCATAATCGAACAGTTTTGGTTTATACTTGGGTCTAAGAGTATTTAATGGAGGAAAACCTTGCTCTATCTCAAGAGCGGCTGCTATAATTTTTAAAATTATTAACTAGATTCTTTAAATAGTTTTGGCACACTTTCATATCAGTCGTTACACTTTGCATTATTTTGCTTACAATGCCAATCTGGAATAAAACATGATACCAAAGTATTACACTGCAAATAAATTTAAAAGATTGGATACTTAATAGCATATAACTTGCTTTATGCCTAGCTTCTATGTTAAAAGTATAATTTTCTACTATTTCTAGAAGACTATCACAAATTTGAATTAAATGAAACTTTAGCGGCCTTATAGCATCAATCCTACTTGACCATCTAGTATCACTTAGGGGTTTTAGATTTAACTTCGAGAGATGCTTTTTATAATATCCCACCTTTTTGTGGATGAAGAGAAAAATACATAAAGTTCTTGTACAATATTGAAAAAGTTAACTCTTTTATTTGAAACTTTAGCAGCATCATTTACTGCTAAATTTAAGCTGTGTGCAGCACATGACACAAAAAATGTCCTGGGATTAGCATCGAGTAAGCGTTTTTATAAACCAGTATGTTTTCCGCGCATATTCGCCCCATTATCATACCCTTGACCTCTCATGTCTTTAATATCTAAATTCAAATTTTTCAAAAGTCCAACGACAAAATTAAATAGCCCCTCCCCTGTCGAGTCGGATATTGGGTTGAACGCTATGAAACTCTCTTGTATTTGAGGCTTTTAAAAAATGTAATTTAGAACGACATAACGCAAAACGAGGCTAATTTGCTCTGTATGACTTGTATCCGGTGTACACTCTAAAATTATTGAATAATATTTGGAACTGCAAACCATATTCAAAATATTATTTTTAATTTCCTATCTGTATACAGATATAAGGAAAGTAAAGGAATCATGATTTTTTTCAACCTCGAGTTTTCGACGGATTTTTACGTTTTGAGGTCCCCTGAATCCGTTTAGACTATTTTCGCGATGATGTCTGTGTGTGTCTGTAGGTCGCATAACTCATGAACCGATACACAGAAAAACACCAAATTTTAAACTTAAGCTTATTCCAAATTTTGGGAAGAGTCGGAACATCTGGGGGGGTACTTTATAGGTGGTCATTTTTATATTTTATGGAATATATCTGTTATTTACGTTTGGAGAAGAAAATTCTTCAAATAAAAGTTACTTCTAATATAATTATCTATAATTTTTGTTCTATACAAATTTTCCTAAAATGGTCCGTATTCGAGAAATTTGACAAAATGTAAAAAAATAATTTTTTATAAAAATTGTTCAAATAAAAAATGTTTGTAATACAGGGTGTCCTTTAAAATGTGTCCCAAAATTCTCAGGTAGATTCCTTAACCAAAAAATGGAAAAACAGTTCCTATAGACCTATGTCCTAAAGTGCCCCCTAAGCGAGCAACAGCCTCTCGAAATCATTTTTTTTATTTTGATTTTTTGAATTTTCTTAAAAATGGAAACAAATAAAAGAACCAAATTTTGGCTGTTAAATATGATCAATAATAGTGACCTTTTGACACCTTCAAAAAGAAATTATTTCGTCAGGGGTGTACTTGGGAATTTTTTGAAAATTTTGATTATTCATAACTTTTTTGTGTTTTTGGTAATGACTTATCCATATTTTTTTTTACATTCTACATTGAAAACTACGTCAAAAAGAAATACTTGTTTGATCTCGATTGGAGCAGCCGTTTCCGAGAAAACATCATCCAAAGATATTTGTGCAGTTTAGGTTAATTTTCAATTTTGGCTGTTGTAGCCAAAAAGTTGGAAATCGAGAAAAACGGCTTACATGTCCCTATCCTTACTTTTGAAGATCTATTCAGTGGCAAAAAATATTAGTTGATACAGGGTGATCAAAAATCGGATGTGATTTTGGATTTTTGATCACCCTGTATCAAATAATATGTATTTTATGTCACTGAATAGACCTTAAAAAGTTAGGATAGGGACTGTAAGCCGTTTTCCTCGATTTCCAACTGTTTGGCTACAACAGCCACCTGAATTTGAAAAAATGTGATTTTTGAGTAGCTGTAGATCCTTTACTATTCATATTAGATAACAAGTGTGATATATCATTGAAATCAGATTATCGAGCAGATTCTAAAAATATAAAAATATACAGGGTGTTCCATTTAAAAAACATAACTTTGATTTGGCACGGCCTTATAAAACACCCTGTCACATCGTAACTAATTTTAAAATGTGAAGCTTAAAGCTGCCTACTTTTATTATAACAGATCTACAGAGCTTCCTCACACTAATCAATCACCCTGTATACTATTTTTAGCTCTCTAAATAAAATTTAAAAATTTAGTTCCCATTTATTTATTATGAAGACCATAAGGTTTTATTTAGCTGTTTAGAATAAAAAAGTAAAAATATGTATTTTTTTGGCGTTTTTGTGTTTCATGGATAATTTTTTTCGCTCACTGATAAAAATGTTTCTTCAGTTAAACATTATTTCTAAAAGTGTTCTGGTGCGATTCGTTGTATTGTTATTATTTTGTTTAAAATGGCTCACAATAACTACAATAATGATTACACATTCGGCGAAATGACGGACATGCACTTATGTTTTGGACTCGCTTCTGGAAATGCCAATGAAGCTCGCAGACTTTATCAGGAGCGCTTTCCAAATAGGCATCTTCCATGCGCTAAGACGTTTTCTAGAATTGACGATAGACTTCGGGAAACTGGTACATTTAAGAAAAACTCTAGTAACAGTGGAAGACAAAATTATGTGAGAACTCCTGCTTTGGAAGAAGCAATTTTGGATAGGGTAGCTGAAACCCCATCGACAAGTACCAGAAAAATAGCAAATGGTAAGTAATTACTTATTTATTATTTTAGCTACCCCGTACCTTATCGTATAAAACTAGTTTTTTTACTTGTTATTGCTTCTCTTACATTTCACGACTTTTCGTATCGAAAAGAGTTGCGTTATGCAGAAAAAATCTGATTTCCCAAATCAATGGATTCTCTTTCTTAACTATTCACTACACAGATTCTCTCATTTAATTTCAGAAGTGGGAGTCGGACGTAACACGGTATGGAAAGTTTTGCGTGAACAACAATTGTACCCTTACCACATTCAAAAAGTTCAGGCACTTAAAGCTACTGATTATGAGCCGCGAGTTATCTTTTCTGAATGGTTTCTTGGAAGATGTAATCAAGATGCAATGTTTCTTAATAAAGTGCTATTTACCGATGAAGCTGGTTTCACTAGAGATGGTATAATAAATTTTCGACATATGCATGAATGGGCTGAAGATAACCCTCACGCGGTTGTTGAACGTCACCACCAGGATAAATTTTCAATAAACGTCTGGGCTGGAGTTATTGATAATTACCTTATTGGACCATTTGTTTTGCCGAATAGGTTAAATGGAGCAGCATACAGGCTTTTTTTGGAAAATAACTTACATGAGCTTCTTGATAATATTCCGATTCAAATCAGACATAACATGTGGTTTATGCATGATGGAGCTCCACCACATTACAGCCTTGAAGCTAGACAGCACCTTAACGAAAGATTTGAGGGTAGAGTAATTGGCAGAGGTTGTCCTGTTAACTGGCCACCTCGTTCACCAGATCTAAATCCAATGGATTTTTTTGTTTGGGGTTATTTAAAATCATTGGTTTATTCCAGTCCTGTTGAAACAGTTGAAGAATTGGAAGAACGAGTTTTTCATCAATGCGAAGTTCTTAGGAATAATCCTGAAGTATTTTTTCGTGTAAGACAGTCTATGATGCGACGGTTGCGCTTGTGTGTGGAAACCAATGGTCGCCACATTGAGCATCTGCTTTAATTTTTTTTGATTTGTTTTTTTAGAATAAATATTTTTTTAAACCGTTTCTTATTATTAAATAAAAATAGTCCCACCACGACATTTGAACTACAATTATTTAGAGAGAGCTAAAAAAGTTATTTTTATTTACGAGATTCACCGAGGTAATTTAGGAAAATTGAAAATTAAGCTAAAGTGGACGAATATCTTTGGATGATGTTTTCTCAGAAACGGCTGCTCCAATCGAGATCAAACAAGTATTCCTTTTTGACGTAGTTTTCAATGTAGAATGTAAAAAAAAATATGGATAAGTCATTACCAAAAACACAAAAAAGTTATGAATAATCAAAATTTTCAAAAAATTCCCAAGTACACCCCTGACGAAATAATTTCTTTTTGAAGGTGTCAAAAGGTCACTATTATTGATCATATTTAACAGCCAAAATTTGGTTCTTTTATTTGTTTCCATTTTTAAGAAAATTCAAAAAATCAAAATAAAAAAAATGATTTTGAGAGGCTGTTGCTCGCTTAGGGGGCACTTTAGGACATAGGTCTATAGGAACTTTTTTTCCATTTTTTTGGTTAAGGAATCTGCCTGAGAATTTTGGGACACATTTTAAAGGACACCCTGTATAATTCTCTATAATTTTTATTCTATACATAATTTCTCTAAAATGGACCGTATTCGAGATATTCGAGAAAATGTGTAAATTTCGAATTTTGAAGAAAACTCAAAAACGGATAAAGAAAAAACCATTAAATTTTAAACTTAAGGTTTATTTCGGCCTGACGTGAAATGATTAGATTTTGTACAAAGTCGGAACATCTGGGGGGGTACTTTATGGGAGGCCGTTTTTATATTTTATTGAATATATCTGTTATTTATGTTTGGAGAAGAAAATTGTTCAAATAAAAGTTACTTCTAATATTATTATCTATAATTTTTGTTCTATGTCAAAATTTCCTGAAATTTGACAAAATGTGCAAAATTCTGATTTTTATAAAAATTGTTGAACTAAAAGTTGTTTGCGATATCGATCTCTATAATTTTTGTTTATACATGATTTTTCTAAAATGGACCGTAATGAAAAAGTGCTAAATTTTAATTTTTCAGTATTTTCGTTTTCAATGAATATCTATAGAAAAATGTCTCGAGGTAGATGTATGTGGACAATGTATATATTTAGTTTATCCTCTAATTTATAGAGATGCTGCAATAGGTTGTACAAAATAACCGGAAAAAGCCTAAAATAACTAGATAGGAAAGTCATGTGTTGACACATCAGATTTTTTACTTTAGAACACATTAATTCAATAATTTCGTTTTGTATCTGATAAATAATGGGCCATTTTTAAAGAATTTGTTTGTGAGTTTTGCATTCGACTAATGTGCTCTCTCGTCACAGGATCAAAAGAAAACATCATCTCGACAGCTTTGAGGAAGTTTCCATTATCAAATTCAAAAAGTATTTTAGAAAAACCTTGGAACGCTAGACATTGTCTGGATGAAAATTTGACAACTGCAACAATTTTTTTTCAGAACGTCATGCCAATATTTTTTTTTCAGTTCCTAAAAGCCGTAAGTGATGATCGTTTACGCTTGTGGATAATTTTAATGTTTTTTTTTTAAATTCATTCATGTATTCATGTGAACATTATGTACAATTGATGTGTCATGTCTTTTTATGGCTAAAAACAAATGTTGCCAATCAGAAAAACCATGAGTATCAGAAAAACTACTTATTGAAAGTCTTACTGAAAATTTCTTCTCCATTTCCTAGTTTTCTGACAAAGGACTTACTTAAAAAATTTTCTTTTGTCTTTGTCTTTATTAGCTGGAAATTAATAATTGATTCCTATCAAAGGAGGACCACGGTCAACCAATATTCTGATTTCGTCGTTAGTAATGCTTCTGGGCCATAAACCGGGGTTCTCTGATATAAGAACACTAGTATTCTTAGTCACCGTTTCAGTAGAAACTTCATCGTCAGAAGTATTAATATTTAGTAAGTATTATTACTAATAATAAATTTATTTAACACCCCTATTTCAGAGGTCGTATATACAGAGTATCCCAACTTATATAAAACGGACAGGTTAAAGAACTCATAATTTTAAGCAAAAAGGTTCATATTATTAATGGTCCGGTTTCCATAATTAGCAAAGTTAATGATGGTTCAAAATTGATAGAAATATATATTTTCAGTTGCACGCCACTTGTGATATTTGATATTTTCTTGTTTTTTTTTTTTAATTAGTTATCTAACTTTTACATCTCTTGACTTTTGATCGAATTTTGATGAATGTTTACATGTTAATATAAACTTTTTGACTTACAATTATGAAATCTATAAACTGGATCCGTACTACAATTTGGGACATCTGTATATAAAAGAGCGATTGATCAGGCCAAAGCAAAAAGTCAGTACATATAGCAACCATCAAAAACTTATACAGTGATCTAAAAAATTATTTGGAGGCCCTTACTAGCAACTGTTAGTAGAGATAGTAGAGGCACATATCACCGAAGACGTAGATGAAAGAAAGTATAAAATATTAAAACATAACCACTCTGTAGTTGAAACAAATAGTCGTACAGAGGGAGGGGGGTGCATAATTTACTTAAATGAAAATGATGTAAAATTCTCTATTTTACATAGAGTTGCAATTACTCCAAATTACCGGGCATTAATTTTAAAAATTACAATAATTGGAAGGGTGTTGGTTGTTGGAGCACTATATCGTTCGCCTAACGAAAAAGTTAAAGATTTTATTAATTATTTTGATGTTCTTCTTAAAAATGACTACATCAACGATGATGAAACTATTATTCTGGGAGACTTCAACATAGACTTTAAATCTAAAAAAATATTGTAATTGACTCCGGATTTAAACAAATTTTTAAAAAATCAACACTCATTAAACTAACATTGGCTACTCTAGTTGTTGAGTTGGTTGCGATTAAAAACTTTTAATTTCTAACAAATAACTTATTTTATTTAAAAACATTAAACGAATACAAATAGGTACATAAAAATTAGATTGTTTATTCAATTCACTTCACTCAGCAGGAGCGTCGTAAAGGGGTTTCTGAACACTAGTCGACTACATTATAACTAATAATTTTACCTTGGCTGAACTCCATAGAAACTTTCCTAAAATATCAGACCATGATATAATAGGAAAAAATGTACCTGGCTTAAATCATACATCTGTCGACAATTTATCTGGAGAATAAATATTAATGAGGAAAATGTACAAAAAATTATATTGGACTTGATAGGAAAGCATTGAGAAACAACTGCAACGGATGTCGAGGTGTTATATAAATTTTCTTTTAGATAATGTTCGAGACTCTCTTGATAAAGTTTGTCCCATTAATGAAATTAAATCCAACCAGACACCATGGATCAATAGACTTGTTGTAGAGGCACAAAAATTACGCAACGCAGCGTACAACAGATTCAAATTTACGAATACTCAGGAGGATTGGAATGATTATAAAAATAAGAGAAACCAGGCAACAGTGTACTACGTCGAGAAAAGAAAATATTCTATGAAGACAAAATTGACACATCTAAAGGAGAAGATCTGCCAATAGATCGAATTAATTTTGAAGGCTATTCTGGACCACCTGAAGAAAAGTTTAATAATTATTATAGCATCCGTGACCTAGCTGAAAGTATAGAAGATAAAGGCTTACTGCAAAATGCAAATGAACTTGACGTACAAAATACTTCAGGTAATCACTTTCAGCAGTTACAAAAAATAGTAAGCAGCCTAAAGAATAAAAGTTCGAGTGACAATTTTTTAAGTTCAAAACTTCTTAAAGACCTCTTTTGCGTCGTTGGATATCCCCTGCTAAATATTGTACATACAGTGGTAACTAGTGGACAAATCCCTTCAGATCTTAAAATTAGTGTAATAATGCCAATAGCTGAAGTTCAATCGCCAACCCTACTAGAACAATAATTTAGGCCAATTAATTTTCTACCAAATGTAGATAAAATGATTGAACATGTTTTAAGTGATCAATTGAAGCCGTTCTTTGAAAGAAACGTTCATGTGAAACGGCATTGCAGTTTGCATGTTTTAAGTGGAGGGAAGAAATTAATAAAGGAATGGTAGTTTTGAGTGTATTTGTGGATTTAAAGCTTAAAGCGTACCTTCGAAACAGTTGATCGAAAACTGCTCTAGAGAAATTTGGTATAAAATCAGAAGGTATCAAATTAATCCACAACTACCTTCAAGACCGTTACCACCAAACAAAAATAGGCAATATTGTGTCCAATGCAACGGAGTGTAATTTTGTTGTACCACAAGGCAGCGTCCTTGGCCCATTATTGTTTATTATATACATAAACGACATAAAGGATATGTGAGTTTATTTGTGGATGACACACTTATATCTGTCGCGGCTAGTGATTTTAAGGAAGCTGTTTGCATCTTAAACAATGAACTAAGTATTCTGTATGACTGGTTGTGTATCAAATTAAAATTAATTGAAAATAAAACCAAGTTTATGGCACTGGGATCTAAATCGACCTGTAACAATAAACAATGTTGCCATTGAACAAGATAATACGATTAAATACCTAGGAGTTATTACAGATCCCTAATTGACTTTCAACAGTCATGCAGTTTACTTATGTAGGAAATTAGGGAAGAAAATAGGGTTTTTTTGGAAGAACAGCTTCAAATTTATCTCAGTGGAGTAGAAATCTTATTTACATCACAATTATATATCCACACTGTAACTTTTGTATGTCGCTTTTACTGTCATCTAATAAGGAACAAGTACTCCAAGTTAAAAAGACAAACCTTGTTATAATTTATAAAACGATGCACCAATTAACGCTGAAATACCTAAGCGAGCTATTAGTTACATGTCAAAATTTATATTCTCGACATTTAAGATCGGAAGAAAATTTTAACATAAACTTTTCAAATAAAACCTTTTTAATGGGATCGTTGCTAATTAGTGGAATAAACCTTTTTAATAATCTACCAAAAAAAATCAAGGACTCTAGGAATTTGAATTTGTTTAACTAAAAATCATGCAAATATTTTAAAGAATCCAATTAACAATTGTGTATATATCTATGTCAAATAACAAAAATATGTAAATAACAAATATTGTATCTACTAGCGATGGCTAAATAAACGTATTCATTCATTCACTCATTATTTCATTCATCTGTATAAAACATCAGAACTACAATAGTTTATCTACAAAAAAAATTAAGATTGGTTGTCCGTTGTGGTGATAATATTATGAGCCGGGCTAGTTTCGTAGTGCGATAGAGGTGAATATGTTTACAATCATAAGTGCAACTTAGACGTACACAAAGCGATAACAGCGTTAGCCGAGTGTTAATTATTATAAGACATACAAATGTGGTTGATGTTTTGTTATGATCTAAACACATTTTAGAAACTTTTAAAAACAACAACTTTTTTGTTTTAAAATGTTGTCCAGCTAATTTCGTAGTGTTAACATAAAAAATACATTTCTTAATAAATTAACAATTTAGCTTGTGACACTCAGCACCTCACAGAAAACATAATTCCGATTGACTGGCACTACACTAATACCTGTATTAAATAAAATATTGTGTGCAATTCGACCGAAAAGTATCATTTTCCGCTCTCAATACACAAATAATTATTTCCTCTATCACAAATTGAAATGTATAAACAACAACTAATAATTCATTTTTTAATCAGCATGTTTTTGTCTGTTATATCGCAGGAATGCCCATAAATTTATAGCATTTTCTAAAATAATATCGAATATCTGAATATTGACGATGCGCACAGCAATAATGATGCAATTAAACTGGCAGCGCTAAAGAACTGGAACGCACTGTGTCATATATTCATGAAATTGCCATTTCATATTTCCATAATAATAATAATAATCATCATCCGTATCTTAATAGTATCAAATGATTGATTGACGAATTAACGCCAACTCACTGAAAAGCTGTTTATCTGGCGTGAATTTATTACGCTATTGTATAATATTGTTCTAGATATTTTATGAATGCGGATTTGCTCTGTACTAAAATAGAACGGGAGTACCTATCAAAATAAAGCGATTCATTTCTAAATTTGTTAAAAAAAGATATAAATAAAAACTCGCGCAGATAAAGGATTATCTATTATTATGAATAGTAAGTAAACGTATCTCTGATTAAAAATGATAATAAGATAAAAAAGTTTGTAGAAAAATCAAAACTGAAAAAGGCTGTACCCGCTGTAACCTCATTAGTCTTATGGTGGTACAAGGCTAATGGGGACTCTACAAGCTACGATTTTTGTGAGATTTGAACTGTCCAGTTTTACGATTCAGTTCATAACTCAACGTGAACCTCTCTTCTTTTGTCCTCTATTGTCTAATGACTAATGTAAGGATGTAAAGATTAAATGGACAGTGTCATATAAATCAATAACATATGAAACAATTGAACATTTACAACATAATAAAGGTCAATTCACCACAAGAGCAATGTCAGAAAACAATAAGGATATTTTAGGTACAAATTCTTACTCTTCAGTAGCCAAATGTATACCTTAACCAATTTTCCCGTTAAATCCATTAGTAATATCGAGAATATCCAATAACCGAGGCTGTATCTATTTGAGCACAGTCAAACTTGTAGATTGTCTAATAGAAAATTACCCTACAGTTAACGTGAATTCCCTGTATTTAGCTATAAGAAGATTGGTTACACCTACAAAGCGTATATTAATCTCGAATATTAACCTTTCCATACCAAACGAACTGGTTGAAAAGCATTAAGAGATTATGGGCTTCAACTAGCTTCGCCCGTTTAGTTTCTAAAGGCTGCTATACTGGATAATGAAGATACCCATATAATATGTAATAAGTTTTTTTATTCATCAGTCAGAAAACCCTAGAATGCAGGCTTTTGTGATAATTCAGCATGATAACAATCCATTCAGAATCTTGAAAATTTTCCGATGATGGCATGATCCATTTATAATTTATTTAAAAATGTTACAGCAAAATTGTAACACGTGCAAGTGTTGATTATCAATGATCGTATTAAAGTTGGACATGCTATTAATTTTGTAACAGCCCACGACGTCGGCAAATAGACGAAACTAGCAATAATAAAAATTTACAAAATATTTATTATTGATAGTTAGACGTTAACCAACGATACAACGCGATATTATTCGTTTCCTGCTCGAACTAATGCTGTAGTTTTCACTTGGACATTAGCAAAGCGTATTGGAAATCGTTCTGTGGCCGACACTATATAAAATGAACTACCGCTATCCAAGAATGTTTTTAATCTTTCTCAAATTACACTATTTAAAAATGGTAAACGTACCAAAAGTTTTTATTTATTTTATTTCCTTAGTCATAACTCAACAAGTTTTATTATATTTTAGAAATATGTATATTTTAAGTACCCGCATTTTTATCGTTCACTGGCCCTCTTAAAGTGAAATACAACTCATAACAAAATCGAAACCATATAATTTTATGTTAACTACATAGTTTTGACAAGGTAAATTCAACAGTTTCTACAAAAGAAATGCTTTCACGAAACAAACGTACACTTTCCAAAAATTTGTGACACTTTCTTGTATACACATTATAAATCTAGGAAAGACCCATCCTTTGTTTTGGATGTCGTGTTTTAAAAGTAAATCACACACAAAAGTGCTAAAATTATACGAGAACAATGATTGGGAACAACACGATTGCACTTAATACATTAAAAAAACGTATATCGATACCTTACCGGCAAAACATCGTATACAACATTGAGCAAATTTTACAACAGACAGGATTTTAGGATAATTACAATAATTGTTGTTATAACCTTACAAAATTTTGGATTCCACTTTTTCTAAATATGAGGTTTTAATAAATAAAATATTATTTTCGAATTTCTTTATAATCTTGCTGTGACAGTCGCTTAAGATACTTTGTGTTTCATACGACGTTTTGGCAGTAATACTTTTGTACTTTTGATAATAATAATTAAAACAATAATTATTCTTTAAGAGGAAAATTTACATTACAAACTGAAAGACCTGCGGGGCAACGGTAGTTTAGTAGGTATAAAAATTACAACTTTAGGGTGGAGCCTAAATACTACAAAATTACTTCCGAGACTAAACAAAATCCGCATTCATTCATAATTTTAACAATTGCCTGTAGATACGAGGGATACGTATTCCAAACTCTAACGCGCGAAATTAAGACAAAGGAACCGAAAAATCCTAACACGGAGTGAGTCAGAGTTACCTAAATTAGGGGAACCAGAATCGTATTTGCTTTTCTCGGTGCATTGCGAGATATTGTTATAACGCAGTTCGATTTATTAGAGGGTTTTACATTATTTTTATATTTTAATTTAGTGAATAGGTTTAGTTAGATTAAATTACATTTAAGAGTATAGAGGTGTGAAATATAAATACAAATAACGAAAAAATAGACGATTGGTTCGAATAAGGTAATATCAATTAATACAGGGTATTTATTTATTGAGTGCCGATACTTAAGGGTGTGAATCCTTTGGGTGTTAAAGTTTTAAGAAAAAAAATTACTATTTTATCATAAGTTTCTTATCACTCTAGATATTTTTCCCAAAAAAGTGTTTCCACTCATGGTAGGTTCCTACCAAATTTCAACAAAATATCAAAAGCAGTTTCAATATACTGGTTTTCATTTTCTTACCCGAAAAGGGTGCTTCGTACGAAAGTACGTCATAAACCAAATTTGCTCCAAAATATATAAGAATTTTAAAGATAATTTTGGTTTTTAGAAAAAGCAGTGGCGCACCATATTTTTTTTCAAAAATATTCAGTTCAAACCCGGCACGGACGTCACTGGTAAAAATTTAAAAGTTTTTTACGACAAAAGGCGAGATTGAAAGTGAAAGTTTAGTCTGTTGGTACATAATATACTATATTTATATATCTAATTTTTATTATTACACTGAATGTGACATGGCTTTTTTTGCCTTTTTTGGATCAACAAAATATTATTTTAATGATTTAAAATAAACTGCCAGTAATAATAATAATAATTATCTGTACTCAAACAAAAAGAAATCATAAAACGACGCATAAAGAAAGCACCAAATTATTAAACTTTTAATTTACGTAAGATGTGTTGAAAGTAATTTTAAAAAACCGACTTTAAAATCGTGCAGATGCCATCACCACATCTGAACCAAATTTATATGGGACCACCCCTGAGGTACCCCCTTACTAACGAAAAGAATTATAGAAATCGGACGAGGTGGTAAAGAATTATCGCTAAACATACATAAAAAATGAAAAGTTTGAGGATTTTCCCATTGACCCAATTATTAGATTTTGAACAAATTTATATGGGACCATCCCGGAAGTACCCCCTTTCCAGCGAAAAAGAATAATTTAAATCGGACATTGTGTTAAAGAATTATCGCTGAACATACATAAAAAAAAATATACAGACGAATTGAAAACCTCATTTTTGAAGTAGGTTAAAAAGGATATAATAATCTATATTATTTGTAATAACTAAAAAACTACTATGTGGAGTTATATACATCTTCTTAAATTAATCTTATATGTAAAAATGTGGGTTCGGTTCCTAGAAGAGTACCTAGTTCACTGTGCAGCCAAATTTATATTTATGGTACAGAATTTTTTTGAATAAATAAAGTTTTAGGTTTAATTAAACACTAAGTTTTATCAGGAATAACATTTTCTGAAAAAAGTAACATAAAAAGCAGACTTTTTGCGAGCCACTATATATATTTTAGAGGACAATCCATATTATTTTAGAAAAATAAATTGAAGTTTTGTATAATCACATAAATGTGATTTATCTTTTAGAATATTGTATATGTTTGTCAAAGTTTACTAATTTAAAAAAAAAGAAATATTCTTCAAAAATTTTCTTAAATTTTTTAACACGGTACAAAATACCTTAATCCGTTTATAGTTATCGAAATATGTAAAGAATTTTAACTCGTTTAAAAAGCGTTCTTTCTCTTTCCATTTCCTATAAAAACTAATAGACTTTTTTGAAATCGGTATTCGGTGACTTTTCTTCTGTTTTATTGCCTTGAAAATGATATGATTTACATAAAAAACAAAAATTGACTTTTTGTGAAATAAAAATATGTTGTTATTTTCACAATTTTTGACTACTTTTCGTTTCTAAAAAAGAAGTACGATGTTCTTCTCTAGATATTAACACATTGTTTAAATGGCTTTTTATTTTTTTTAAATATTCTTTAGTATTTTCATAATTTGGGAAACAGTATAGCATTGAAATTGTGAGTACGCTTTTAATTAATTGTCTGTTTTTTTATCTCACAATGTGTCGATAATAAGTTATATAGAAAAAGTTAGTATTCAATATCATCCAGACAAAAAACAAAAACATGTTTAAATGAATATATTAAATAAATTATGAGTATTCTTTAACAGAGATATATTTATTTGTATTATGGAACTAATGTTTATGTCAACAGACTTATGTTCGATATTTGTATCAATTTGTAAAAATAACTCTTGTATAATGATAATATTAAATTTAAAGGTTTTAAATAAGGACTTGCAGATATCACAATTCAAAATTCTTTTTATTGGCCATAATACTTTTTTTGGAATTAGTTTCTGTTTTTCAGTTAAGCTTCATAAATTTATATTTTAATCTGAACGCTACTTAAGCGCAGTAAAGTTGCAACAACTAAACAATATAGTGAACTTTTTGAAAATTTCTAAGTTAAAATTAAAATCAATTTATATTTAAAATTAAATAAGTTAACTAACATTTTTGACCGTTATGAAGTTAATAAAGTTATAAATAACGTCGTTACAAAGATTTATATTTGAATTTTAAATTTCTATTGATGATAGTTACTCATCTACGTATTACAATTACAATACCTACATGACTTGGCTTTGACACAAAACCCTGTATAGTAAAACTTCTAATCCAAATCAAAATCTTGAAACTATTATTTGGGGACTTAAAAGCGTGGTCCACTAGTTGGTGTAGCCTTTTAAAACATTTGGTGTAATAATAATTATATACCTATCATCAATTACCACTGCCACTGGTAAAATCCTAAATTTAAAATAGTGTAATATAATAATAAGAAGACATTAATCATATCTTAAATGGATCGCCTACTACCATGTTTTAGAAATAAATAAAATTTAATTCTTAAATTAATAAAAATATTCAAAATAATTTAAGATTCCTTGCGTTATGTTAATAAACATTAAACAAAATTTCTCACGAATTATTTAATATTCTGTCTCGTACTTCCATGTCTCTATTGCTTCGCTGTCAACAAGTTCCGGCAAGACATATTGCATATAAAAAATTTTAATTTTATTTTGTTTCTTTTTTTCTCAAAAGCTGTCAATATGAGATATTTTCTCCACTTCTATTCCTCCAGAAGTCCAAAAGCACAAAATGCAAAAATCCATTTGTGTTATGTGCAGCTAGCCCTGAATTTGAAAATACCAATAGTGGTTCTCCTTAATGGAATTGTTCTTTTTCCAAAAAGTTATTTCTCTACTGCATATTTCTTCTTCTACAGTCCGCACTTCAGCTCCATATGGACATTTTAACTCTATCATAGAGTTTTTTTTTTTTTTAATTCCATCCAGACTGGCAGCAACATAATCAAATTCGAATTCAATAAAATGTCCACATTTAAAAACTTTTACTTGCAAATAAATTTCCAAATCTTATTTTGTTTTGAATTTATGGTCCATGCCATATCGGGTGGCTTTCGTTTCTTTTCTTAGATTTTTTCAAAAGAGACTGATTCATATTTTGAAAGTAAATCCAGAGAGGTATGGGTTAAGCCTTTACCTGTACTTACATAAAATTTCTTTTAGTAAAATTAAAAAATAATCCGTAAAATTGGTGTACTATGAAACCCTTGCATATAATATATGTATATGCCAATCTTAGTATTACAGAAATAAATTACGTAAAAAATAAGGTGTACAAATACGTAAAATTTATTCATCCCTCGTAAAACATCAGTAAAATATATTATAAATTGTTTTCATTCACAAATATTAATTTCTTAAAAATCTAACAGAGGCGCCACTTTCCAGACGAAAAATCTTGCAATGTAAGGGTTTCGTAGTACCCCACTTTTAAAGTTTATTTTTGACTATTTTTAAAATAAAAAAATATGTGTGTGTAGGTAAAGGTTAAATCTATGCTCCTCTGGAACCACTTTTTCAAAATTAAATTTAGTTTTTTCTAAAAAAAATTGAGAAAATGGGTAAAACAAGTCGAGTTTTGTATTTTTTTTTAGAAAAAACTGTTTCAAATTTTAAAAAAGTGTTTCCAGAGGAGCATAGATTTATCCTTTACCTACACGTACATATTTTTTTCTTTCAGAATAAGTCAAAAATAAACTTTAAAAGTGGGGGTACTACGAAACCCATGCATGCTCCGCTCTATAGCCAAGTAAATACTCCTCTTAAGGCAAGATTTCTTTATTTTAAATACCTACACAAAGAAAACTAAACCAAAAACATCAAAATAAACTAACAGTTTTTTTTTATTTGAATGAGAATAATAAAAACTTTATTTTTATAAATAACCTGTTATAATTTTTAGAACAACTATTTTATTGATCTTTCAGTTCTTCAACTTCATCTTCTTGGTCCGTTTCCGGTAGCACATCAGATATTTTATCTGATGTATTCATATTAAAATATTCTTGATGATATTTTCTCGGAATTACATTTTTCTTACATAGATCTTCCAAGTTCTTTTTTTTTATTGGAGTTACACATAATTTGTTGCTGTACAGTCTTTTAGATTTTAAATTAACCTTTTTAGGTAACGCAATTTTCATTATTTTAATGTCTGAACCATCATATGAATAATCAATAACAACGTTAGAATTATTCTTTTCAATATAAACACTTCGTACCTGAGTAATTTTTATCGATTCACCTTCAACTGATTTAAACTTTTTGGGCTGAAGAACTTCATTGGACAGTTGTTTCCAATCTAAAAAATCTGTAAAACACAGTTTAACGGTTTCTAAATTTCTAGGGTTAGTTCTTGCATTTCCAATAATTGTTTCCCATATGATGCGATTCTTAATAAAGCGTTCAATAGTACCATGAATTGAATCTACAGGAATGTAGGTGTGTCCGGGTAATAGGAAGGTGATTTTTATTGTCTTTATTTTGGAAGATTCAGCCAAAAAGTAAAATAGCATTGCCAGAGTACTTCTGTTTTTATTTTGTCCAGAACAACTGTCGCAATGAAAAGAAACGTGTTCAGTTGTAAATACTTGTAGAGTGTAGTGCAAATTTCATTTGAGCCTCTGTTGCCATCACATTCACTCCATAAATAGCATAAGGCATTTTGTGTGACATTTTCGTAAACAGTCAAATTGTAGAATGAATATTTTCGTGCATAGTACAGAAGCAGATTATTTCCATGGGGAGTACTAAGAACCTTTTGAAGGTCAAAACTAACACAAAGAAAATGTTCTTCCTTTAGGCCTTTCTTTTGATTTTTTAAAAACTCTTCTTTGCAAATATCTTTTAAACCAAGGTGCTTTTTGTATGCGTGTGCCGAATTTTCAGTTTCTTTAAAATCCTTGTCTTTTCTGGGTTCACATATAACACACTTATCTTTTTTGGGTAAGTGAAACCCAATATTAAACTCGTTTTGAAAAATCCCTCTAAAAACTTTAAAACTAACATGACTATTATTACCAATATTAATCTGATCTTTGACAAAAATTCTATACAAAAAAGCCAAGTTTCGAAACTCACTCGGTAAATACTTTTGGGAGGTCTTCGCCCTGCAATAATGAGAAGAAACTGCCGGTAACTTCATTATAAAGTTGACTACATTTTGTCTTAGTTCGGAACTGGTCTCTGGTCAGTTTTACTAATTCTACATGAAACAGCATTACTTTTCGTATATCTAAGGGTCATCTGTGAAATATCCAATGTTTTTAATAAAAATTTCTGGCACACTCTATGTTCAACATCGTTCCAAGGAATAACGTATTTGAAAGTTGTATGTCTTCTACTCGTTTCAGCTTCTTGTCTTCTCCTTTTGATTCCTACTTGTTTAATGCAGGATAACAACCAGTCCCTTTGCCTTTGTGAGTTTCCCAATCCCCAATAAAATTCGTGGATATCCTGCCGTACAACCTCTGGAAATTTTAATGTGCATTGATTGGGGCAGTTGGTTTTGCATGGGTTGGGCTGTAGTGCTTTTCCTTTTCCATAACTTTTTTCGATCATCCTAGATTTTCGTTTCTCTAACTTTGACTTTTTCTTAACTGGTTTTCTCACCTGCTTTTCTAAGTCACTCCAGTATTCTTCGCTATCGCTGGATATTTTTTCCTTTCCTTCATTAAAAGACATTTCTGATGAGCGGCGTCTTAACTTTCTCTGATTACTTTTAGCTTGAGCTTTAGGTTTAGTAGACATGTCAAAGTCGATATTTGATGAGCTTGAATCATAATCTACGAGGTTAATCTTGGGCAATTCTGTTGATTCATCAGTAACGGTTCCATTTTTATCGAAAAGTAATTGATCTTTCAATAAATTGTGATTATCTATTTCTAGAAGACCGGCATCATTATTGTTTGCAAGATAATAACATTTGAGATCAGGGTCGTTTAGGACTTCATTATTGGAATCCATTTCAACAATATTTTCAACATTCACAATTTTTAGGATATTGGAGCAAACTCCAACATCAATAATGTCGCCAACTTGTAACTTTGTTTGAGCTTGATTTTCTGTATTTTTAATGTTTTGTAATTTTTCACTATTTTGCTCTTTAACAAGACTTACAATTTTTTTTCCTCGACTTCCCATTATGAGTTATTAAGTAGGTACCTGAAAGAAATTAGTTATATAAATAGCTTATTTAGAAGCAGGTAAGTAGACAAGATATATTTCTACTGCCACCTCACGTGACCTATTAGAAGTTACTTTTTAGGACACCCTGTACCAAATACGTATTTTAAAATGTGCATGTTATAATAATCCTAAATACATACGTTGTTGTTTTTGAATAATATGGTGTAACAACAAACTTTACCCCTGTTTATATACTACATAGTGCTGTGTGAAGGTTGGGCCACCCTGTATAAAAGTAAATAAACTAACAAGAATAATATAATTTTTTCTACACCCGTATTATAATAATGCACTTATATGCCCATAATCCGTTTCATAATGATACCCATTATGATACAGATTTTTCATTATGATACAGATTTTTAATCAATAGAAACCTACAATTTTTCAATCAAGCATGATGTTTGACGTTTGTCCTAAATTCCTATGTAATTGTTTTAGTTGTCAAAACGTATTAAATTTTCGTAGATAGCTAAACTTCGATAATTATAATATTAAAATGTCTGATATCAGCGATATAGAAGACTCCTCCACACATATCGGAGAAAGGAGAAAATGCAGTACAAAATATTTTGCCCCAAAAATCTGTGGTAATACCAATACCCAAGGTAATACCATTAATTACAATTTTGTAGAATTTTTTATAGAAATACGAGTAATTACTGTTATTGTGTTCAATGCCAATATAAATAGAATATTTATAGGTCTTGATTATTTATCGGGTGTAGAAAAAATAGCGTATGCAACTCTCATGTAATGGTTATTAAAACACTCGCATAAACCATACGAAACTCGCCTTTGGCTCGTTTCGTATCCCGGTTAATGCTCGTGTATTAATAACCATCATTACATGATCGTTGCATAATATACTATTATAAATTATTCGTTCAATCAGACAGGGAAGTTACCGAATTTACCAATATCGCCAAAATTAACCTTTTATTGTAATGTATGTTGGTAATTGAAGCAAAATAAAAACCTTTAAGCCTACAAGCAAATTCCAAATACACTCTTATAACAAAACAGCACTAAAACATGCAAATTTTTGGTTCTAAATCAAGAAAATCACAAAAAATGTTACTTACGTCCTTTCTGGTCGTTCACTTCACCAACACTAAAATGCAAAATAATGGGAATGTCTATCGTAAGTGACAAATAACAGTACCACGTGAGAGAGAGAGAGAGAGAGAGAGAGAGAGAGAGAGAGAGAGAGAGAGAGAGAGAGATATGCTTTATTGTCGTAAAAAATTTACAAAAATTTTATAGACAAAGTGTGTAACTTAAATACTAAACATATTATAAAAATAACTAAACAGCAGAAAAAACAAACAGAAACAAACAGACAAAATAGGAATAACAATTGCAATGGATATGCAATATCCGTCATTATAATTATTCTAATTTAATTTTTAAATTTAAATTTAAATTTAAACTTTAATATTTAATTATTTAATTAATGCCATTGTATGTGGAACTCAAATGTCTAAGGTACGTTATAAAATTCTGCTACTGTGTAATATGGTCTTTCTAGAAGAAAAGCTTTAAGTCTTCGGAACTTATCGTATGTATTTATAGATTTTAATTGCATCGGAAGGTTATTATACAATTTTTTGGCATTGTAGGTAATGGAATGTTTTAATAGGTCAGAAGTGGGCATTGTTAAATAAACATCAGTCTCTAAATTTCTTGTAGGATATCTACGAGTCGGTCTTTCGGATAAATTTTGAATGTGCTTGCGAACTAAGCAGACGGATTCGAAAATAAATAGAGCAGGAAGGGTTAGAATTTTGAAATTTTTGAAGTAATTTTCGCAATGTGTCCTACTACTTAAAGCAAATACATAGCGGATTGCTCTTTTTTGCAGTTTAAAAATAGATTCGAAAAGGTATAAGCTACAAGAACCCCAGAAAGGTAAACCATAGCGAAGGTGAGATTCGAATAAGGAAAAGTAGGTTATTAATGCAGTAGAAGGAGTCAGCTCTTTAGAAACCGATTTAATGGCAAAACATGCGGAGGATAATTTTTTTGCTAAGGTATCTATATGAGCAGACCATTTTAGAGAATCGTCTATATAAAGACCTAAAAACTTGATTGAAGTCACCGTTTGGATCAGATTATTGTTTAAAGTTATAGGTTGTAAAGTACCTCTGTAAGACAATGCTACAGTTTTACTGGTGTTGAAACAAAGTCCATTCGAATCAGACCAGGACTTAATAGTCACTAGATCTTCACTTATGATAGATTGTAATGTCTGCATGTTAGAATTATTCCAGGTTCTGGTGTCATCAGCAAATAAAGTAATTCTACCACTTATTCTTAAGTCTGTGATGTCGTTGATGAATAATAAAAACAAAATTAGACCTAATACTGATCCTTGAGGTACTCCACTGCTTATTGCTAGATTTGTAGAATCCTCACCATTCGCCCGCACCTGTTGATTTCTATTTTCTAGGTAAGTTTTAAACCATTGTAAAGGAGAACCCCGTATGCCATAAATTTGTAACTTATTAATTAAAATATCATGATTTACACAATCGAAGGCCTTTGCGAAGTCACAAAATACTGAAGCGGTGAAAAGTTTATCATTAAGTGATGTGTATATTTCATTAAGAACGGAAAACATTGCGTCGCTAGTGCATTTTATAGGTAGAAAGCCATACTGATGAGCTGTGAGGATGTTATGCTTGAAAAGAAAGGGCAAAAGACGGTTTTTCATTAGCCGTTCTACTATCTTCGATAAGGTAGGCAATAACGCGATAGGTCTATAGTTACAGGTTTTGGTTTTGTCGCCACCTTTATGAAGTGGGATTATTATAGCTGTTTTTAGACAGTTAGGAAAGAGACCAATTTCAAAGGATTCATTAATCAGTGAAGTTAAAATGTTGATTACTACATCCGGTATATTTAGAAATATTTTGGTGGACAGGCCATCAATTCCACAGGAAAATTTATTTTGGATGTTGTTTATGGTTTGCACTAGTTCATGCTTGTCTACTGGTCTTAGGAAGAAACTTTCAGTGATCCTTTTAGTAGGTAGGAGGAAGGAGAGAGCATCCTGACTCGGAGCTATGTTAGATTTGATATTTTTACTTACATTTACGAAATAATTGTTTAGTTCATCTGGGCTAGGATTTACACTGTTTGAAGAACGGGTTTTATTCCTTAAGTCATTTATTATAGACCAGGTTTCTTTGGAGGAGTTTTTAGCTCTTGCGATGCGATTTTTGTAATAGTTTTTCTTAGCAGATTTGGTGATTTTCCGATACAATATTCTGTAGTTGTTGATATAGTTTAATATTAGGGGATTATCTGTGTACTTTTTAATATACATGAGTGACCTCATATTTTTAGATGGTGTTCTTATTCCTTTAGTTGTCCAAGATTTATGACATTTAGTTTTAATGGGGCGAAGGGGGAAAGCTGTATTGAAACACATAATTATTTTATTTAAGAAGTCTAAAAATTTAGAGTCAATATCTTCAGAAAGACCATTCCAATCAGTAGTTAGACATAAATTATAGAAATTTTTGAAATTATGCTTAGAGAAAATTCTACCTAGCTGACGGACTTTTTTTGGAGCTGTACGGGACTTGACGTTACGATATTCTACCGGTTCTTAATAGCCATACGATATTTTCGTAGGATATAAATGATTGTGAAGATTAATAAATGTCGTTTACGATAAGTAAATTTTACGTTTTTGGTAATATTATACGTTTAATTTTGGGAACGATAATTTGCCAATACAATCTTACATATACGATAGTCCCTATAATGCAATAATCTCAATTGAGCCAATATTGTCGCTTACGATGTTCTGCCGGTAAGGTATCGATATGACGCAATGATAATTTTCATCTTACAATTGAGTATTTTAAATTAAACCATAATCTTGATATAAGAAGAAAATTCAATCGTTGAAAAACTGCAGCCGTAGGAGTGATCAAATCCAATTGAACGAAATTATTGAGGTCAATAAGTGTATTATTATTTGTCCTGTATTTCTTAACTAAGATTGACAGAGATGGATTAAGACATTTCTTTAATCATTTTTGATAGATACCGTTATTTATTTGACTCTGGGGGTTTCTAAGAGATATAATAAATACAGGGTGGTTTAAAAAGAATGACATTCAGAACAACTGCACATTATTGGGCATAAAATAATAATAGTTAATCAGAAACAAAAAACAAAAATATGGTTTTGAAGAGTTAAAAACGCCATTTGTTATACGAGGAATTTTGCGGGATTCAATTCTGTAAAATATACCGGGTGAGCTAGTTATTTTAGCACGGTCGTAAGTAAACTAAAATGTGTGCTCCTACTATAGTAATTATACAAGGTGTACCATTAAGAATGGGTCATACAACTACTAAAGATTCCCGGCTTAAAAATAAGCGAATTACACGAAATATGATTTAATAAAATGTTACTTATGTCTGAAATACAGGGTGTTTAGTTTTGAAAATTTAAATAGATATTTATTTTTCTTTATTATGACTTAATGGACATAGAAAAAATAGTGTATGCAACTTATATTTTATTAAGACCCTTGCCAAGGCTCTCGTAATAATTCCTATACTCGTGTCTTAATAGCTCATCATTAAATGAATTACCCACTGTACTATTATCTGTTTTTTTTATTGTTTCCTTTACCAATTAATTTGTTTGATTTTTCTATTTCTCTCATTCGCTAGATATAAAAACTTATAAGTAACAATACTTGATTAAAATAGAAATTGATCTGTTCAAACGTTTTGTTTCACGTAATGGAGTTAGTAGAGGGTGGAACATACTCAACATCCTTATAGAATCATTGTTGCTGGACTGGCGAGCAATTAACCACGAGAAAAGGCTGTTTTATCTCGATTTTAAATTAGAAACTAGGACGTCTCATAATAGGAATTGAGTTTCGGAATAAATAAAACTCCATTGCCCTACATTAAAAAAGAATAATTATAAATTAGAATTAGAAGACACGTAGATTGTTAGTAAGGTGGCAAAACTTTCAAGTAATACATTTTACTATATAATTGATAAAATTATAAGTTATGTCACATAGTTTTTGGTTATTAGAATCATTTTTACAAAATTATAAACATATACAAACATTTTTAAAGGTATATTTTCATTCTTTAAAGTAACATCGAATTCTTGACTCAAGGTTATGTATTTCTTACTCGTGTCTAAGTTTGTAATTCATAAATATTAGTAATTAAGTTTTTTGTATTATTAATTGTATTAAATTACCTTGATGATAGTGAAACAAACAATAATAATATGTTATTTGTAAGAATAATGTCTTTGAATTGAATTGGTAGTGTTATTATTCAGTATATTGAACTTAAATATCTATATTTATGTATGAGTTATAAATTAGGCACCTGTCATGCATCCGTATTAATTTCAGAAAGTTTAAAGTACCTAATAGGTTCTAAAAAGCACTAAATGGTTATCTCTCCAACTAAAAAGGGATTTATTATTCAAAATAACATCTTTATATTAGGATATTAAAAAATTTGATTTTCATTTTATTCTTATACCGATAAGCATAACTGAAGAATTATATTTACCAATAAAACTGTATACATTTTAATTGTTTTTTCATTAATGAAACTATGCTTTCATTAAATATCTTTCACTACTCATGTAACTTCTATAAAATTGAATATGGGAAGCTTACTATCAGATAATAAGAATTTGCTGTCTAATTGAAAGGACTTTACGTCGTTTTGTCGTTTAACTTTTTTTATGTACCTAACTGCAATACGAAAATAAATAAAAAGAAAATAAAAAAATAAAAAATTGAAACTATAATAACAATAATAATAAATAATAATAATGATAGATGTATGTTATAATGCATCAAATATTAATATTGTGAATTGTTTCAATTTTGTAAGAATTGCTAGAAATGCGCCCTCCCCCATGTTCAAGACATTTTAAAATTCTTGTAATCATTTATAAGTTTTTCCTTTTCCAACAAATTCGGGTGCAATATAATAATTGTATAGAACAACTGTTATGTTAGGAATTTGTAATAAAAACAATTGGTTGTAACAAAATGGTCTGTACTCACGACAACGCCTTTTATTGTAGAACTTAGAACTCCATTGTCAACTTACCTGAAACAAACATAATAAAAATCATTATTAGGAACTGCACTGCTCACAAATGCAATTTGAAATGTGTGAAAAAAGTGAGCTTACACGTCAGGAGTCATTCATAAATTACGTCACACGTTAAGAGGGGGAGGGGGTCGACGAAGTAAAAAAAACTTTGTAAAAATAATACCGACTTAGCATCAGTTCTAAAATTTCGAGATACTGTTGGTCGGCGTAGAGTAGAAGAAAACCAATTCGGTATACTTGAAGTCATAATGGATATTGCAGTTTTTGGTGCCGCAGCTGATGAACGACGTCGCACTGTAACTATAAGGTACTGCAAAACATTCGATTTACAAGCCGAACTTTGTAAACAGGGATATAGTATCAGCCGATCAGAGTTATACTTCAGACTTCTTCCCAGACGAGTTAATATAGAGGAAGGAAAGAGACACGTCGTAACTGTTCCTGTTAAACTATGCAAACATTTGAAACACATTTTGTACTGCTACGATAAGAAACCTTGAATCTTTAGCTTCAATTTTGGGGCCTTGGTCAAGTTTTGATTTTATCAATGAATGACAAAGCACTCGTGCCTTTAGGTATTACAGCAGCAGATGCTCAAGCACCAATATTAATGCAAATTGATTATCGTGTAAAATTACCGGATAATGATTTCGTCGTCGCGGAAAAACATAAACATATTCCTTCTGTTTATGCAGGTATTGTAATAAAGAAAAATGGTGAAGGGAAACCTGAAGTTGTGACACACTCTGGACCTACATATAATTCGTAGTGGAAAGCATTGTTCCTCTAACATGGGCGTCGTTACACAATTCTATAGGGAGGGGCAAAATTTTGAAAAAATTTAAAGTGTTTATTTGTTGAAAAACAAAGAAAATGAAAAATAAAAGAGAATTTTCTTATGATGGATTTATTTATTCTGTGACGTCATGGCTTACTTCCGGTGTTTCCAGAAATAACAGAAAATCGTAATTTACTTTTTATTTTTAAATAAAAACCCGTCTTCTAATTGAAAATTTGAATTTCTAAGACATTTTTGTATAAGAAGCATGTATTGAAAATTTTGACAACTGAAAGAAAATTTTCAACACATGATTCTTATCCATAAATGTCCCTAAAATTCAAATTTTCAATAAAAACGGGGGTATCTATTTAAAAATTAAAAATAAATTGAGATTTCCTGTTATTTACGGTAAAACAGAATTAAGCCATGAAATCACACACCAATTGAATCCAGTATATGAAAGTATTTGTCCCAAGCTTTTAAACAAATAAGTTTTCATTCCGATATCTCAATTAACAACGAATATAAAAGCGGATGGAATTATTAAACGGTTTGCTAATAATAAAAATGCTTAGATACGCCACTGGTATACGGTAAATGTGTCTCAATGGACATTTTAAAGCCTAAAAAGATTTTATAAAGTTCGTACATTCCTATATGTTTTTCTATAAACGAATTAATAGTAACATATTTAGAAAAAATATCCAATAATGGTAGAAAATTGTCAATACACGATTATTATTCAAAAATGTCTCAGAAATTTAAATTTACAATAAAAAAGAGGGTTTCCTTTAAAATTAAACAAAAAATTGATTTTCTGTTATTTCCGGAAAAACCGGAAGTAAGCCAGGACGTCCAGAACAAATGAATCCATTTGTTCTAGTCTTTCAAATAGAACAAAATTATTCCAATATCTCACTGAGTAGCGAAGATAAGGGGGAGTGGAACTTTAGTAGTAACCCTAACAATGTCACTGACCTATTTGACAGAACTGATACTTAAGTTGTCATAACAAATCTATAATAAATAAAATAACCCAACAAAAAAGACAAAAACTAAAATGAAAAAAAAAAAAAAATTAAAACAGATTTTTAAAAAATAAACAGAAGGTGTGATATAAAAGAAAAATATGAACAAGAAGACACAGCCATACATAATAAATAATATAGAAAATAAAACTTTATAAAAAACACTAGGAAAACGCAAACTTTAAATTTCTTTTTTCTCTACTAAAAACATCAATAACAGAAAACATAATTTATTTTTCTGTCAGCCTATTTTCATTTATTATTCGTGAGAGCAGCGCCAACTATTTTATGAACTAACGGACGATATGTGCGTATAATGACAATACAATTTTTAATAGAGTTCGTAATTAAAAAATATATATGCTAATTTTAATAAAAGTATACGGATTTGTAAAACAAGTGAAAAAATTATTATTATTATATATTTTTATTATTTCAGTTAAAAAAAGTAGTATAATCAATAATAAAACATAGGCAGGTACTTATTTACGAGAAAATGTCTTGTCTAAGCCTAATAAGTTGTCATTGAAGAATTGGTTAAATAATGTCAAAATAAAAACATTTCCATTATAGAACTTAAAACGTATTATCAAAAATAATTGGTATATTTGTGATTATATTTATTTTTTTCATTTTTACTTTCCTATCTGTATACAGATATAAGGAAAGTATAGGAATCATGATTTTTTTTCGACCTCGAGTTTTCGACGGATTTTTACGTTTTGAGGTCTCATGAAATCGGTTTTGTGTGTGAGTGTGTGTGTGAGTGTGTGTGTGAGTGAGTGAGTGTGTGTGTGAGTGAGTGTGTGAGTGAGTGAGTGAGTGAGTGAGTGAGTGAGTGAGTGTGTGAGTGTGTGGGGGGGGTGTGTGGGGGGGGGTGTGTGCGCGTGTGTGTGTGTGTGTGTGTGTGTGTGTGGGGGGGGGGGGGTGTGGGGGTGTGTGTGTGTGTGTGTGTGTGTGTGTGTGTGTGTGGGTGTGTGGGTGTGTGTGTGTGTGTGTGGGTGTGTGTGTGTGGGTGTGTGTGTGTGTGTGTGGGTGTGTGGGTGGGTGTGTGTGTGTGTGTGTGTGTGTGTGTGTGTGTGTGTGTGTGTGTCGGTGTGTGTGGGTGTGTGTGTGTGGGTGTGTGTGGGTGTGTGGGTGTGTGTGGGTGTGTGTGGGTGTGTGTGGGTGTGTGTGGGTGTGCGTGTGTGTAACTCATGAACCGATACAAAGAAAAACACCAAATTTTAAACTTAAGCTTTATTCCGGTGTCTAATGAAATTATTAGATTTTGGTCAGATTGGGAACATCTGGGGGGTACTTTATAGGTGGTCATTTTTATATTTTATGGAATATATTTGTTATTTACATTTGGAGAAGAAAATTCTTCAAATAAAAGTTACTTACAATTATCAATATTTTTTGTTCTACACAAAATTTTCCTAAAATGGTCCGTATTCGAGATATTTGAGAAAATGTGTTAATTTCGAATTTTGAAGAAAACTCAAAAACGGAAAAAGGAAGAAACATTAAATTTTAAACTTAAGTTTTATTTCGGCCTGACGTAAAATGATTAGATTTTGGACAAAGTCGGAACATCTGGGGGGGGGGGGGGGGTACTTTATAGGAGGTCGTTTTTATATTTTATGGAATATATCTGTTATTTATGGTTGGAGAAGAAAATTGTTGAAAAAAAAGTTACTTCTAATATTATTATCCATAATTTTTGTTTAGTGTCAAATTTTCCTGAAATGGTCCGTATGCGAGAAATTTGACAAAATGAGCAAAATTCTGATTTTTAAGTAAATTGTTAAATTAAAAGTTGTTTTCGATGTCGATCTCTATAATTTTTGTTTTTACATAATTTTTTGATTTTTCTAAAATGGAACCGTAATGGAAAAGTGCCTAAATTTAAATTTTTCAGTCTTTTTCGTTTTCAATGAATATCTATAGAAAAATGTTTCAAGTTAGATGTATGTGGAAAATGTATATATTTAGTTTATCCTCTAAATGTTTTTAGAGGTGCTGCAATAGGTTGTACAAAAATACCCGGAAAAAAGCCTATAATAACTAGATAGGAAAGTCATGTGTTGGACACATCAGATTTTTTTTTATTTTGCGTCCGGTCCTGATTTATTGGAAAAGTTCAGAGATATTTACTCCGTAATTAAACTGATCTAACTGAGAAACTACGAAATATAATATGCCCAATATAAAATCCTTTAAAGAATTTGATTCTTTTTCAAAAATATTAATAAAAATATCTAATGCAAAAGGCCTGTGGCTGATAAACAATTTAATTAATTTGATTAAATTTAAAACTGAACTGACCGAGATCCCATACAAGATACCTATTGCAGTTTGCACTAGACATACACATTTTTAAAAGATGATTCATCAACCTGGGTAACCACAAACGCCATCCATCTGCATCTGATAAAACATAAAGAAGAGACGACTTCGGACTCTTCGCAGTCAAGATAGTTCTTCCACTTCCACGTGGGTCAATGATTCATAATACGGTTGGCACGGCGGACCTTTTGGTTCTACTCTTTGGTTTTGGCTTCGCGGTAAAAATTTATTGTGCCAGAGGGGCAAGCACCGCTTAACCGCGAACTATACTTATTATACAGCACGTCGGAAATTTCGTGGCATTAGAACTTATAAACTAAAGAAAAATTTGGAATTTCGTTATCTCTGGGTTATTTTTTTGTTACGATAGTACCCAGTTGAAATAATTTGGATTTTCAACTAGGTAAAGTCCGATTACAATAAGAAGAACACCGCTACGTCATAACCATTATTTTTGAATTTTTAAATTAATTAATATGTAAATTATTTTAAATTGGGGAATTTCAATTTATTTAGAACAATGAAAAGTTTAATTCATTACTAATCTTCAATAAATAAAGAATAAATAAGCTATTGGGTATTGAAAATATTTCTTATATTTCTGACATATTAACACGTCACACGCTACTAAAATCCTAGTAGATAGTGATCACCAATGAATACTTCGCCAAGTGATGACGCAGCCTTGTGTCCTTATTGTATTTCGGACACTATATCGTTATTTTTGGATATTAGTTAAAAGTTAACAACTAACAAAGATAACAAAATATTTTAATCGGCTGTACGCTGTACCTCGATAACGGTTTTTTGGCAATTGGATCCTGTTTGTAAGACGATACCACCCTGCCCTCAAATTAAAAAAAAAAAAAAAAACAGAAACTCGACTTTCGACCTGTAGGAACCTTTTCCTATAGACATTTTTGAATATTTAGAATAAACGAGTCTAGAATTCTGTGCTGGTGCTTGATAGAACAAATCAGCGTGAATATAATTATTAATTTGATTGATTAAAAAAATTCAGTTATAATGAGACAATATTTCAGTCATCGAACCATATTTATTTGGTTGTTTTTTTCATTAGCTAAGATTTCAATTATTCATGACACTTAAAGTATAAAATGGACCGGAAAACCAAGAAACAAAATTGACGAATCGTCCTATGTCGGATACTCAGATATGGCAACCAAATCCGGTCAACCATATCTCCTCCGCCTACGTGTTCAGGTAGGGGCGACTGATTCATTTTTAAATATTCTTATACATGCACACTAGTGGCGAAACAAAAAAGAATAGGGATCGACCTATACTGATATCGGCATTGGTATATTGGCTTTTTGGCGCGATAACGATTTCGGCCGATATTTAGAATGCGATATCGGCCTAATAAAAATATCAATTAAATATTTAAATTATACATATTTTTATTTAGAATTAAAAAAAATATATATATTTAAAATCTAAAAAGAAAAGATTAAGTTAAAAAAAAACCTTTTTTTTTTAAATATTTAAAGTCTAGTAATAATAATAATAATAATAATAATAATAATTTTTTGTAAAAATGTAAAAAACACAGACCTAGTATCAAGGATACTGAACTAGGACTCCTTTTGACCAAAAAACTTACGACGCTCTGCAAGAAAACCTCCTCAAGTTTAACGGGATGGACCCCTTAAACCGACCCCCAATACCAAAACTTAGAACAAATAAAGATACTAAAATCATAATTAAATCCACGAATAACATACTAACTGAAATAATACCCAACTGCCACAATATCGAGCAAACTTCACGATCTTGTCTATGTTTCCGCAATAACCATACTTCAGCTGCACGGTCAATACATTAAGCCTCACACCGCCACACCATCGAAAACTATCGAAACCAGCCCTGGCTGGATAAAAAGATTACAGAACAAAATAAACAACCTTCGGGGGGCAAATAGGAATTCTGACTGAACTACTTAAACAACAGCCAAGCGAAGTGTAAAGAGAAAATCATCAAAGTGAAAATATCAAAACAGACGCTCAAATTCTAGGCTTCCTAAAACATATACTAAAAGTAATGGAAAGCAGGTTAGGAAGATACAAGGAGGCATATCAAAGGCGCAAAGACAATAGTCTATTTATTAAAAGTCAGAGAGACTTCTACCGTAGGCTTGACCCTACTACAACCCGAGCTGATAGAAAATATCCCAATCCAGAAGAGATCCAAAAATTCTGGAGTAACATATGGGAAAAACTAGTAACACACAAAACTTCAGCCCCAATGGAACAGACACGAAACAAAAATCAGAGAAAAAGTGCCCTATGATGACCCCACGAGTGACC
>OV651827.1:4540702-4659239 GCA_927349885.1 Psylliodes chrysocephalus | reverse complement strand
AGTCAATAAATATATTTAAATCCACCAAAAGGTGATTCAAACCACAACGATTTATTTGGTATATTTTACTAACTGATTTAATCGTTTTTAGCTCAACGTTCAGATCCTACTAACAGTAGAACATATGGCACATGTTACCACAAAGCTGAGCTTATAAAAACTGACTCAAGGAAGTTTCCCAAGATGGTAGAAAATCCATGTAAGTCAATAAAAGGTCTTTAATAGTCAAGGTTAACAGGACAAAGTCTGGTAAGAGTGTGACCCTTATTGTTAAAAGAAGAATTTGACATGTGTGGATGTCATAAAATAAATGTAAACAAATAATAACATGTACTTATAGATATCAGATATTTAAAAGAGTTATGTGTACTATTTTGTGTAGTAAAATACAGTTCTTTGGACTTTAAAGTATTCACTAGATGTAATCAGGCTGACAAATATAAGACAAAAGGTTAGAATGGGTTTTAATGTAAAATAAAATACTAAATTAGGATCCTTACGATTCAAGTTTAGAATTTAGTAAATCGATCGATTACATCCCCAGTAGGAGTAAATAAATAGGGAAAATGTAGGACACAATATATATAAAAAGAAAATAGAGCTACAATAGAATAATGTAGAACAAATTAGGTATATAATAGGGTAGATTAGTAATTAGAGTAGCTTAGGGTAAATTAGAATAGAGTAGAAATAGAATAGTGTACATAGTTAAGCTTAGAATAATTTAGGATAGCGTAGAATAGGTTAGAAGTAGAGTAGTGTAAATAGTTAAGCGTAAAATAGTGATAGAATAGATTAAGATAGAATAGTTTAGTTTAGGATAGTCTAAGATAGAATAGTTTAGTTTAGGATATATTAAGATAGGATAGTTTAGGATAGAATAGTTTAGTTTAGGATAGTCTAAGATAGAATAGTTTAGTTTAGGATAAAATAGTATATATTAGGCTAGAATTAGATATAAAGTTAGTATAATCAATAACAAAATAAAAAAAAAAAACTATTTATTGTTTACACACTTTGCTGTTTTGGCTAAAACTATTCTAGATAGAATTTTTGACCCGTAACATTTTTTCTCTGCCAGGAAACTCGAAAAACACTATAAATTTTTTTTTATCATTTTTGTCAGTCATATTGGATCCCCCATTTTGTTTTAATTTTTCAGATTTTCAAACAGCGACATAAGAAAAAAATCAATTTTTATTTTTGTCCGCCATGTTAGTGAGATCCGCTATTTTATTCTTCTCAATTCTAGATTCCTAATGAGCAATTTTAACATTTTATGAAATGACCATTTTTTATAAGTTTTGTCCACCATTTTTTTTTTTTTTGTATTTTTTTAGTTGATTCTCCGACAGGGAACCAAGAAAACCATATTAACATTTTTTGATCATTTTTGTCCGCCATAATGAGACCATTTTGTTATTAAAAATTTTTAATTTCAGATTCTTACCCAGCGTACTCAATAAGTCCTAATTTTGAAATTTTGTGAAGTGACAATTTTTATAAGTTTTGTCCACCATATTGCAAAAAGATTTGGTTATTTTTTTTTAGATTTCAAAACAGGGAACTCGGAAAACCCTACCAAATTTTTTTAGTCATACTGGATCCGCCATTATGTTTAAATTTAATTTTTTTGGGATTTTCAAACAGTGTCATTAAAAAACCCTTTTTAAAAAATCATTTTTTTATATTTTGTTAACCATATTAGATCCGCTATTTAATTTTTTAAATTTATATTTTAGATTCCTAATGATCGATCTCAACATTTTATGAAATAACCATTTTTAGTAATTTTGTCCACCATATTTCATAAACAATTTTGGTTTTCAATTAGTTTAGTTCAAATTCTCAAACAGAAAATTTAGAAAATTCTATTAAAAAAATTAAATTTTTCTACGAACTCTTACAAAGACATCTTTCGCCACAGGATACTTTCAGCGAAAACTTGATTTCCGTCACTAGTGAGAAAAAATCCCTTAACGTTTATTTTCGTCTCTAGTGACGAAAGTAAGTTGTTACATATTTTCATATATCAGTCGCCTCGTATAATATTTTGGCAGCTTATAATTATTAATAATGAAATAAAAAGATGCTCATTAAATTCTATATGCGTTTTTACCTAAATTTTAATGAATTAAAGATAAAATAAAAATGTATAAAAATAGTGCAAATTAAACCAATCTACATCTAGTTTCCTGGTTTTCATTTGTTTATTTGAAGTTTTATCACTTTTGAGAACTGTCAGTTTCAGTTCGTCCTAAATTTAACACATTTTCATGATGTCTGAGTCAGAAAGCGATTGTACTCCCCCAGAAATTATTTTTAAAGCTGAAGAAACCTCTTCAGATTTATTACCGGCCAAATCAAAAAAGAGATATGAAGAAATTTATATCAAATTTTTGGACTGGAGAGAAAAAAATAAAGTGAAATCATTTTCGGAAACTGTACTACTAGCATACTTTGGAGAAATATGTTCAAATTTTAAACCGTCGACATTATGGTCCATTTATTCGATGCTAAGAACTACACTCTCTGTTAAAAATGATGTGGATATTAGTAAATATCCAAAGTTACGTTCGCTTTTGAAAAGAAAATCTGATGGTTTTAAAAGCCAAAAATCCAAAAATTTTTCACCTGAAGACATAAAGACTTTCCTATAGAATGCACCTGACTATAAATATTTAATAACAAAGGTAACGGAATTATTATTTTTATTTTAACAAATACTTAATACATAACTACTAATATTTGTAGGTAGCATTAGTTTTTGGATTATCTGGCGCTTGTCGTTGCCACGAATTAAAAGATTTAACAATAAGCGATGTAAAGGATACTGGAAGTATTCTGTTAGTTAAAATCCGTAATACAAAAACAAAAGTTCCGCGTTCTTTTCATATTTCTGGACCCTTTTATGATATTTCTAAAAAATATATGAGCCTACGTCCCGCAAACATGGATCAAATTAATTCAAGATTCTTTATTAACTATCAGAATGGAAAGTGTAGCAGACAGGTTGTTGGAATTAATAAAATCAGTAAATTTCCTAACGAAATTGCTCAGTTTTTAACGCTTCCGAATCCTCAAGATTACACTGGGCACTGTTTCCGCAGAACATCCGCAACGCTATTAGTGGATGCAGGAGGTGACTTGCTTCTGTTAAAAAAGCACGGTGGTTGGAAATCTAGTAGTGTTGCGGAAGGATGTGTTGATGAATCCACGAACAGTACAAACCAAATACAAACCAAAATTTTACAATCTGTACAAAATAAGGAAACTGCTAGTTCATCCGATTATGGCGCATCATCATCTGAAATGACATTTAACAGGAGAACAAATATGTCGGCATCTACCTCAATAAATAAAAAGCTTGAGTGTGATACCCCCATAATTTTGAACAATTGTTCAAATATAACAATAAATCAATATTTAAATAATAAATAATATTTCTGAAATATTTAATTGTTGGTTAATTTTTTGTTACTCCTAACACAAAATAAAGCATTTGCTAACGTTTGTTTTTTTTTTCATTTTAGTAGGTACCTACATGACACAATAGAGTTCGTAGAAAAAGTATAGTGTTTTACTCGTCGAAAATCATTTTGTGTTATGTTATTTTCGTCACTCGTGAAACAATATACTATTTTAATCTTTTTGTTGGTGATAATAATAAGCAAATGATTATGTTTGTTAATCATATTAAATTTGCTACACTAGTGGAAAAAATTAAGGGGTAAAAAAAAAATCTTGACTTTTTGCGATTTTTTGAGTGGCTATATCTTTGGTAGAAATGGTCGTACGGGAATAAAAAAAAAGCAATTTGAAGTGTCTAGTTTATGGATCTTGTAATAAAAAAATTTTCTAACCAAAAATTAGCACAAAATCCTGATGAATATCATGGATAGAAAATTTTTGAAATTTTTTTTTTTTATTTTTAGTGTACGGACTTGAAAGAAATTTCTCGACATAACCACTTTATGCATTGAATAGGTGGTTCCGTTAGCTTTAATTCCTTTTTTTGATGACCTCGAGAAGACCTTTCCTTGCTGAGTTTTGCGAAAATGAACGAAAATCCGTAATTTTCTCTTCTCTTGTCCATATCTCAGGAACCAATGGGCGCTCAGAAAATAGAAGGGGGTTTTGGAAACTTCGATTCATTCTCTACAAGGTGGTGGCATGTTCTTTCACGAAAAAATTTTTTTTTCATCCCTATCATGACTTTGAAGAATTTCGGAAAACAGGTCTTTTTGAGGTTTTTTAGAAAATCACGTGCCAAATTGAAAATATTGGGAAAATGACTAATGTTGAGTGTGCATCTTACAGGCCATTGTTCCCCCGAAAGCCCTACAAAATTTCAACCTGATCCATCAAGCCATTTCATTGTTTCGTGCGAGTGAATTTTTTGAAGAAATTGAAGGATAGCGTTTTTTCACTTCTATGGCTCATAATCTGTATAAAAATTAAAAATACAAATTTCCCCTGATTTTTTTCGACATTTTCACTGCGGAAATCGTTTGAAGTTATAAAAATCAAAAATTTTACAAAAAAATAAAAAAAAAATTGAAAATAAAATTTTTTTTTTTTCGAAAAGCCCTACATCCGAAATTTTATGGCTAGGATTAAAAAAAATGTGTAATCCACAGTTTTTTTATGATGTTTGCTTATTTTTTATAACAAATAAATTGCCAAATCACAACTTTTTGCACCATTTTTGGTATGTTGCGGTTCCTCGAATTTAGGCTTGGAAAAAATGGTCAAACGACATAAATCACAATAAGGCCCCATAATTATTTAAAAATTATGTTTTGATGTTTGACCACCCCCTAAAATAGTTTTAGTGTTTCTAAGTAGTGTGAAAATTCGAAAAATAAAGTTTGGAAACCGAATTTCGGCTTAGAAAGAAAGTTCAAACGACATAAGTTTACAATGAAGATCCATAACGATTTAGAATTATGTTTTGACGTTTGATCACCCTCTAAAACAATTTAAATGTTTGAAAATTCGAAAAATAAAATTTGGAAATCAAATTTTGGCTTAGAAAGAAAGTTCAAACGACATAAGTTTACAATAAAGATCCATAACATCAGAAGGAAAATGAATACTTATTTTAAACAATTAGGAGCTAAACAAGAATACTTAGCTTTACCTTTCGACGCTTTATTCGGGCCAAATATGTTCTTTTATTGTTAAAAGTATATTCAAAAAGAATTGTAAATAGACTTAGTATATATAGAGGATAAACAAAAATAATTTCTTGATGATAAGAACAATTATAATGGACTAAATAATATCAAAAAGAAATTTACGAAACATGTGGGATACGTCTCACTGGAATTAAGATATCGAGATGGTAGAATTGACACTCACCTGCAGGTCGATAATCCTGTAACATCTTGAAGAATTCATTATTGCTGGGAACTCCAGTAGGTCTATCGATGACGTCTATCGACCCGTGGCTGCCGTATTCCCTTTTCAAGAGCGGAGAACTGGAATTCGACGGGCGCCCGTTGTGATCCAACAGCTCTAAACTGGAGTTGCTGCGGCAGAGGTGCTCCGGAGCGAAGTACTGAGGTCTTCGCTGCGCTGGTTGATGATGGTGTCTGTCGTTAAATGATGACCTTGAAGGAAATAAAAATATGTATTTATAAAAAAAAGTAAATGCAATAAATAAAATGTATAACATTTTCTTTTGGAAATATCTATCGAGAAAACATCTAGAAGGTCTTTAAAAAACAGCACATATTTCTTAAAGCAATCAGTACCGTAATATAAAACGGCGCAATATATTAAGGATAATGAATACTTTTTAAAAAATCTTTAAAATATAGAGACGTTGATAAACAAAAAAAAAGATTAAACAGAAAATTAAAATTCTATTCAATAATATTAATAGCACCATTCATAAAAAAACCGTAGATCATGGGGATAATATTAAAAAAATATATTCCTAGCGCCGCGCTGTTTCAATTACATTGTAATATGTATTCTCTGCAAATCACCGCATTTAATGAATTCAAATAGACTGGACAGCAGCGTACGTAGATAGCTGATGTCTGCTATGATCTGGACGACACTTACACCTTGGCAATGCATTTTATTGTTTTTTGTCTAGACCCACATGGATATTAGCTTATCTACTCACAGGCTACAAAATGAAACCATGTGCTATTGCGTTCAACTGAACGAATATATTTCATATCCATTCTAGGTAGTGAGAACACTGCAAAATCCACCAATCACAGTTCATATTTTGGACACCCAACTACTATTATTTTTAAAATTTTAAACAAGTGACAATTCTGTTAAATTAATTGTCAGTATATTTTTTAGTTACTGAGATTAAATATAGATAAAAATGAGTTATTTTTGTGTAGAATCGATAAATAATGACATTTTTATTATTATTTTAGCAATAATTATTAATAATTCGTCAATTTTAATAAAACTTTCGTGCGATAAGGCCATCATGTCCACTTTTGTTACACAAACGGGCGGAGGTAATTTGCCCACAAAATATTTAAAGCTGCTAATCCTATAGGTAATTTGCCCACAGCAAGTAAAAGGTCATCTTAATCCTGTTGGTATTTTGCCCAAATTTATTTCTAACTTGAATAAATCATAATAGATATATCTTTCATTTATTATTTTTTATATATTATCGAAAAGTAAAAACACATTATTAATTAAACTAAAAATTATATTAAACACATTTTTATTATTATAAAAAAGTAAGTATACATAAGTTATATTATATTTTTTATATATTTATATTTTATTTACATATTTTTCAACTGGGAGGGATAAATGTGATACAAATTTTATATACTCTAATCTGCTGATTTGCTGCAGATCAAATCACTGTATAAATTTTTCTAAACACTGAATTTTTTGTTTTACACTTTTGTCTTTGATTTTCTTAGGTATACTTAAGCTTTGTATTGTGACATACGTGTCGATTTGAAAGTCTTTAAGCTTTTCTATAAAAATATATACAGAAGGATGTGTACAGTAGAATGAAGAATTAAACCTTGAATGAAACGACTCACAGGCATTTGTAGTTCTTGTAATTGAAGCTGTTTTTTCTGCCCATATACTTGGAGGAAATGTAGAATTTTCTTCAATATATGTTTCTAATAGGTAATCGGCATACCTATCGAGAACGGCATTTTCTGGTTTACTTGCCATTAAGTCAAACACAAAACAGTCTCCAACTTCATCGGCGTTTAAATATGTCAACCCAAATGATGTTTTAAGCCATTTTCCGGTATCACTGTTAGTTGTATATTCAGTCATTAATCCCAGAGACTGAATTTTACGATACCACGCTTGATGTAGATGAAATCGGCAGCCATTGATTATAGTATTAGGCCACATATAAATTAACGCCTTATGAATTGCTATTTCAAAATCAACTAACACTTTAGATGGATTTAAAGCAATACTGTAAGTTTCCAAAATTTTATAATGCAATAACGAAAACAAATGTTTGTATATATCGGTCGATTTGTTTGATAATAAACAATATACCAGGGGCACATAGTGTCCATTACACAGTCCATGAATGGTAAATAATTGTAGAAAAAACTTTGTACAATACGAAAATGTTCCATCCATATACAAGACGTCATTTTACACAAAGTACGAATATTTGTCTCACATGTAAATACAATAATATTATTTTCTCTGCTATTTATTAAAAGAAAATGTTCACCTTTACTGGTTTTAAATGTATTAGAATATAAGTCAACTGCATCATGCACTTCTTGTATATTTGTAGGTAATGGACCTGGTAGTATTTTGCGACGACTGTTGTATATAGTTTTTCTAATGTAGGTGTCCTAGTTAGTGACTCTGGTAAATTAGTAGCAAGTACTTTACGGATAATTTTAGAAGGTTTTTCCGAAATATCATCAACTGCTTTTCGCTTACACGAATTAGAAATAATTTTCCTGTTTAATTTCGGTTCATTTACTTCATGGCTATGAATTAGGTTGCCTCTGGATACTAAAAGTTCAGGACCAATTGTAAATACAGTGGCATTACAAGCATTTGTTTTTCTTTGGGAGCATCTCCAAGAAACTTCTCCACTTTTCATTTCTCTATCTTTGGCAAACGTAAAATTCTCCAAAAGGAGTACATCTTTCCCGCGTGTGCTTTTAATCAATGTAGCTGACATTATAGAAATAATTATTGTTTATAAACACTCGAATTACAATCATCAACGTATAAAAACTGACTCAAATATAAACAGTAAACACCCAAAGTAAGTACCTATTAGAATTATTAATAATCAGGTAGGTACCTATTTGTGGGCGGATGTAATTTGCGGGTTTAGGTACCTGAATGCTACTGTGGGCAAAATACCAGTAAGATTAACGCACCCCTTTACTTACACAGGTAGAAAACAGAGATTTGTGGGCAAAAAGGACCCGCCGACACAAACTACTATAGTGGGGTTAAAAAATATGTTCTGGTCTGATTTTGTTAATAAGCCGAAGCAATTAAGCGTTTACCTGTGAAAAATTAGAATAAAGCTACAAATTAGTATATTGCTCTTGTTTTTTCAATTGCTAAAAAATCTATATTGCCTTTTTGGCATGAGACATTTTAATTCCGAGTCCTCAGGAGGTCCTAGTATTGTTTTGTACACAAAAAGAGAAAACTGCAATAAAACGGACCATTTTACCGTAGGATAATTTCAAATTTTCCAACACCATCCGATAAAGAAAAACGCTATTATTTTTAATTATCCATGAATTTGTACACGGCTTTTTTCCCCTTGTCCCTGTCAAAAAAATCCTGTCATATGATACACTAATCGACGCCTCTAGTCAAGCCGAACAATTAATCTTTTAAAGATCTATTTGCACTTCTTTTAGGCATAGTTATTCCCGGAAAGTATTTAATCATAATTTCCCCCTAATTTTCCTGAGAAATATGTTTGAGGCATCGGGAAAATGCCACATTATGAGAAACGTCGAGTAGTATACTAGATTTTTGGTTGTTTGGAAAATTTGGCAGAACATTTATGAAACAAAAAATATATTTTTTTTTCGATTTTCACGAAACAAAAGGAAATATCCAGAAATTGACAGATCTGCGTCGACATGATTCGATAGAGAAAAGTCTAATGTTTCTAAAGTTGTAAATTTTGTTACATGAAATTTCGTTGCGACTACCAAAATTTTAGTGCACTTTAAGCACTTTACCGTTGAAAAAAATTAACGTTTTCCGAAACCATCCGATAGAAAAATTTTAAAATAATTTACTTAATAATTTTTCATAAATTTATTTACCCCTCCTCATGTAATAAAAAATATGTCTTGTGATACATCAATCGACGCGTATCGCCAAGCCGGATAATTCTTCTTGAAGTATTTTAAACAAAGTTTTGTCGGAAAAGCTTCTGACCCAAAATTTTTTGTTTTTTTTTGTTTTTATTTTTTCAGAAAATTTGTCTGAACAGTTGGAAAACAAACAAAAAATTTTTCGATTTTCACATGAAAGGAAATATCCCAAAAAGGATAAATTCGCTGTCTAAAAAAAGTTGGTCCCGTCGGAAAATTTATGGAAAATGACTTCGAGTAATATATTGGATATTTTTTGCTTTTTTTGTTTTTTTTTTTGCTTTTTACTTTTTTGCTTTCTACTTTGTTTATTTTTGTGTTTGTTTTTTTTTGTTTTTTTTGTTTTTTGTTGTTTTGCTTGTTTTGTTTGTTTTATTTGTTTTTTGTTGTTTTCTTTTTATTAAAAAATTTGTCGGAAAATTGATGGAAAACCACTTTCCAAAATAAAACTTTCTGACGTGATCCAATAGATCAGTGGTCGCCAACTTGTCGATCGCGAACTACCGGTAACTCGCGGAGGCAATTCTGGTAGCTCTCACAACGATTTTAATTTAAAAAATACAAACTGCAAAAATCAGAGAAGCTTCCGAAAATTCCACAAAAAAATCTAATTGTCATAATATTAAACATAAACAGCGGCAACGTTGCGGTGAGCGATCTGCCGCTGACGCCATCAAGCTAGAATCGGCTAGAACCGACCAGCCGGGCCAGCGCGTTAGTGTTCGAGAACGATCAGGATTGCTTTGAACGGGATAAATACGCACGGCGCGGCGACATTGCGCTTAGTTTAAAACTGAACGCGTAACCAACGTCCAGCGGTTGGGTTAGTAGAGAACAACAAAAAATAATATTATGGCAAGCAGTTGTAAGAAGGTAAAGACATACCACTTTCATTCGTAATGGGAAGAACAATACTTTTTTACAGAAGTTAAAGATAAAAATGTGTGTTTGTTATGTAATACTTCGGTCTCCGTTGCTAAAAAAGGAAATATTGAGAGACATCATAAAACTGTACATTCTAATTTTGAAAAATCATTCCCACTACATTCTGCCGCCAGAAAGGAGAAACTGAAACAGTTAAAAAAGCAGTTAATTGGACAACAATCAATATTTTTAAGAACAGCCGACAAAAATAAGGCTGCAACTTAAGCATCGTACCGTGTGTCCCAGATAATTGCACAAAAAAAGAAACCTTATGAAGATGGGGAAATGATAAAACAGGCGTTTTTAGAAGCTGCTGATTCGTTATTTGCCAACTTTAGAAATAAAGACGAGATAGTTTCAGCTATAAAATCTATACAACTTTCTGCTAATACAGTGATGAGACAGACGTGTAGAAGTAATGAGCAATGATATTTTTTTACAGTTAAGAACTGACTTAGATAACTGTGTTTATTTTTCACTTCAACTGGATGAATCAACAGATGTCGTTGACACTGCCCAGATGGGCGTGTTCGTCAGGATGGTTTTTAGTGATTTTACGATTAAAGATCTTTTGAAGTTTATTCCGCTGAAAGGACACACTACTGGACCGGAGTTGTTTTTTTATTTAAAAATATTATTTCTTCAGAGAAAATTACAATATCGAAAATGGTTGGCTTGACAACCGATGGCGTTCCAGCTATGGTGGGTTGTGATAAGGGTCTGGTGGCGTTATGTCGTAAAGATGAAACTTTTCCGCAATTTTTCTGTTACCACTGCATTATCCATCAGCAAGCGTTATGTGGAAATTTCCTGAAACTAAACAACGTTATGAAACTGGTGGTAAAAATTGTGAACAAGATTAGAGCTCAAGCGTTACAAAGAAGATTATTCAAAACCTTGGCCGATGAAGTTGACTGTCAATACGGGGACCTACTCCTTCACTCTAAAGTCCGATGGTTAAGTAGAGGACGGGTGCTGAAACGTTTTAATGATGTCCTATCTGGCATAGTTCAATTTTTCAAACAACGCAATAAACCGACTCCGGAACTAGAAAATTCAATCTGGCTTAGAGATTTTAGTTTTCTTGTGGACATTACAGAGAAATTAAACTAACTTAATTTGCAGCTTCAGGGGAGAGACAAAGAACTAGCGGAAATGATTTCTGATATAAAAGCATTTATCAAAAAGCTGAAGTTTTGGGAACAAAACCTAATTAACAGCCATGCCAAGCATTTTCCTATTCTTTCAGAAACAATATCTCAAAATCCATTAGAACCCTATCACAGCAAATATCATGTAGAAATAGTTTCTACCCTGAAGAATAACTTCAAAAATCGTTTTAAGGATTTCAACGAAATGGCTTTAGTAGCGCAGTTTGTTGTTTCACCCTTTATGGAAATTAATATCCAACAGTTTGCAACTTGTGTTATGCAGAACTTTGGCGAAGACATCGCTGCAACAGAAATGGAAGTAATTGAGTTTCAAAATGATTTAGCTTTAAAATCGTTAGTCTCAAGTACCAAATGTATCTGGCCTATTGTAAGTGAAGACAAATATTCAGTTCTATGCCGTGTTGCCTTGAAAGTGAAAGCATTATTCAGTTCAACCTATTTGTGTGAATCTTCTTTTTCCAATATGAAGTTTATTAAGAACAAATATCGCAATCGACTTACAGATGAACATTTGGATAATTGTATTCGAATGGCTGTATCAAATTATACTGCAAATATTAAAAAAATTATCGATGAGTCTGAGTGTCAGCCTTCTCATTGAACGTGCTTTTTTATTTTTCAATGTTTATGTTCATGATAGTGCGTTACTTTTTTGTTGTTATTATTAACTATTTTTAAATCTTACGTGACATGCCGTTGTGGCTGGATAAAAGTATGTGTTTATTTTTCAAACACCTTTGTTTGGTAGGTAGGAATATAGCTATGAACAAGTACGTACTAGTAATATTAGTTATTTTGTTATTAGTTTATTATTAGTACCTATGTATTATGTATTACCAGTTAAATTGAAAAATAAATACATATAATGATAAATTAACTGTGGATTATTTCATTTACGTTGCGTTACGTGGCTTCCGTGTGGGTAGCTCGCTGTTTACTCCAAAATTAACAAAGTAGCTCAACACATTGAGAGGTTGGCGACCACTGCAATAGATACAACTTTCGGAAGACAGACAGACAGACAGACAGACAGACAGACAGACAGACAGACATACAGACATACAGACAGACAGACAGACAGACAGACAGACAGACAGACAGACAGACAGACAGACAGACAGACAGACAGACAGACAGACAGACAGACAGACAGACAGACAGACAGACAGACAGACAGACAGACAGACAGACAGACAGACAGACAGACAGACAGACAGACAGACAGACAGACAGACAGACAGACAGACAGAGACAGACAGACATACAGACATACAGACATACAGACATACAGACATACAGACATACAGACAGAGACAGACAGAGACAGAGACAGACAGACAGACAGACAGACAGACAGACAGACAGACAGACAGACAGAAGTAGATAGACTAAGTGACCACGGCCTCACATAGGGAATTCAACGTGTAAGAGTGAGAGGTACATATTCAATGGCTAAGAGTGAGACAGACGGTCTGAGAGGAAAACGGGGTAGTGGGGGGAGTGGGGGGATTAAATTTCGTCGAATAGAATTTTTGCGTAGTGGTAAAGCCAAAAGGGCCTTAGCGTATATCTTCACTGCTATTGGTCCGATTTAAATGGGAAAAACGGAACGGCATTATGAAGAGAGAGGAATATATATTAACATACAAGAGAAAAATCATGCGCAATGACAGGACAAAAGGACCTTAGCGTATATCTTAGCTATCGTTGGTCCGATTTAAACGGGAAAAAGGGTGTTATGTAGAAAGCGTGATATAGATTAACATACAAGAGAGAAAAATCATGCGCAATACCATAAGGACCTTAGCGTGTATCTTCACTCGATTTAAATGGGGAAATGGGGGTATGTGCACCGAAAAGTTTGACGACTGACGTTTGACGTCGGGAAAAACGATATTACGTAGAGAATGATGAACGTGGCACTAGCGTCTATCTTTGTTGCTATTGGTCCGATTTAAACAGGGAAAACTGGGGGTTGTGGGTAAACACTCTAACTCAAAAAATATTTCTAACACCATGTTTTAACGTCAATTCCTTGAATAGCATATTAAACTACACTACATATTACAATTTCAGGAAAATCAGAGCTACATGCTGAATAGTCACGTGGTTGACCTAATATATGTTGTAAAACGTTATTAGATACCTAAGGAGTTTAATGGTACCGTCAAACTTCTTATCGCATTTTGATCTGGAGGAAGTTTAGTTATAGACGCAATATGAAAAATTTTGATGTCATTGTATTCTATTTGCTTCCCAATATACACTAGAGGTTTTGTTTAATTGACCAAATGTCTTTTCAAGGTTAAAAAGGTTGTATCTTTGCATCTAAAGCACCTACAAACAAACAGACTTCAGATTATTGATTCATAAGTCAAACAGATTAGTTTGATATCTAACCAAACACTCTAGCTCAAAAAATATTTCTAACACCATGTTTTAACGTCAATTCCTTGAATAACATACTAAACTACACTACATATTAAAATTTCAGGAAAATTAGAGCTACATGCTGAATGGTCACGTGGTTGACCTAATATATGTTGTAAAGCGTTATTAGAGACCGAAGGAGTTTAATGGTATCGTTAAACTTGCGCACCAAGAGAATACGCTGAAGAAAAATAAATTGATTGTAACCATTAAGACACCACCCTGTATCATGCATTATAAAATTTAATTTTAAACAAAATAATATAGTCTCGCTGATAACAAAACCACATCTGTTGAAACTTGAAAATTGATAAAATATTTCCCAGACAGTTACACGGGAAGTTAGAATTTGATAAGAAAGTTCTCAAAACAATAAAACCACATTTACAGGAAGTTATAATTCCGATAAGAAAATTCTCAACCGCATTCACAAGAAATGTTTACTGATATAACCGTTGTTTTTGAATAAAAGATTATTCATTGACGTCACAACAACGCAGATATAAGACCTGGAAAAACACATCGTTTCTCAGTTTACGTCTCACCAGCACCGTGAACAGTAGCAGCAAGAACAGATCACCGGTTTACTGATATAGCAGTTGTTTTTGAATAAAAGACTATTCATTGACGTCACAACAACGAAGATATAAGACCTGGAAAACACATCGTTTCTCAGTTTACGTCTCACCAGCACCGAGAACAGTAGCAGCAAGAACAGATCACCGCAGCAATCCACAACAACAGCAACAAATATTTGGTGTGTGTTAAAGTTAATATACAGTGACGTTAAGGTAAGAAATATATATTTTATTATTAGGTTTTCATCATCTTTTGTTTTCTATCAAATTTAATTATAATTTATCCTCTAAATAGTAGATTTTTCTCAATCTCTTTGCTTTTGAAGCAATTCTAAAGTGTACTGACTCTCTACTTTTTATGTAAACGATTTTTAGTATATTTTTTAATTTCTTTTTGTAAATACCATATTTTGTTTTTGAATTTAATCATAATTTTTCGTTCCATGTAAACGATTTGAACGTATTTTTAAGTTCTAAATCTCTAAATTTTCAGCATAACAGATTTTGCTATAATTTTCTAAATATTTTTAATCAAAATTTTTTAAATTGAGAGAACTTTTTTATTCAAAACGTGTAATTTTCTAAATATTTTTAATCAAAATTTTTTAAATTGAGAGAACTTTTTTATTCAAAACGTGTATTTTTTTTATAGATGGATACATCAAAACTTAACGAGGTATCTTTAATTACAGAAAGGAAACATAAACCAATAATTAAATTGAATACTCTACCTATTGGAACTCCATTTAAAATTATCCAGTCAAAAATAATACAAGGAAAATTTGGCCCAAGCATTTTGGTTGAACTGGAGCACGGTGTAACATTTTTACCACAACGGGTTGTAGAAACTTACAAACCATACCTACATCACCTCACAGACAGGCAGTACAGTCTCACATTCAGAGGAACCGTTGACACAGGAAAACCGCATCCAGCTGCATCTTTTGAAATTGTCGAAAATTAAGGATAAAAGGGTAAGCGATTTTTTTTTAATATTTTTTATTTGCCAGTGTTAAAATGAATCCTTTTAGTGTTATTAAACAATCTGACGGGGTATTGTCGGCTATAAAAAAACTTAGGAAAATTTTATTCGATAATTTTACAATTAGAGATGCTGAGATTTGGCTAAAACGACTACAAAGACAGATTACATCATGTAATAAAGCAATTCGTAGTAGACGGCAATATAATTTATCTATTGGTGCTCTACGTAAATTGGAAACTAATGTGGGACATTTTAAACATTTTAGAAAATTAATTTTGAATAGACATATTGGTATGGGCATACAATCAAAATTGGGGCAACGCGTAAAATGGGCTAATGTAGAATCTAGTTTTAAAAGTAGAGCTACAACCGGAATTATAGTTAATTTACGTCATAAAGACTTAGGCACATTTTTGGATGATTGTGTGACTATTTTTAAAAATAAAATAAAAAAAAATTTAAAAGAACATCACGCACTAAAAGTTAATACTACATTTTGTGGCGAATTCATCAAAAAATCTAACGATAATGAGATTTTAGATTTAAAATATTTCAATACTAAAAATGCTGTTATTGATAAATCGACTGAAATAACAGAGTGGTTTAAAGATAATGTGCAAGATAAAATTTTAAATAAATTGTCGGAATTTGCGGAGAAAGATAGTGGGTGGGCATTAAGTAAAATCGTATCATTAGCAGTAAACGTAAATAAATATGAAATGGGAAACGGGTCGTCTTACATTAAATTACCTGAGGAAATTTTAAAAAAACAAGCTTGCATTAATATTAAAAATACCGATCAGGCCTGCTTTTATTGGTCCATTATTAGTGCTCTTTATCCGACTAAAAATAAAAATACAGATCGAACCTCCTCGTATCCATATTACAAACAATTTCTACAAACAGAGGATTTAGATTGTCCAATGGAATTAAGTCAAATTCCAAAATTTGAAAAAATAAACGGAATTTCGGTAAACGTTTACGCATTAGAATTAAACGAGACAGAGAAAAAAACATTTTACACAGTAGTACCGGCTAGACTGACTAAAAATAAATTAGAGAAGCATGTTAATTTACTTTTAATTCAAGATCAGTATTATCCAAAATTAAATGATTACGATGCTCCACCGGTTGATGATATTGACGTGGAGATAAAATATCATTATTGTTGGATAAAAGATTTATCCAGATTAGTTTCACAGCAACTTACTAAAAATAAGTCCAAAAAATATATATGTGATAGATGTTTAAATTATTTTAGTAGTCAAGATAAATTAGCTGAACATGAAAAACTTTGCTCTAAATTAAATAAGTATAAAATGAGTGTTCCTCAATTTGATTTTGTTGAATTTCGAAACTTTACATATCAGCAAACTACTCCGTTTGTCGTTTATGCTGATTTTGAGTGTCAATTAGAAAATTTCAATCAACCTAGTATAACTAAAACTTTAAAATATCAAAAACATGTTGCGTATAGTGCAGGCTACTATGTAAAATGTTCATATGATGACAGCCTTTCTTATTTCGATAGTTATCGCGGTGAGGATTGCATGGATTGGTTTGCAGATCGAATGGAAGATGTAGCAAAATTTGTAAATTCTAAAATAAAAACAATTGTGCCTATGATTGAAAAACCAGATACATGTAAGGCAAAAACTTGTCATATATGCAATAAACAGTTTTCCTCCAAGGACATAATTGTAAGGGACCATGACCACTTTAACGGATCCTTTAGGGGATTTTCGCACCAAGCATGCAATCTGAATTTCCGAAAATTGTTTGTTGTGCCAGTGGTCTTTCACAACCTAAGTGGGTACGATAGTCATTTTATGATTACGAATTTATGTAAAAAGGGATGTTTGAGCTTACTTCCAATCAATAAGGATAAATATATTTCATTTACTCTTCATTCAGATGAAACTAACATTAAATTACGTTTTATCGATTCATTGCGATTCATGGGGACATCTCTTGATGAACTAGCTTCAATTTTAGATAACTCAGAGAAGAAAATTTTAAAACGCGAATTTCCAAATTTAACTAATAATCAATTTGAATTGTTAACACGCAAAGGAGTTTTTTGTTACGATTATATAGATTCTTTAGAAAAATTAAACGAGACTTCATTACCATCAATTCAACACTTTTACAATAAATTAAACGATGAACATATTAGTGCTGAGAAATACGCTCATGCACAGCAAATTTGGCAAAAATTTAACATTCAGGATTTGGGGCAATACTCAGACCTATATTTAAAAACTGATATTCTGCTTCTTGCAGATGTTTTCGAACAATTTCGCAAAAACTGTTTTAAGACGTACGGTCTAGATCCTGCATGGTATTACACTATGTCCGGCTATACTTGGGACTGTATGCTCAAGTATACTAGATGCAAGTTAGAACTTCTCAAGGATCTAGACATGGTTATGTTTTACGAAAGCGCCATAAGAGGTGGAATATCGGTGTGTAGTAGCCGATATTCAGAGGCTAATAACAAATATATGGCTGAGTATGATCCCACGAAACCTTCAAAATTTCTAATGTACCTAGACGTGAATAATTTATACGGGAAAGCTATGTGTGAATTACTACCCTACGGAGGATTCAGCTGGGTCGATAACATCGAAAATTTTGATGTGATGTCAATACCGGATGACTCTAACGTAGGGTACGTTTTGCAAGTTGATTTATCGTACCCACGAGATCTGCATGACAAACATAAAGATTTTCCATTTGCTGCTGAACACTGCGTTCCACCGGGATCAAAATTACCAAAATTACTTACAACCCTTACGGATAAAAAAGAATACACAGTTCACTATAGAAATTTAAAACAAATGTTGGCTAATGGATTAATTATAACTAAGATTCATAAAATTTTGAAATTTAATCAATCTGCTTGGTTGAAGCCCTACATCGAGCTAAATACTCGATTAAGGGCAGCAGCCAAGAATGATTTTGAGAAAAACCTCTATAAGCTAATGAACAACGCAGTGTTTGGCAAGACAATGGAAAATATTCGCAAGCACCGTATAGTTAAGCTAGTTAAATCATGGCAGGGACGTTATGGAGCCAAAAATTTGATCTCAAGTTTTCGGTTCCATAGTCGTACAATTTTAGGAGAAAATTTGATGGCTATCGAACTAACAAAGTCTGAAATAGTATTTAATAAACCTCTGTATGTAGGACAGGCAATTCTAGACTTGTCTAAGACCGTCATGTACAATTTTCATTATAATTACATGCTACCGAAAATGGACGTAAGTAATTGCAAATTAATGTACATGGACACAGACAGTTTTGTCTATGAATTGCTCTGTGATAATGTATACGAGGACGTAATAAAAGCAGATTTAGCAGAATTTGATACGTCTGATTATAGCGAAGATAACATCTATAATATTCCTAGAGTTAATAAAAAAGTTTTGGGATTAATGAAAGACGAAAATAATGGGAAAATTATGACTCACTTTGTAGGACTTCGCTCCAAAATGTATAGTTATAAAGTGCAGGGTGGTAAAGTGGTTAAGAAATCGAAAGGGATTAAATATAACATAGTTAAACATAAAATTACCTTCGAAGATTACGTTAGGTGTTTAAAAGAAAATCAGGAAAAAACAACTACACAACGTTGTATTAGATCATTTGCGCATAATGTGTATAGTATCGAACAATCGAAAATTGGTCTAAGTCCTCATGACGATAAACGCTATTTGATTCCAAATAGTTTTGACACACTTCCCTGGGGCCATTATAGTATCCCTAAAGAATAAAACACTACATACACCTCCTACAAATTCTGGATGTAATTTGTCAAAAACACTGGCTAATAAAAATATTTTTAAAAAATCGCTTCATATCCTTTTTTCGTATGTAATTTACTTTTGTTTTTTTCTGTATAGAAATATTGTCATATATTTAATTTTTTCGTATGTAATTTACTTTTGTTTTTTTCTGTAGATTTTAAGATATTTATTTAATATCTACAAAAATAATTTTTCTGTAGATTATGTAATATTCACAAAAAATATTTATACCATTTGTAACTAGATTTTTAAGTAATAAAAAAATATTTTTCTCCATTTTTGACTTTTATTTTGAGTGGGTAAAAAAAGCAGAAGTCTTTAGTATTATTACGAAATTTTGTAAATATGTCAAAGCATCATCTTGAGTTATAGCAGCAGCAGCAGCAGCAGCAGCAATAAAGAATAAAGAAAGCACGTCTGTATTCTTAAACATTTTGAATGATAATGAACATATCTAAATAAAAGAAAACTAGTTTTCAAAAATCATTTATTTAAATCATTAATTATAGAAATTTTATAAAAATAAATGTACTCTCTAAGAGCGTGGTTTAACAAATCGTTTGGAAGTATTTCACACATTGAAAATAACAATTTAACAGAGTCATCACGTGTTTTACAAAAATCGATAATATTATTATAATATAAGCAGAAATTAAGTTCTTCTAATGCAGCCACTCTATTGGACACCAATTGTTTATCAGTTTCAAGAATTTCATGAACTTCTTCTTCACACAAATAGTATTCAACGCCATGTTTCTTCACAACCAAGAATTTAATATCGTCATAAACCAGTTGCGTAATCATACAATAATCGCCACATGAAAATGTTATAGGGTCATACTCGTCTGGATATGTAGGCAAGTCTTCCTCGAAAAAATCGCTCATCTTTTGTCTGAGAATATCAACAAAAAGAGCCCATTCGAAAGTTCCAAAAGATATTTTAGTAGACCTAAAATGTTGAGCCAAAATGATTGCTGGAGTAAACGATCTCGCTGGACTTATACCGCATCGAATGTCGTATCCTGATAACATATATGAGGTTTGAAGTAGGTAATGCATCTCACGTTTTGCAGCATCTTCATAGGATTGTACAATTTTGTCAAGTTCTGCAGAAGGTTTTAGCTTTTCGAAAAATTGATCGAATTCAGCATCAATATCATCCATAATATCACTATCGCTATCACTCTCGACTAATACTTCGATACCACTGTCTTGACTGCACATTTTTACTGATCGACTGCAAACAACTGAGAACGTCAAGCTTGATTTCTGCAATTTATACTTTTGCTCTCCCCACTTTTACCTCCTATTCATAGTCTCCCACTTTTACATTCGGTAGATTGTACAAAAAGGCCCGTGACTTGCAGAAATTTGTTCGTGTTTTCCATAAGATCCTATACAAAATCATCGTTTTTGATCCAACTGTTACCTTTTAGCCCCAACCATTTAACGTACATTTTATTTCCTTTGCGTTTAAGAATCTTCTCCACCAAGTAGATATCAGGATTTGCGGTTTTCTGTAATTCTTCTTCGTATAATGCGCCTTTGATTGGTGCACCCTCCATGTCCTCGAGAAGATACGTAGCGGGATTGGTTATCTTACATTTTGCAACTTTAAATAATTCTGTAGTCCAATTGGGCGTATAGCCTTTTTCAAAAACGTGTTTCGCTTTACTAATGCGTACAATGTCGCCGACTTTAAGTTTTCTAGGCCCTGCAATTTTCAAGTGAGAATATTTTTGTTTCAAAATATATTTTTCGTTTGTCTTATTTATCTGCGCAGGCTTACATCCAATCGTTCTATGTTTCGTTTCATTATATTCTTTTGTTAGGTTAGGTAAGGCATCAAGCCACTTGTATGTTCCAACTAAACTAAAGTATTTATATAATTTCGATTTTAAAGTTCTTATTGCTCTTTCGGCAATTGCAGCTTTGACAACACTGTATGAATTATAATGATTAATGTTGTATTTTTTCATTAAATTTTGGAATTTTGTATTGAAAAATTCGGTTCCTTGATCTGTTTGTAAATTTTTCGGTATTCTTTTGGAGTGAGCGAGAACATCGGCAAACGCTTTCGTTATTTCCTCACCTGTCTTTGTCTTAAGTGGGCGTGTCCACATAAATTTCGAAAAACAGTCTATTATAACCATAATCATTTTGAAATTTTTATTTTGATGCGCATAAGGACGCATTTCAGCCAAATCCATTTGCCATAGATCATCCAAACCTTTAATAATTGTACGGCGTCTAGGATAGTTTTTACGAGCAGGTCTATGCAACTCGTTGACAAGCTGGAGCTTGTCCTTCGAAGCCATACTATTGAATAAAAGATTTAATGTTTTATAACGAATTTAAGCATTAGTGAACAAAATTCTAAGAATGAGTAGTATTGACGATTGCTTTAAAATTTGCATCCAAATCTAAAATCAATTGATTATCTTGCAACAATTGTTCAGTCAAATTATCTATTTTAACAATCATTTCATTGCGAATTGATTTCATATCTATATCATATAACTTGACGAATTTTTCGCTGATACTTTCAAGATCTTTTTGATGTGTTGATACTTGTTGCGTTACATTCGAAAGTTCACGCTTAATGTCAGCATCACCTATTTTAATCATATCACCAATTTTTTGTATTTCCAAAGATAATTTATCGTTAATTTGATTAATAGAAGTATTCAAAGCAACGTTCACCTTATCTATATTTCTTTGATGAAGCAAGGTCAATTGTGCAAAATTCTCATTTAATGTTTGTATTTTCAAAAACAAATCATGATTGCTTTTTTTCAACTGATCCTCCAATTTTGCGATATCGCTTCGAAGATATCCTTTATTGGTTTTAATCGCATCATCTACGTATTTCTTTGTTGCCATATGTTTGCCTGCTATAGGTGGATCTCTCGTGATGAATGCCTCAATGTCTCTAGTTTTATCTGCAACACCGTTTACACTGTCATTTAACTTGTCCAGAGTTACTTTGTTTATGCTATAATTATTTTTAAAACTGTTTTCCAACTGCCTTAATTTAAGCAATGGTTCCACCGCCTTAGAACTTTGTCTACGTCCAAACTTATCGAGACTCATGATGAAAATGATTAAATAATATGTAATGTACTCTAATATATGATATCTGCTTCTCGAAGTTCGTCGATTATGCTGACGATTTCGTTGTTTACCGAAGTATTTCCAGCATTCTTCGAAGCCATCAACAACTTCAATCGATCGCAAAGTTCGTTGGGATCATCCCAATAAACATATTCTATAGGCTTCTTATTGTAAATTAATTGGTTTTTATTTAACATTCCTTTACCAGAGTACTTGACGACGCCGATCCCTTTACCACCCTGTATAAACATAGGTTTTATTATATTTAAATATTTGTCTCTCCTTGTACCTTTCAAATTTCCTAAAGAATTTCGGTGTACCTTAGACATTTCTAAAAATTGTTTATAGGGGACCAAATCCTCCTTTGTATAACTAGGATCACTGTAGAAAATAAGCTGATATAATCCTGGTGTTCCCTTTGCATAATACCACTTTCCATCAGAATTTAGGATTTTTATACTTCCCATGTTTTTGTCAAAGTCTATACGCTTGTCGCCTAAATACCACCAATCGTTTCCAGGTTCATAAATAGGACCATACACGGGATCAATTTTATCATCTTTATTCCAAAAATCTTGAATGTATGGTTGACTCATTGGCGGATACTGTTCAAGGTATTGCTCAACTACTGCTGGTGCCATCCGTTCTTCAGAATGTTCAGGTTCATCAACTTCGCTAAATTCTTCACGGGTACTACCTCCATCATCTTCAACTATAGTGTCTATCGGTATGTAATTTGTAAATTTAGGAGATTGTTTAGGGGATGAGACTCTTTTCGGAGTGAATGCAGAGAAATCCTGATTTGTTACCTCTGTTTTTGGCTCGATCTTTGACACGTTTAACAAGTTATTTGAATTTTTTTGAATTTTTCTCAGAGGTTCGGCAATTGGTTTAAATAATCTATTAATAGATTCATCCTCCTCCGTTCGACCTAGTTTCAGAGCCAAGTACTTTCTTCGAATAGAACGTCTAAGTTCGGCAATTTTTCGTTTGCGAGCTGCATCCGTCGACATCTTGACGCCAAGTAATGAGTAACGTATGACACCTACATTTTTATATATTTATCAAATACCCTTACGATATCGGCCATCGTTAAGATCAAAGTCTTTTGCGATTACAAGAGTACCGTATCGATCGTTCCAACATTCAGAACATACCTTTTTGAAATCGTCAAAGGACATGTCAGGCGATACGTGTTCGTCAAAAATATGTTTAAGGTTAATCTCATCCTGTTTAAATACCACAATTACGTTACAGTTATCTCTCACCATCTGTTTTGGAACTTTAGAGTAAGTTTGACAGAGATATGCAGCATCGATATCTTTGTGTCGACACATGAAGTAATATTCACGAATTTTCTGCTGCCCATCGCATGCTACATCATCAAATATGAATATTGAATTTGGTTTAGCATCGTTGGGACTTAGAATTTCTTCGTTGTCTTTGAATGGGAAATAACCCACCTCCTTCATACCAGATAAAACTTCTTTCAGCAATTGGTACTTTGGTTGGTACAATGACTTTGAATAAACATAAACATTTTTGAATTTAGCTCCATTCGGATCGTAAAGAAGCCCCATCATTGCGTTCGTTTTCCCGCATCCACTAGGTCCACATATAATAGCACGAAACGAATTAGGTAATAATTTGCCATGTTTACTTTCAGTTTTTTCCGTATTAAAATCTAAGTTGCTTATGGGCAACGTCTGAGTCTGTTGAACTACCTTCATCGTTTATCGTAATTTTATTGCGATACCCTATATATAAGCAAATTCACTAGAGTATGCATCATTCTAAATGTTGGTGTACGAGGGACAAGGTGTTCTCAATACTATTATCAACAAGTTACCGTTCGAACTTCATTTTCCGGGCTATAGGTACTGTGGACCCGGTACTAAATTACAAAAACGTCTTGCGCGTGGTGATCCTGGCATTAATCCTTTGGATACTGCATGTAAAACACACGATATTGCATATTCTGAGAATCATTCTCTAGACGAACGTCATAAGGCCGATTGGGAACTTGAAAACAGAGCTTGGGAACGCGTCAAGTCGAAGGACGCGACTTTTGGTGAAAAATCAGCCGCTTGGCTTGTTACTACAGGAATGAAGGCTAAACGTAAAATGGGTGCAGGATTAGGCGACCAAGCTGTTGCTTGGATGCTTAAAGTGGCTAAACGAAAACTTGGGTTAGGAGCGATTACAGGAAAAGTAGGAAAATCTTTGAAGAAGAATCCTTCATCGGATCTGAAAAAGTCAGCCGCTCATGCGTTGAAAGTAGCACGAATGTTAATTAAAAAATCTGGAGGGCGAAAAAGTGTTAGAATTCCTAGGATAATTCCGATTCCAAAGAGCGGAGGATTCCTTCCTTTGATTCCATTATTTGCTGGTCTATCGGCTCTTGGTGCGTTATCAGGAGGCGCGGCCGGCATCGCCAAGACAGTCATCGATGCCAAGAATGCTCAAAAGAAACTTGAAGAAGATCAAAGACATAATAGAGCTATGGAATCTATTGGTAAAGGATTATATTTACGAAAAAACGCAAAAGGAGGATTGGGATTATTTTTAAAGAAACAAAAAAACTACCGTTGAAGCTACCCTCTAGACCTCTATACGATAAAGACTTGATTGCGTATGCTAAACGTTTAAAAATACCATATTTTCGTGGAGTTTTCATGAGAGACACTTTACCAAAGACATCTCACCGAAAAGAATCCGCCATTTTAAATTTAGATACGTTGAGAAATCAAGGAACTCATTGGGTAGCTTATAGAAAGATAAACGATATCGTAAACTATTTTGATTCATTCGGTAATCTAAAGCCGCCGAAAGAACTTGTTCGTTATTTAGGTAAAGCAAAAATATTTTACAACGACGATCCATATCAAACTTATAACCAAATTAATTGTGGACATTTATGTTTAAAGTTTCTATACAATGGAGGCCATACTAGCGTACATAGACGGAAAAAGGACGCTGCAATCCCTTAAAGAAGATGAACTAAGCATACTTCCTGTCGACTATTTGATACGGCACGTTAGACCTGGAGAATTGTTGGATGTTTGGCACAAATTACCTAATGAATATAAATGTAATTTTAATTTACAAATTCGTTTACCTTGTTACGTACATTATAATAGACCTGACGCTCAAACTCACTTTGATGGGCCTGCAGATGCGCAGGCTGATTGTCACGCTTGTAATTATTATTTTAAAAAATAAATGAATAAAAATTATAAATGTGTATATGTATATAAATCCTTACATCACTCATTCTACATCAGTCATGTTGTTAACTTTAACGAGTACCACTAACGAGTTCTCATTCGTTCCGCAGACCCCAATCATATTAAATCCTGAAAATTCATATTTTCTAGGATTGTTGGGGTTCTGTTCGTACAATTCAATACCCAATATGAAAAGTTTTACTATTATGAAAATAATAATCGAAAAAAATTAAAGATCATCGAAATTCCTACGGGGTGCTATGAAATTACGGATATCGAAAAATATATAAAGAAGGAACTGGAGGTGCGAACCAACAGCATTGACGAGTTTTCATTGCAGCCGAATAACAATACTCTCAAATGCGAAATATACTGTCGAAATCACGCTATTTCATTTGTACAGGATGATAGTCTTGGTAATATTTTAGGATTTTCCAAGACAATTCTTGCTCCAGACCGAAAGTATGCATCGGATCTACCTGTAAACATTATAAAAGTATCTAGCATACACTTTGATTGTAACATTACTGAAGGAGCCTTCTACGGAGATAGACCTACGCATTCAATATACGAGTTCCCGATAATCGAAAATCCTGGATATCAGATTATAGAACGTCCACATAATCCGATATACTTACCTGTAAGCAGTAGCAGAGAAATAACAAACATAACTGTTGTGGCGCTTGATCAGCAGCAGAGACCCGTAAACTTTCGCGGTGAACTAAGTACTCTTCATTTGGAGTTACAAGAACGTTAAATGGGTTTAGTTATAAACACTTCTGCATACGTGACGTTGTCAGTACCAACCAGAGCTCCTCAGCGACAGGTCGTTATATCTACACAAAACCTAATATTTCTTAAATCGATTGGATTAAAACCTAAACAAAATGGGAAAACACCAGCATGATGATGATGGTGATGAACCGACGATGATGAAACGTTTTCGATTCGATGAAGGTGGTATCGATCCAAAATTCAACCTTTATAAAAAACCACGATTTGATGATACCATTAGAAAAGAAGAATATCGATCCTATAGTCCATACGTTAAATCGTTCAACAACAGCGACGTCATTGAATTTATCATAAATCAATCTGATGCATTTTTCGCAATGCCTGACACTCTATTGGAAATTAAAGGAAAATTGGAAATTACTGGCGGGGGAAAATGTGAATTAGCACCCAATTTTGGAGCGTTTCTTTTCGATAGCTGTTCCTACAGCGAATGCTCTAGAGAAATAGAAGTCGTTAGAGATCCTGGAATCGTAAGTACCGTACGAGCCTTAACGTGCTATGGACCGGAATATAGTCGTTTCATGAGTATTGCGGGATGGAATTATCCCGATAACCCGCTTCTGAATGGTTCAAAACATTTCAATTTGCTTATGCCTCTTAAACACATTTTCAACGTTTTCAATGATTATACTATGATTACCTATGGTAGACAAACATTTCGTTTAGTTCGATCACGTAACGATAATGATTGTGTCATTGTCACAGAGCAGCCCATAACCGGAGGTAGTGGTAGTGGTATGACCTCTACAACCGTTAAATTGATAATTGAAAGTATGGAAGTAAAAATTAAACATATCTTCCCTAATGACGAAATTAAAATTAAACTTATGGAACCCATCAAAAATGATCGCCCTATATTGATTCCGTTTAGAAACTGGGAATTAAATGAACTACCATCAATAACTAAAGATTCTAAACGAGAAATTTGGGCCGTAAAGACTAGTGCTGCCGTAGAACGTCCACGATATATATTAGTTTGCTTCCAAACTGACAGGCGGAATAAACTAAGTAGCGACCCCACTAAATTTGATAATGTTAACCTAACCGGTGTTAGAGTATCTCTAAACGGGGAATATTGGCCAAACGAACGAATGCTTTTAGATTTTAAAGAAGACGACTATGCTATTGCTCACTACAACTACACAGAATTTAATGCAAACTATATAACCGGTACACCGAAAACGGCTCTTCTAAACTATGAAGCGTTCAAACGCTACGCATTATTTGTGATTGATTGTTCAAAGCAGGAAGAGACTATGAAATCTTCTACGGTTGACGTAAAATTGGAAATAGAAGCAGATACAGGATTCCCCGCTAATACCAAAGCATATTGCATCATAATTCATGATCGTTTGATGGAATATCGTCCTCTTACGGAAGTAGTTAAGAGTATCATTTAATAATAATAATATGTTCAGTCTCGTTTCTGTCATCATGAGGATCGCATTCGTTGACATCCAAGGCTTCTAAGGCATCGACGGTATTTTTCATCCAAAGGAATTGAGTATCGCAATTGGTTGTAAACAATACCACGCTTTGTTCACACCGCCTACACCTTATTCTAACCTAAATACGCCTGATAGAATTAGCGCTAGATATGTTGAGAAACATATTCATGGGATCAACTATTCCTCTGGAGACGTGGATTATTCCAAGTTAAACTCGATTCTGGAAACATATTTACTAAACCATGCTGATTGTATTTACGTGCGAGGAAGTGAAAAAGCCGAATTTTTACTAAAAAAGTGTCACGTGTCACGTCCTATAATAGTAGATGTATGCAAGTTCGATGGAACCCCGTGTGCAACAGAAAAATTCAGTAGTGACTCCAAAACCTGCATGTACCACGCCAATGGATCATTTAAATGTACCCAGAAGAACGTCGAAAGTCTACGCCAATGGTTTCTTAATTGCATACCTTTGTAATTTTTGTTATTAATAAATGATTATAAATGAAAAAAAGGTTTTTAATTGAAACTCCTTATTAATTTCATGCATTTATTTTCGTTTTACAAGAAGAATAAAATTTTTTATTTATAATTTTTACAATAATTTTCAATATTATAAACAAAGTAGATGATAGTGTTATACAACTAACTACATATAATTTAGAATATTTGGGCTCTGACATGTCACTCAAATCGATCGGTGGTGGTGGTGGTGGAGTCGTAACAGCATGCCAATCTTTGAATTCTCCTTCAGTGCCATCATTAAAAATCAATTTTAATTTGTATCTCTTTGCTTCATCGATTGCTATGGAAAACGTATTTAGCTTCATATTATTTACCACCGAGAAATTCATCTTTCGCCATTCCGTTTGATTATCAAAACGTATCGCCATCTGTTGTACGCCCAACGGTACATTGGTATACAGTACGTTGTTTAATATAGCCGTAAGTATAATGAAATTAGCCTTTAGGATGGCCATATTTGCGTCGGTTGGATTCTTCTAAGTGGATACTGATTAGGATAATATCTCTCAAAGCCTTTATCCCAAAGACTTAAATTTGTTAAATCTCTTAAAACTTGTTTTTTATCTTCATATAATTTTATGTCTCTTCTTAGTTTTTGAACTTTTATACCAAACTCTTCAATTCTACGTCTATTCTCTTCGCTAGACATTTCAATACTGAATACTGTACTTATTTTACTAATATTGTCGGGTGTAGGATTCGCCTCCTCTCGGAGATCTGGGTTGTTAACCTTGACGCTTGATACTAGCAGAAACGTTAACCGTAAAACGTCAAACGGTAAACTTCAAACGTCAAACGTGAAACGCCAAACGTGAAACGTCAAACGTCAGTCGTCAAACGTCAAAAACGTCAAACGTCAAAAACGCCAAACGTCAGTCGTCAAACTTTCCGGTGCACATACCCCCATTTCCCCATTTAAATCGAGTGAAGATACACGCTAAGGTCCTTATGGCATTGCGCATGATTTTTCTCTTGTATGTTAATATATATTCCTCTCTCTTCATAATGCCGTTTTTCCCATTTAAATCGGACCAATAGCAGTGAAGATACACGCTAAGGTCCTTTTGTCCTGCCACTGCGCATGATTTTTCTCTTGTATGTTAATCTATATCACGCTCTCTTCATAATGCCGTTTTCCCCGTTTAAATCGGACCAATAGCAGTGAAGATATACGCTAAGGTCCTTTTGTCCTGTCATTGCGCATGATTTTTTCTTTTCAACTTTAATCTATATCACGCTCTCTTCATAATACCGTTTTTCCCATTTAAATCGGACCAATAGCAGTGAAGATATACGCTAAGGCCCTTTTGGCTTTACCACTACGCAAAAATTCTATTCGACGAAATTTAATCCCCCCACTACCCCGTTTTCCTCTCAGACCGTCTGTCTCACTCTTAGCCATTGAATATGTACCTCTCACTCTTACACGTTGAATTCCCTATGTGAGGCCGTGGTCACTTAGTCTATCTACTGACAGACAGACAGACAGACAGACAGACAGACAGACAGACAGACAGACAGACAGACAGACAGACAGACAGACAGACAGACAGACAGACAGACAGACAGACAGACAGACAGACAGACAGACAGACAGACAGACAGACAGACAGACAGACAGACAGACAGACAGACAGACAGACAGACAGACAGACAGACAGACAGACAGACAGACAGACAGACAGACAGACAGACAGACAGATACGTATTTAGTTTCTTTTTATTATTTCTTATATAGGAAAAACATGTAAAGAGAATAAAAGTATCATTTCATTTATGTTAACTTGTTCTACAATTTTAGTACTCTATAAGATTTTATTCAAAATTAAAGATAATGACACTCGAAAAACTAACCAAAATGTATTAATGTTTACTTTTTTTTCTGATTTGAACAATCCTGTATATAGATCTTTGCTATAAAAACTGTGCTATCATGCATTTTCAAATAGACTATAGAACTAATAACTAGCATGTTATGAACAATTTTTTATTATTGGAAAAACTAAAAACAATTTCAATTTGTCTGGAACTTTGCTCTGCTGGAACAGTTATTGTGTACTGCGCATATTCAATGTGGTAGGAACTCGTTTTGGGAACAAACCTATTGATATTTCTCAAACTTTTGAATAATCCGAACAATTTTGGAATTTGACAGAATGGGTCTATTTTCAAATTCAACGATAAACAAATATGTGTTTATCGATTGACCTCCAAAATACCATTTTAAAATTGTATTTTTCATCTTTATAATAATTCATTTTAAATAGCAGGAACCCATTTTATTTATTTATTTATTTATTTATTTATTTATTCCAGAAACAAACAGGCATGAGCCTAATTACATGTTCCTATAAATACAGCGAAAATAGAAATCAACAAAAATACATAATATCTAATTAAATATATAAGTGAAATTATAATAAACAAACCTCGCTACTACAAAATTTTAACAAAGTTCGTTAAAGAACAAAACTACTGAAATAATCAGAAATATTCAGGAATAATCAGAGCGTCTGCAAAACCCCACACCAAGGCCACGGAAATCCTACAAGGTTATGTCTCTTTAATCGAGCCCAACAATTTTGTTAAGTTCCTTTCTATATGTGCTTATAGCTACATCAAAAATACCGCAAGAAATGCCTTCGGAGTGTACATTAAACAAAAGACAAATTTTTTCTACTGGACCATGATTATCCGCACGAAAAGTTAATTGACGTGGACGAATACCTGCTATTGGAACATTAATTTTTATTTGACTCAATAAATATTGACTGTCCAAATATCCATTTAATAATTTATGTAAAAAGACAAGGTTGATTATAGAGCGTCTATGTTCCAATTTTTCAATTTCAAACTCTTTTCTAATAGGTCCAAATGAAACAAATCCTGGACTTGTATGATACTTTTTAAAGTATAAATATTTGACAAATTTATTTTGAATAGTTTCCAAAATGTGTTTTAAATTTTGTTGTGTAGGGTCTCATAAAGTGGATGCATATTCTAATTTACTACGAACGAGAGCAAAAAATACATTTTTAATCGAGTGTGTGTCTGTAAAATCCCTAGTCGTGCGTTTCAAAAAACCTAACAATTTGTTAGCTTCTTTGGTAATGTTATGGATATGCTCGTCAAATTTGAAATTATTTTGAAAAACTATTCCCAAGTCGGTCATTTTTGACACTGTTTCTAGTGTTGATCCTTGCATTGTGTAGATAAAATTTTGAGGATTACGAATGATACTGAATGTAATAACCTTGCATTTGGAACGATTAAAATGTAATTTATTTTCAAATGACCAATCCGAAATTGAGTCTAAGTCATTTTGAAGGTCTAGATAGTCATCTAGGGTGCATATTTTCTTAAAAACAGGGTGCATATTTTCTTAAAAACTTTCAAATCATCTGCATACATTAGGCAGTCTGATGTAATACGTAGAGGAAGGTCATTAACAAATATTAAGAAAAGTAGAGGGCCCAAATTGGAGCCCTGAGGGACCCCAGAGCCTGCGAGGATTGTATGAGATACTTCACCACCAAACATTACGTATTGATACCTTAGTTTTAGATAAGACATAAAGAAATTTATTAGATGATCGCTAAGACCATAATATTTCAGTTTAGCTAGAAGAATATTGTGATTTACCTTATCGAAGGCTTTCTTAAAATCAGTATAAATACAATCTACTTGCTCACGAGAATTGACACACTTTGATATTTTATCAATGAAAGTTAATAAATTTGTATCTACAGATTTTTTACGACAAAATCCGTGGTGTTCGGTTGATATGTATTTTTGAAAGTACCCGCTGTCTTTTTCGGTTTTAACTTTCGAAATGCCGCTTCTAAGTCTTTGACGGATATTAGATCGAAGTCAATATTCTGATAAAAATTTACGTTCCAATTGTTAGTCAAACCATTAATATCTATAATGTTATAGTTTGAATCGTTGTCATACACTGAACTGAAATAATCAGCGAACTCCCCTGCTATAATTTTTTTGTCAGATATTTCCCTATTATTTATAATAAAATTTGATTCAGATATATTATTAGACCTCTTATCTTTAATGAACTTCCAAAAAAGCATGGGGTCCTGGTTAACACAGTTCTGCATATTTTGGATATAATTATTGTGCGCCGTCCTTATTTTCAATTTTAGGTCCGCCCTAATTTTTTTATATCTACTAAAATAATATTCCGATAGATGTTTTCTTTTTCTGAAAAATTCTTTGTACTTTATGTCGATTTTTATTTCATCCGTGAACCATGGCGGAAACTGTTTGCAATATGCATGTGGCCTGTTAGTAAACTTTGGTACACATATGTCAAGTATTTCATAAAAAACCTGGTAAAAATATTTGACAGAATCATCAACCTTTTCAATGTGTCCAATTTTGGACCAATTAAAATCCCTTAGTAGTTCGCATAGTAATCTAAAATCAGCATTTGTAAAATTATATCTGCTTTGAAGATTATTATTTGTGTATGTGAGTTGATTACTTTTTTTACTTCCGTCTTAATTATCAGAGAGGGATGTTTATTATCTATGGGAACTAAAGGTTCTTTATTCTCCTTTATATTCAAATTCAAATTACCAAGCACCAGATCTAGAGTTTTTTGATCCTCATTGAGACAATTGTTGAAAGACTGTAGACTGTAAGTGGCCATTAATAGAGACATTGCTACTATTATATCATTTTTATTAGAAAATTGAAAAGATGTGCCATTTATGCATGGTATATTGTAATCACCAATAAGTACCATGTGTGTGGTTTGAGTGATTAAGGGATCTAAATTGTCAAATAAATTTAGATATTGCCTGTAGACTTTAGCATTTGCGCCCGGTGGAATATATGTTGAATTAATAATGACTGTGGTTCCGTGTAGTTTAAGTTTTACAAAAATTGTTTCCAAAGGTGAGTTAATTGATATAAGTGAAGATATGATATTTTTATTTACAGCAATGAGGACACCTCCTCCGCGTTGTTTTCCTGTTAAAATTTTTTCCTTATCCTTTCTATATACTATGTAATTGCAACTAAATAGTTCTCCATTTTTAATGTCTGCTGATAGCCAAGTTTCCGTCAAGATAACAACATCATACTCTTCTGCAGACAAGTTTTTGCTAAACTCCGAGTCCTTGGTGCGGAGTCCCCTGACGTTCTGATAATAAATATTTAAAAACATATAGCGTTGCGAGAAACGTAAAAAATATGTAGAAGATGAAAATTAAGTACAAAAACAATATGTATATGTTGATATTGAGCTAGCGCATATAAATGTGTTATTCTAAGAACGTTTTCTCGGCCCCAGCAATTTAAATATATAAAAAAATCTGTAAAATATGTGGCAAATTAGTTAAGTAAATAAATTTAGTAACAAATAGAGCGCAAGTAGATACTTAAGTTGCTGAGAGAAAAGAATAACAATAAATAATTTTATTCTAAAGTAAATACCAAAGAACAAAAATTAAATAAATATTTTTATCCTTCAATTATTGATTATAATGGATCCTGCTACTTTACTACATATTAATGAAAGCAAGAAATAAAAATAAATGTTTACGAGTAGATATATATCTACTTCGTATTCAAAAATATCTCGAGTTTATAAAAACTTAAAAACAATAATTTAGAAATAGGTATTAAAATAAAAATGTATTCCACAATAATTGAGAAAAAAGTTTAGCAAATAATATTCGCGAGGAAAGGTCGTTAGAAACGAAATAATCTTGAACCTCCGAAGAAAGATTACGGGACATCAATGAGGTCGTCAAAACATTTAATTTCTTTCTTCATATTATTATGTTGTATAAACACCTTACCTCCCATAGTCCAACTTAATGTTCTTCCGTATTTATTCTGCGCCAGTTGCAAAAGTTCATACGTTTGTTGAGAAAGGTCCTCATAAATAGTAATACCAGTCTGCTTGAGTGCCTTTTTAGCTTGAAAACACTCATTTTTCTAGTTCCCGACTTTTTATTTGCAATACCAATTCTGAATATATCATCAATGTCATTGGAGGTACAAACAACTTTCAGTGCGGTGTTAATAAATTCTAAAGTGATATCATGAACACTCTCATTTTCACTTTCTTTGAGCCCATTAATTCTTATTGTGTTCTTTCTTTTTAGGTGATCCATAAATCCGTTAATATTACAGATTTCCTTTTCATTCTGCTGTACTTTCTTTTCAATGTTACTAACATCAACTATTAGCTTGGATACATTTCGTGTTATATCTTCTAATTTTTTATCAATCTTTTTTTCTAGTTTGCATGCAAATTATATTTAATCTATAAATTAGTAGGTACTCAGTACTACGTAAGCTTTGATACGAGCGTAAGTAGGAGTGGTGAGAAGCGTTCATCTCTTATCAGTGGTCTTTCTTTGTTTCACGTATGTTCCTATTATACTTTATCTAACTCTTTGTAAAACAGAAGGCCCGCGTTTAGTTTTCTGTGTCTGTTTAAATACCTAGTTTTATTCGACTTTGTTTTGTAATAACATGGGCTAATTTTTTTTTGTTTGAGTGAAAAATAAAGAACTCAAAGTTAATACTATCGGGGGCCAAATTTTGAAGCTACGCCACTGGGTAGATTATATAAATTTGAATTCTTTCCATTTAAATCAATTTAGATCATCAAAAAGTGACCACACTGTTAAACATCATCTAAATAATTACTACGATTTGTTTTATTTGATGACAAACAATATTATTCTGCTCATAAAAGCATTATTTTGTTAATAAATATGTCATTGATAATAGCAAATAGTAAAAAAAAAAGATACTTAATAGATACATACATACGTCAAATTGAATCGTTGTTTAACTAAAACTTAAATTGCCCACATAAAAACGTTTTCACATCATCACATCCTGTTTTATTTTTATTTGAAAGTTCCAATGAAAATATTTTTAATTTTACAAAATACAAACACGTCGGAGTTTGTGCCGAGGTGATGAGATGCGAGTCAGTCATTCGACTAGTGCTGGTGGGCGGATATTTTCTCGATAGATATTTCCAAAATATGCTCGACAAAAAAAAGACATTTTGAGGTATTGGCACGTATTGATTGTATGAACTAGTTTTGACGTTTTCTAATTTTTTTTTTACAAACTGTTTTACAGGAAATATTCAATTAAAGAACAGGCAAAATTTAACAAAAAAATATCTCAGAAAAATACAATGTATAAAATTACAAATCTAAAGAATAAAGATTTAAGAAAAAAACGATAAAATAATCACAAAAGCAAATGTTTTATGTCCCAAATTTTAATGTTAAATACAGGGTTGCGTTTTCTACCCCTTACAACCATGGGGTAAACCAAATAAATTACTGGCTAAGTGTCTTTTTGGTAGTAGAAAGTGACAGGTTAATTTCAATATTGTAACTTGTTTAGTGCTTGTGAAAAAAATTGTTAATAAGGGGCTGTATCTTAACAAGGGATGCTCCAATGAAGTTTCTTTATATGAAAGATTCTATCTTTTTGTCGATGAGGAATCACCCCCTTAAATGTTTTACACTTATTTAGTTACACCCTGTATATCCAACATAGAGTTTGTTGTTGCAATTACTACACATGACATATAATGTGGAGATTTTGTCTTATTCTAGGTGCTGGTTGTAGATATTTAAATAAATGCACATAACTTATTAGTTTTAACTTTATTTCAACTGCTTCAACAAGTTACAGTTCCCACCTTTTTTAAGTATACATTAACTTAACCTCTCTCCGGTTGTCTAGCCGTGGCTATAGTTGTGGCTACGGCTAGATATATTACAGATTTGCTTAAAATGTTGGTGCAAAGAGTGGTGAAGTAAAAATTATTCTTTTCCAAAATCGATTTCTTAAAATGGTTTAAAACGTTCTAATATAGTAGTTTTTTCTGGCTCGTTTCTAATATTCCATTTTTGGATTAATTTGTTAGTGTTACTGAATGTTCGGTTTCTGTTTCGGCTGTAGTTTTGGTTTCGGCGGAAAACTGGCCGAAACTGCAGTAAAAACCGAAACTACTTTTATGCCATGTTTGGCGGCGTTCGGCACAACGTATTCTTTTTTACAAAAAAATCAATATTGTTGCAAAAAAACCACTAGCCACATAGCAACAGTTGCTACTTTGTAATTCGCTTACTATTTTTAATTTCAAAAGTAATAAAAAAAACTGGTTTCATTATGGAAAACTATCGTTTTGAATTTGAAGTTTTAAGTAAAGACGCTAAATAGGTGCAAAATAATATAAATTCGATATAAAATAGATGAAAAAGCAAGATAGACAACAAATGGCCCAAAAATCCTATTAATATATGGACGTAGTTATGCAGAAATGATCCAATTCACAAATCTACCAGAAATTACTTTTCGATATGTTAGTCCAAAATTACATTTTGCTGAAACGACCCAACAATTTAAAATGATATTAAAAGTGGAAATCATAAATACTTGCTATATATTCTATGTTCATCCCCTAGAGAATTTAACTATAACATCATTTTTCTTAAAATATGGTTTAGGTGGATTGGATAATTTCTGCATAAATACTTCCATATAAATGCGAAAGTTTGGATGGATGTATGGATGGATGTTTGTTGCCCAATCACGCAAGAACGGCTGAACGGATCTGGATGAAATTTGGCACAAAGATTATAGTCTGGAATAGCACATAGGCTACTTTTTATACCGGAAAAATACACGGTTCCCGTGGGATAATTTGTTTTTGTTTTTCACAGACATTATTTTTTGCATAATGGTAGTAAAACATGAAAATTTGACATACAGCTACTGAGCATGAATAAATAATGACGTGTTTTAGGGTTTTTGGATTTTCACATTTGAATGGGGGAAACGGGAGTTAAAAGTTTGTATGGAAGTATACATTTTTTGAAAATTGGAATTATAGCTACTCACCACAAATAAATAATGGTGTGTTTTAGGGATTTTGGATTTTCATATTTTAAGGGGAAAAGGAATGAAATGGGAGAAAGGAAGGAAATGGGAGAAAGGAAAGAAAGGGAAAAAAGTGGAGAAAGAGGAGAAATGGGGGAAAGGTTGTATGGGGGCATCGTTTTCTTTTAAAGGTAGAAAATTGAAATTGTAGCTACTTATCATAAATAGACATTAAGGGGGGAAACGGGAGGTGAAAGTTTGTATGAGTCTCTCGGTTTTTTAAAGATAGAAACTTGAAAAGTGCTGACCTGTTGTTGGCGGAAAGTCCAGCGTTGGTCCAAGCCCGATGAACATGTGTGTTGTAGTAGTCGACAGCGAGGGCGGTTCTATCTCGGATGCGGTTGCTGCCCCCGTTGTTACAGGGGGCCGCACTGACGGTTGACAGTGGCGCTCTAGGCGGCGCGGGCCCACATTCTTGCAGGCCGATCATCCCATCACGCTGTAACAAAAACAAACGGTATACATTCTGAAAATGACAGTTTAGTTTTCAGTCAATAGGAAATTAATGGACAATACCTAATGGATAGACATTTTAGAACAAGAGTTAATAGTGAGGTCTCCAATCTTCGTCCAACCAAAGCTGGACTACCACAAGGTAATGTGTTTGGTCCGTATTTGTACCTTATTTATACATGTAATAAATAGTACAAGAACGAACATTTTCTCAGATAACACTGCCATAATGGTTACAAATGTAAATTAAAAAAAAATAGAATCTAATAACTTGCAAAACCACGTCCATATTTATAAACAATAAACACAGCAGAAAATAAGTGTAAAATAACTTGGAATTCATCTTGACAGTAGTCTTGGTGAAGAGAACATAACTTATAAAAAGGTTGGTATTGTATTTTGGTACTTACAAATATCTTACATAGTCGATCATACCATATTTATAAATGTCAGCAAAATTACAACGTTTACGTCTTAAAGTTCACAAGTTTAATACCAAGTTTTTAAAAAATAGTAATAGAAAAAGTTTGTGTTAATGGACACTCTTAATTAGAAAGTTAAAAAACTGCAACATATCAAATTCAACAGATTCCATCAAAATCCATTTATCACCATAAAAAACTGCGATGTCTTTTATTCTAACACCTAATTGAAAATAATAATCTTTGTAGATTTCTATTTTCTTTATTAATCATCATTTACCATAATAAATAAATACTAATCAATTAGTATTATAAAACTAACGAGTTTTTTACTGCCAGAAACATCAACTACTATCCTATCATCATACTCACCCACCCAATTACTAATACATCCATTCTATGATTCATTAAATAAACCACGAAATTAAGATCTTCCAGACTTATAGAAACCATCACCTGATGATGATTATGATGACATTTAGTTGTAAATTTGTTTACACAGGTACAGACACAACTAATTTAAATAATTCGAATAATAGTAATAAGCAATTGATTGTCGAGTATGACTCACTTTCAAGGTGTGTGTGGGGGACAAATTAATCAAAATAATAGTTAATATCTCATCTAAGTGGTCTGTGGTTTTTTATAAAGTCGATCGTGTTGACTTGTCATGCATCGGTGGCCTGGTTGCTGATAGAATCTTTTAATTCATTTCGACAATAACATTGTTTTTTAGGAACGTGTTAAGGGAACTTTAAATATTCTGTCGTTTCTTTATAGTATATTTTTAATCTTTAAAAAATTGGACTTTAAGTTGTAGACAGTGTACAGTGAGACCAAAATATTCATAGTTTTTTTTGCTATAAAGAAACCAAACATTCTGAAATACAGGGATACAGAAAATCAAATTATATAATAGTTGATTCTGTAAACAATACCTAGGTAGTAATATAATATCTGGAATGTGTAAAGCAGTGGTTCTCAAAGCAAGCGATAGAGCCCCCTTGGGGGCGGTAGAGGTCTTTAGGGGAGCGGTAGAAGGCTCAGGGGAAAATGGGGGGGGCGTTGACACATATTGAAAAATTATGTTTTAATACGTATTTTGGCAGCTCTATAAATAAAATTGTTTCGATATCTACTTTGCTTATACAGTGAGCATCATAAGTCTTACCCCCATATCTAACTCGTTACTGAGGAAAATGGCCGAGACACGTCGATTTTTGAATTCTACAATGTACATTTTTGTATTAATAGTTTACCCTTAATTTCATCACTTTCGAAAAATTTAAATGGCATGGGGTGGTGAGTGATAGCTCATTTGAAAGGGCGTTTTATTCTCTACTCAACCGTGCAAAAAAATTTGAAATTTGCTTCATTACGTGTTGATTTATTAATGTTTAAAAATAACAAAACATCACAAACAGGAAAGCAACTAAACTAACAGTGACCTTATCTAATGGCAAAAAGTCTTACTTCACGTCTGAATCAAAACCGATATCATGCAGGGCCGAATTTTAATTCTAAGGATAAGTACGCTACGTTAATTTTCGTTATTCTGAAACAATAATTAGTCGAGAATTAATTAAGCAAATTTCAAATTTTTTTTTGCAAAGTTGATTAGAGAATAAAACCCTCTTTAAAATGAGCTATGACTCATCACCCAATGCCATTAAAATTTTTCGAAAGGGTTGCTCCACTTAGGGATGAAATTAAGGGTAAACTATTCATACAAAAATGTACATTGTAGAAATCAAAAATCGACGTGTCTTGGCGATTTTCCTAACAAGACTCCAGTAATGAGTTAGACAGGGGGGGTAAGACATATAATGCTCACTGTAGAATCCCGTATTAAATCTAAAATTAAGAAGATAGGGTCCAATTACTACAATTAAAAAAACACAGCTACGTCATCAATTGGCGGAGTAATTTATAGGCTATCTCCGCCTATTGGGGTTTAATGTTTCGTTAATATTATAGGAATGTAGATATAATACTTTTTTCTACACCCACATGGATATTACCTTATCTACGCACAGATTACAAAACGAAAGAGTATGCTATTGCCTTCAAGTGAACGAATATATTTCATATCCATTCTAGGTAGTAAGAACACTGCAAAAAAATGAAATCCGCCAATCACAGTTCATATTTATTTTTTTTTAATTTGTAAATTTTCGTTAGAGGTTCTTAGAAAAAATATACTGTACAACTCGAGTGGATTGTTTACATCGCACTCAACACGATTGAGCGCTCCGCCTACGGCGTCGTGCTCAAATTTCGTCTTCGTGCGATATGACCATTATATCCACTGTTGTTGCAAGAAATATGATAAAATTGAGAAAAAAATTACAAGTAAATAATAATAATAATTATATACAAAATAGAAAATGTGGAGATCAGCAAAACAAAAGTAAATATTGTTAAATAAACAAACAAGGAAAGTATATAGTAAGTTATGTTTATGCGTATAAAACGATTTACACATGACTAGAGATATTAACCGGTAAGCTTAAGAGGTAAAAAGTATTTGGGGAATTTATATACCTCTTTGTTTCCCGCTTAAACCGTTTTTTGTCTATAATCCTTTTTAGGTGTGGTGGAAGTACATTAAAAAATTTCGGACCGAAATAAAAATAGGATCGTTGAGTTACCGCTTTTTTAAAGAGAGGAACACAGAGTTCCATATTAGTAGCGGCTCGTGTTTTGCGTGTATTTTTAAATTGATATTTTTTAGTAGATTTGTATTCTTATTAAACACTGAAGAGTAAAAAGTAATCTTATGTTCATAATTTTTATCCAGCTCAACAATGCCAATCTAATAAGAAGACTCAAGAGAACCAAGCTTTTTGAGTTAATTCAGTGATGTTAAAGCAGAGTATTATAGTGCAGTTAAGCATTATACGTTAAAGGTAGTATAAATAATTAGACTGTAAGAAGTCTAAGAGTAGAATATTAGTTTATGAAGTTTTTCGTCCCTTGATAAGATAAATTAGAATAAAATTGCCAATTGATCTTAATGATTATCATAATTATAAATGTTTCATTCGAAGCATTTATTAAAAAAAAAAATATTTGTTTCAGATAAGTGCATTTAAAGAAATTTGAGAAAATTAGCGATTTGCTTTTATATTTTATGAAATAATGTTTAAAAATTAATTATGTGTTTCTTTAAGAATCAATGTTTGAGTTTTGTGTATTTTAAATAAACATGTATATTTATAAATGTTTTTTTTTTAGTCTAATAATATTTTAGAAAAAAAAATGCTAGAATAGATTTCTGAAATATTACTATTTAATATTTATAAAAGATTTCAAATTTTTCTTTCAGAAATATTACTGTGAAATATTATATTTAGAGGACATGTTTACGTTTCAGGCACATTTCAGAAATATTTCTGAGATGTTTCGTAATATTAATACAACATTACAAATGTTTCAATGTAATATTTTTGAAATACTTCTAAAATGTGTTTGTGCTGTATTATGGGGTACCAGAAGGTATTTCACAAGAGTGAAAATTTTGTTATATTTATATTTTATTCGAACAATTTTGTATGAATAATTGTTTTATTTTGTAGGTTATCACTAGAGAGCGGAATATATGCAAAATGCATATATAGGCATTTTTTGCATATTTTACCAAAGTTCAGAAAATATTGCATATTTTTCAAAAATTCAGAAAATATTGCATATTTTACCAAAGTTCAGAAAATTTAAGAAAATATTGCATATTTTCGAAAAAAAAATGTATTACTATACTGTGCAAATCAAAAACTGTTTTAATAGATTATACAGATATATTTGAAATAAAGACCTTTTAAATTTTTGTATTTGTTTTTAAGTGTCACTTCTTGTAAATTCTTGTTAATTAGTTCTTGGAGGGTGGCATGCACTGGATTTTTACCTTCTTAAGAGATTAAACCCATTAAGGTAATTGTTAATAGATGGTATTTACACAGATAAAGTATTACCTACAATGCAATAAAACGGTTTATATAAAATTCTCAGTAATTTCTTGTAACCAATCTACTCTAACATCGGAATATTTTGAATGTTTTTCATTCAGTTTAATGAGATAGTATCCTCGTTATTTGCCTAGTGAAAAGTCTTGTAATAATTTGTTGTTTTAAAAGTGTCCTAAAATGAAGAGAATTTCTTCGTGGATTATTAACTTTCCAGAGTTGGAAATCAATGGGGATAAAGTTTTTTGTCAAGCTTGTGCCAAAATAGTGGTTTGCGAAAAAAAGTTCAAAGTGGTTTAACACGTGAAAACATCATTGCATAAAGCCAAATTGCAAAAAATAAAATCACAACCGGTTCAACAATGCGTTGTGAGGTCATTTCAAAACGCCGACAAAACAAAAAGTGGTATTTAATCAGGACTTGTGCAAAGCTCTTGTTGCGGCAAATATTCCATTAAAGAAGTTACAAAATCTACACCTAAGAGAATTTTTACAAAAATATTGCAATCAAACCATTCCTGAGGAATCTACACTCCGAAAAAAAAATGTACATGCTATATATATATAAATGTAATAGAAGAAATTAAAGTTTTACTGGATGATAGCAATTTTTACATCATTGATGATGAAAGCACAGATGCTTGTGGAAGATATATGGTACATCTTATGATTGGAGCCTTAAAAGAAAATGAACCAGGTACATCATATTTAATTGCATCAAAACAGTTAGAAAAAACTAACAATACAACTGTTACCCGATTTATTCAACAATCTCTACCAGAATTTTTTATACCAAATCAAATTCCCTCAGAAAAGTTTTTAGTGTTTTTGTCTGACGCAGCACCATATATGATAAAAGTAGGGCAAAACTTAAAAATATTTTATCCAAATATGGTCCACGTTACTTGTCTTCTGCATGGAATAAACTTAGTTGCAGAAACAGTGAGAACAGAATATCCCTTGGTTAACAAGCTAATTTCGAATGTAAAAAAAATATTTTTAAAAGCCCCTTTAAGAGTGCAGTTATATAAAGAGAGAATGGTAGGGGTGTGTTTGCCCCCGGAACCCGTAATTACGCGACGGGGGACATGGATTAAAGCAGCTATATTCCATGCAGAAAATTTTGAAGCAACTAAGGATTTAATTTTGGATATAGAAGACAATTCACAATGTGTAGTGAAAAGTAAAGAATTGTTAAAAAATCCCCTTGCGCCTAAGCAACTTGTGTTTATAAAGGTTAATTTTAGTTTTTTACCTGATGTAATAACTTCATTGGAAAAGAAAAATTTAAGTTTAATCGAATCAAATTTTATTGCAACAGTTTCCGATAAATGTAACAATGTTCCTGGTGACATAGGCCTTAAGATTAGAAAAAAATTAAATACAACTTTATTAAAGAATGAAGGGTTTAATGAAATAAGGGAAGTGAAAAACATTTTTGAGGGAAAATTTTCCAAAGAAGTTTTACGTTGGCCCTGTACATTACTTCCAAAATTACGGTATTGTCCTATTACTTCGGTAGATGTTGAAAGGACCTTTTCTATATCAAAACATATTTTTACAGACAGTAGACAAAAATTTTTAATAGAAAATTTCGAAAAATATTTAATTATAAATTCCTATTAAAATATTACTATTTAATATTTTTATACTATTCTATACTTAACTTCTACTAGTTTTTGTGTTTCGTTTGTTTTAAATAAATTTTTATATTACATATTTTCTTTTGTTTTTTTTTTCGTGTAATGGCTTTGAAAGCGTACCAAATTAGGAACAGCAATGTTAATTAGAACCCAACAGTGAATGGTCAAGTGGAAATATTCGCTAGGCATCAGAATTAATTTTTAAATAAATTAATTAATTTAAAAAATCGCGTCCCGTCTGGAATTTGAACCCGGGACCCCTAAGTCCACAGGCCAACGCACTAACCACTGAGCTACCCACCCCCTACTTTTTTTTAAGTATTTTTAGCAAATATGCATTTGCATATTTAGGCATAATTGGATAAAATAACTGCATATTTTTGGTAAAAACGATGCATATATATATATATATATATATATATATATATATATATATATATATATATATATATATATATGCGCATATTTTGTTATCTTTTGATGCATATATTCCGCCCTCTAGTTATCACTAATCAATTTGAAGTTATAGAAACATATCCTATCTATAAATGCTAAAGGTACTGATAAACAGTGCCAGACTTGATGTAGCGGCGAAGATTTAACTCAAATGACGGTGTCACATGCATTTACAAAAAAAAAAAAAATGGAAGCTAAACTTACATTACAATTTTTTTTAAAGACGATATAAAAAATAAATAGTGCACTTAGCTAAACTAATTCAAGAAACTAAATAGTTGTGTCTATGTTAGATATGTACCTATATCATGAAGACTTAATTAAATATTTACCGATATCATTATTTGGGATGTAAACTAAACTATGTCATACTATTTGTAGAGGCATGTTGGAGACATATGACATCACATCATAGAAAAATTGTATATTAAAAAAAAGGTTTAACAGCCGAAATATAATGTAAATATGCAACACAAAAGTGTCCAAATAATATTCAGTCTGCTCTACTAAAAAGTTTTTTTTTTTTTTTTTTTTTTTGGCATAGGCACATTGCCATTCAGCCAGACACAGATTCGTCCAAAAAGTTGATTAGATTGACTGCAGTTTACCTCCGAGGCACCCATTAAATAATTTTCAAAACTTTAACTTTATCATTTTTTTATTGTACCTAATAATTTTGTAGTCAATTATGTTATTGTTTTAGCCTTGATTATATTATTATTAAACCCTTCACACAGTAGTCTGTGAAGAGTATTATAGGTTTACTTTGTCCGATGTCACGTTTTTTGTCTGCAAAAAACAAGCTTTATAAGAGGATGATTTTAAAAAAAATCTTATTAAAAATAGGCGGTTAAGGTGGTTGATATTAAAAAAAAAAAATCATAAATTAAAAACTAAAAACAAAAAGCGACAACAACATGAAATTTTTAGCAAACATCAAGCTCTAAAAGGAGAAAAAACTCTTTGATTTTGAAAAAAATCTGATTAAAAATGGGGGTTGAAATAAAAAAAAAATCATAAATAAAAAATGAAAAGCGAAATCAACATAAAAATTTTTAGTAAAAATCAAGCTCTATAAGGAGATGAGGCCTATTGATTGAAAAAAAAAAATAATAAAAGAGAGGGGGTTAAGGGAAGTTGAAATATTTAAAAAAATTCTAACTCAAAAACGAACAATAATATCAACTTGAAATTTTTGGAAAAAATCAAGCTCAATAAAAGGGATGAAGCCTACTAATTCTGAAAAAAATCTGATTAAATGGAAGTTAAGAGCGACATTATATTTTTTCATTCTAGTTTGTATTTGGTTAATGTTGTGTATTGTGATAGGACTGATTTTAGTTCACTTGGTTTATTTGCCAATAAAAGGTATTTACAAAATATATTATTTTATTTAGCATACGTGATAAATTGTGAAAATGATTAAATTTGCAATAAAAACCGAAATGTGGTAGGTAAAGTTTCATATAATATTTTTTACACAAAAATCAATGTCAAGCTTTGTACATAACCTGTTATATATTTAAAAATAGTCTTAACACCTTCAGTGCGCATGACGGATCTATCCGTCATGGGTGCTCGTTAACCTATGCGCATGACGGACGCGTCCGTCATAAGACCTAACTATTTCAATAGTTTAGTGTGAGCTTAGCAGTGGCCGGGTGTGTTTGTTATATCGTCAGCGTGTGAATAAAAGTGCATTTCGTCAAAAAAATTGTTTAGTTTTTGTTCGAAATGAGTGAGTCAGAGGCAGGTCCATCCGATACAAAACGTGCAAAAAGAGTTCCGAATTGGCGGTTAAAAACACCTTTAACATATGCAGAGATGGAAATAAGTTTGTTAGAATCCGATGACGACATCGAAGATCCAACTTATTTATCAGACTCTAATGAGGACTATACGACTGCGGAGAATTCTGACGACGATGAGGAGTTATTTAAAATACCTGAAGATGCTGAAGAAAATGAAAATACTATTAATAGTATTCAAACGTCACCTGTTGCTGTTGTTTCTGGTGAACCAGAACCGGTTTGGATACATGATAAATCCACAATAAAAACTATTAATTTTACCGGTGAAAAAAAATTGCTGGTTAATCCAGAAGGTAAGTGAATTTTTTAGCGGTTGTAGCAATGTCAAATGTTCTAATGGTATCACCTTTGTCAAGTTTTAGAAATTATTTTATTTATAGGTAACACACCGATGGATTTTTTTAAAATGTTGGTAGATGAAAGTTTTTATGATATGATTTGTGAAGAAACAAATATCTACGCCGTAGAGGTTTTGTCCAAAACAACAGGTACATCATCACGGATATCTCGGTGAGAAATTCGTATTTTCTTTGGTGTTCTCCTTCACATGGGAACTATTAAAACTAACAGGTTGGAAAACAAACCGATATTTTAATATGCCCTTCTTCTCCTCAGCCATAAGTAGAGATAGATTTTTGCTTATTATGAGGTTAGTAATAATTATAATGTATTTGTTCGTAAATAAATTACAAAATTTATATCTTTAGGTGCTTGCATTTCGCCAGAAATCCTGAGAACGGTAATTTGGTTCCCGAAGATCGGCTGTTCAAGATTCGCCCAGCGATTGAATATTTTAACAGAAAAATTACAACCATATATTCTCCAGGACAGAATCTTTCACTGGACGACGAATCAATGGTCCTGTGGAGGGGTAGACTGTCTTTTCGGCAGTACATTAAAAACAAGCGGCACAAATATGGTGTTAAATTATATATGGTCACTGAAACTAATGGTATAATTTTAAAATTTGCGGTTTACACAGGACAATTAGATGTAATCGGTGGTAAAGGACATGCTACTAAAATTGTTCTTCATCTAATAGAGGAACGTTTAGGTATGGGACATTCTCTATATTTAGACAATTTTTACAATAGTTATGATCTTGCTATCAATTTTCTGAACCGCCAAACGTTTTGTACAGGTACTCTACGAATTGACAGGAAGAACATCCCTGAAGATGTAAAAACCGCTAAATTAAAAAGATCTGAAACGATTTTTAGGTATAGCAATGAATGTGTTTTGGTGGGTAAATGGCGCGATAAGCGAGATGTAACATACATCAGTACCGAATTTGACAATGACATGGTTACATATCACGATAAATTGAATCGAGTAAAAGAAAAACCTAAACCAATATACATGTACAACAAGTACATGGGGGGTATAGACAGGCAGGATCAGTTTATGTCATACTATCCTATTGAAAGAAAGATTCTACGCTGGTACAGAAAATTAGGAATTCATATTTTCCAAATGTTGCTCTTAAATGCTTATCTACTTTTTAAGAACAGTACCAATTCTAGGATGTCATTTTACGACTTTAGATTATCGATAATTGGTGAGTTGGTTCCCGAAAAAACAACCATTCCACAAACTCTCACAGAAAAAAATTACCTACCAAAGAAAAACTCTGCAGGCCCTACTGGAAAGGTGGTATCTAGGAGATGTACCTGGTGTTATAACCATAATAATAAAAAAAGAAGAGATACGTCCTATCACTGCCCGGCTTGTACCGAAAAACCATATTTGTGTTTGAATAATTGTTTCGATTTATATCACAGAAATATACATTAACTCTACGTTTTTTTGTTGTGTTTTTTATTGTACATAATAAAAGGATGTAAAAATTAAATAAAAAAATTATAGATTTCATGACGGACAAATCCGTCATCAGCACTAAGGCATGATTTCACCGCCTTAGTGCGCATGACGGATTTAGCAGTCACAGCCCTTTTGATCATATTTTCTACAGTAACATCTTCCCAACACATATTACAAAAGTTGTGCATGATAATAATATCATATATTTTAAAACAGTTAAGTTAGCACAACGCTAAAGAGGCATTTCAGAAAGTCGCAGCCAATGTGTTAAAGTATGAAGAAAAGTTAGCTGACAACTAATAAGGTTTATAAATGGTTTTCAACGTATTAGAAACAAAACAAATATTACAAAAACTAAAATATTCAGTAATAGTTGTAGTGCTTGCAAACAGTATGATATTGATAATAATAACTACACTTAATATAAACCCAAATAAAAACAGCGATATTGGCAATTGTACAAAGTTTTGAACAGAACTTACAAACGATAAAATTATTGGAAAAAATGAACACCTTTTTTAAATTTCCGCCACTGGTTCCTAATACCTAAATATTCTATATTTGCAATCCTTTTTAAATAATATCTTTCATGTTTTCCTCCATTAGATGTTGATAAATAATCATAATTTTTTACCATTTATTTTATAGCTATTGCTCACAGATCCGTTATGCCATCACATCAAACATAACAATGATAAAATTAAAATACCTTAATTACCCATTATTTGAGGAAACATATATTGATTCGTGGAATATAGGTGAAGAATTTTAATTAATTAAAATTATTATTTCGTTCGGTTACGCGTAAATATTATCTGGTAATAATTGCAATTAAAATTAATTCCCCGTTAACTGTGTGAAAATCCATAAACGTATTGTTAAAGTGATGTAATTGGAATCAGCAAATAATTAAAAAACTTTTTATTTTTGCAATTGTATGTTTTAAATTGAGAGCCCCATCTAAGGTTTTTTTACTGAAGAACTATTACTGAAAAATGTATTTCGTTGTACTGATTGGTATTGATATGAAAATTAACTGGGTAGTTTGATTGTATGTCACTTAATTGTCAAAATTAATTGCTTAGAACAAAGCTAGGTTAGTTTTTTCAGTATCGTTGTTTTTTCCTCAAATAAACAAATAAATAATAGATAACTAATAGTAAATTTTATTTGTTGCACTAGGTGTAAGTGTTTTGCACTGATCGCACTTGATTTGTTCAGTGTAGCTTCAAAAATATTTGAGTGTAAATAAAGTGTAACTGTTTTATTTGCAAACAAACGTACACTGAATCTACACCGACTTTTAACGGCAGTGTAGATTAGTGTAGCTGTCAAATGTGTGATAATACTTAATATATTTTGATAGAGCATGGATATGAAGTTCTTTTATAAAAAAGAAGATTAAACAAAATGATAAACTTTATTGAAAACATAATTGATCAATATGACGATGAAGAGTCAATATTTAATCTAGAAATAAAATTATACCAAAAATGTATTGTATTTTCTTGTATATTCTTGTATTTTCTTATATTTTCTGGTATTTTCTTGTATTTTATTGTATTTTATTGTATTTTCTTGTATTTTCTTGTATTTTCTTGTATTTTCTTGTATTTTATTGTATTTTATTGTATTTTATTGTATTTTATTGTATTTTATTGTATTTTATTGTGTTTTATTGTATTTTATTGTATTTTATTGTATTTTCTTATATTTTCGTGTATTTTCTTGTATATTCTTGTATATTCTTGTATATTCTGGTATATTCTTGTATATTCTTGTATTTTCTTGTATTTTCTTGTATTTTCTTGTATTTTCTTGTATTTTCTTGTATTTTCTTGTATTTTCTTGTATTTTCTTGTATTTTCTTGTATTTTCTTGTATTTTCTTGTATTTTCTTGTATTTTCTTGTATTTTCTTGTATTTTCTTGTATTTTCTTGTATTTTCTTGTATTTTCTTGTATTTTCTTGTATTTTCTTGTATTTTCTTGTATTTTCTTGTATTTTCTTGTATTTTCTTGTATTTTCTTGTATTTTCTTGTATTTTCTTGTATTTTCTTGTATTTTCTTGTATTTTCTTGTATTTTCTTGTATTTTCTTGTATTATTTTCTTGTATTTGTCAGTTATATAAAATTCTAGAAAATAATAGTAGCCTTTTCACCAAATATAAACTGTAATTTATATACATACAGTACAGTATCCTTATTAAAATGGATATAAAATTATATCCATTCAATAGAAAGCAATGGTCCACTTTTTCGATCTGCAGTCTGTGATAATATCCATGTGCCTACAGAAAAAGTCTATTTTTAGTTGCCCTTTGGTTTATTTCAAATTTTAAATATAATTAAATAAGAAAATAAATAAAAATTAAAGTGATAAAGTAGAAGAAATAAATCATTAAAGTCTCACAAAGATGTGTATTTCGAAGTTACATTACTCCATCATCTGTAGGGTTTCCAGATTTAGAAAAGGGAAAAACGGGACACCGGTGACAACAGGGATCAGGTTAAAAAAACATGCATTTTTATAAAATCAGGTCTTTTATTTGTGGATATCTATAAAAAGGTTCTTTACTTATATTTTTCTGAGGAACTTCTCAAAAAAAGGTCTTACATCTTACAAAACTTCTATATTTATGACTTTGGATTTAAAAAACGTGGCATCTGAGTAAAAATCGTGGCATTTTCGTACTTTGGTGAAACGCGTGCCAGCAAATAAAAAAGCGGAACAATTACACCTAAAGCGGGAGGTCTGGCAACCCTAATCATCTGCCACACTTAGTAGGAAAGAGATATGTGATGAAAATATTGACAAATATTAAAAAAAAAATTAGAAAATAAGTTTCTTGAAAAAAAATTTTACTAACAGAATTAACAAGATTAATAATGACTATGTTAGTTATGTTGATAATGAAGTGTTAATACACTGCGACCTAAAAGATCTATTGTGTCCCCTTCTGTCGCCACTGCACTAAGGAAATGTCTCAATGCCTATAGCGACCCTTCCAATCCTATTTTCTCAAGGAAGTGTAGGATTTGAAGTGGCTTCAAGTTAGGTAAGTCTCCCTCTTCTATTTGATATCTTCCTAGATATAGTGCCCTTGGATTCTGGAGTGCTACACATTCAGTTAGGATGTGAATGGAGGTTTCGTCCTCCTCCTCCTCACAGAATCTGCACTCACTATCCTCTACTACTCTCAGTTTACTTAGGTGTCCTTTTAGTCGGCAGTGCCCGGTAAGGATCCCTGTTACAATACGTAGCCTGTTCTTGCTCAGGCAGATGCAGGCTTCCGATCTTTTTTGGTTATATTCACCCAGAAGTATCTTGGCCTGTCTCAGCCCCAAGAGATTGTTCCAATTATCGGTTCTTCTACTACCCAATTCTTTTTTAATCTCTTCTAATATTATGTTACTGCTGATACCGCAGAACGGCTCAGGTCCTACAAAGGGTGTTTGAGCCCCTTTCCTTGCAAGACTATCTGCAATCTCGTTACCCTGTACCCCGTTATGTCCCGGGACCCAAGTGAGAGTAACTCTATTTTTCTCGCCTAGCTCATTCAATTGTTCTAGGCATCTCCATACCATTTTTGAGCTGATTACGTAAGAACTCAGCGCTTTGATGGCTGCTTGACTATCGGACATGATGATAATCTCTTGTTTATGATAGTTTCTCTCGATGTTAAACTGGATACACTTCTCGATGGCGTGAATTTCTGCCTGGAAGATGCTTGGGTATTTTCCCAAGCTTTCGGAGTGCTTGGTTCTCGGCCCATACACTCCTATTCCAGTTCCTTCTATGGTTTTGGAACCGTCCGTGTACCACTGAATAGCACGTCTTTCGGTTGCAAGCGCGATGGATTCTTGGCTCCATTCTTTCTTGCAGCCCAGCTCTGTGGTTTTGAAGTTTTTCACAAAACTGTACTTCTTTTGCATTTCATCCTGGGGCATGTCCCAGGTATCTTTAGTCCTGAAGCAAGTAGACTTTCGTCTGATTACTCCGCTCCTGATCATTCTATATCGTGTCCTTTTTGCCACATTCTCTATCATCAAATGTAGAGGGGTGAGGTTTAAGATCACCTCCATTGCGGCCGTAGGACAGGTTCTCATTGCACCAGTAATGCAAACACAGGCTAGTTTTTGTACTTTTGAGATATTAGCTCTCGTAATAACTAAACTAGTTCTGTTACTCCAGGCTATAGCCCCGTAAGTGATGATTGGTCTCACTATTGCAGTATACATCCATCGCAGTATGTTTGGGTTACATCCCCATCGTTTACCCGCCATGTTTCTGCATACCATTAGGGCTTTTGTGGCCTTATTTACTACTTCCTTCTAATGACTAACAATTACTGGTAATGTTCATTGAAAAATTACCAAAATGATAATGAACTTGTTAAAAAAGTAAAACGCTCGTCTCGCAAATATTCACACGTTACACAAAATAAGGCATTTCGTAAATAGTTTGTTATTTTATGTATATACACATTTAATTAAATTCTTTCCACTATCAGTCAGTAAATTCAGTGTATGATTTGCATCATTTAATCATTAACTATTTTCTAGAAATACTGAAATTTGAAACGATAATTATTATATTAATTTCTAGTAAACTAATTGCAGCAAACCATTTCAAAGAACACTTAAAAGTTTCTATAAATAAACCATAATTTACACGTATATTAATGATGAGTTCTACTTTTCTGTTTTAACAATATACAATAAATAATAATGCATTATAAACAAAGGTAGTGTCGTATACAAAACTATCTTGAACAAAGTGGATAAGCGAAAATAAGTAGAAACGTCACCAAAATGAAGGTATACTTACTTGCTGATAATGAACCTATCGCCTGATAAGAAAGGAAGTATTTATCAGAAAGTAAACAAAGGAAGCAATATGAAAACAAATTATTGATTTTCTATTCTTAAAAAATATTATTTATTATTAAAAAATAAGAAAATTAATTGATCTTTGATCCTGTATTGTTTGTATAAATGTTTAGGTAATAAATAAAACACCACAGTCACTTAAGCTCATTATATTTCTATAAAGGTCTGTAGCTAAATGCCGCATTATCGCCGTCATATATTAGACATCAGCGAATCAAATACAATCTTAAGATACTACAGATCCAAATAGACATTATTGCTTTTCGTATTTTGAAAGGCATTTTCAAAATTTTACTAACGTTTGGTGTACGGTCTATTAACGGGTATTTAATTGGTCCTTATTTTTACGAAGGACTCCTAACAGGACAAGGTTATTTAAATATTTTTGCAAAATAAGCTGCCAAGTTTGATGAAAAATATTCCTAGATAAATTAATAGAACGCATTCGAATGGAAATGGCACAAATGAGGTTTTAGAACATACATATATACAATAATTATAGTAGATATAAATTCATAAGAAAATACTTACCTACTAAACGTTAAATACATAGTAATCCGTACCTAATTAGTAATATTATTATCGGGGATTTTCCTTTATACGTTATTTTGAGCGTATATCTACACACAGCATACATAAAATGCCCACGTTCAATTTTAACTTGGAAAACACCTCTCGTATAAACAGTAACGGATTAAGGAGTAAAATATCCAGGGAAAAATTAAATTTAATCTTTTTTTCTGTCTATTATTTCAACCACTACTTTTTCTCTATGCACATCCTGATTAAACCGAAAATGTGTGATATACTTTCAGTACAAGTGTAATATTGTTTGACGTTCTTATTTGAAAAAGACGTTTTTTTTTTTTGAAAGTTTACGTAGTCGTAGGAAAAATAGTTTACAAAATTGGTTGGAGAGTGTATTTCTTGCTCTCGTTTAGTTTCCGCACTAGTCGCTACGCGGATCGTGCTAAACTTCAACTCGTGCGAAATGTTACACTTTCCACACTTGTTATGTAATATACTTGTTTTTTAAAATACTAAAACGTCAAACTAAAAAGTCAACAAACTTAGAGTCCTGAGTTTCGATTAAGAATGTCTTATAATTTGTGCTATAACTTTTAGACATTTGAAAATATAAATTTTTAAAATTAATATGAATTTGAATATAATAAAATATTTATCATACGACCCCTGTGGGGCCTCAAATATCTCCGGGTGGGGCCTCAAATATCTCCGGGGACTTGAACTGGTATATGATAGCTACGCATATGCCTCAAATATGACATATTGATAAAATACTACACCATTCACTAGAGTTAAGGACTTGTCTGCTGGTCAGTTTAGATATGGTTTAGATTAAGTTTATTTATATAGTTAGTTAATGTTGAATTGTCAGTTTTGAAGGGCTGTAAAAAAATAAAAGTCAGCTTCAATAGGGATTTTGGAATTGTACAACTTTCAATATCAAAATTGTACACTTTTACCTTCGAGCATAAATATACAGTGTGGAAAAGCCAAATGGAATAAATTCATTATTTCGATTACTGTACATATTTATAGAAAATCCCGAAACACATCAAATTTAAATTATAAATTGACATTCTTTAAAGTGAAAATGTGATCCCTACCTTCAACCCCCTTTGAGTAACAGTTACAACCCCTAATTTTTTAAATGGGAAGTATAGGCTTGTGATATATCGTTTGAAAGGTCTTCATTCTCTATCCAAAAATGTTATTGTTTTTAAATTTATTGCAAAGACAGTACCTAAGCAAAAACCATATCAATGTTCTTTTTTAATATCAATCTAAAAAATCCTTTAAAAAACTATCATAGCAATGTTGGTTTGTTTAAAACGCCTTAGCAAATTGGTTTGTAATAATTATAACTGCAGGATATTGTCAATATTATAATTGTCGTTTGAATTTCATAAAAATGGTTAGATTAACAGAAATGCATAAAATAACAGTTTTACAGATGATTGGTTACGGAGATAACACCCGAACACAAATGAAAGTTGCTCGCCTATTTCATGAAAAATTTCCGAATTTGCCACCTATATCCCAAGGTACAATTAGTAAAATAGAGAAGTAATTTTGCGAATTAGGACATGTGAAGCAGATGAAAAAAACACTGAGTGATGATATCAAATTAGATATGATGCTTGAGTTTGAGGAAAACCCACATACATCGATTAGACAAGCATCTGCAACATTTAATGTCAGCCATACATCAATACTAAGCATATTAAATGAAAATAAAATGCATCCCTATAAAATGATACCGACTCAGGAACTCATGGAAGACGATTTTGATAGGAGAAAAAATTTTTGCGAACAAATGATGGAAATGTTGAATAACAATACCATCCAATTAGAAAACGTTATGTTTTCTGATGAGTGCACTTTTTCCGTTAACGGTCATGCTAATCGTCAAAATTGCCGCTACTAGACAACGGAAAATCCTCACTGGATGAGAGAGGTCCATACACAATACCCTCAAAAGGTTAATGTTTGGGCAGGGATTATTGAAAACCATATTATTGGTCCCTTTTTCATTAAGGGGAATTTGAATGGCGATAATTATTTAGCACTACTACAAAATGATGTGGTGCCAAGTTTCGCAAATTTATTTCCTGATCCAGGAAACCCTCAAGTTCCAGCAAATACCATATGGTTCCAGCAAGATGGAGCACCTCCACATTACCAAATCAATGTCCGCCAGTACCTCAACTTAACATTTCCAAATCGCTGGATAGGGAGGCGAGGATCAATAGAATGGCCAGCAAGATCAACTGATCTTACCCCATAAGACTTTTTTTATGGGGCTATGTGAAAAATATTGTTTACAAAACTAAACCACGTGATTTAGATGACTTAAGAGAACGAATAATGCTTGCGATTAGATCGGTCACGCCTGATATGTTAATTAACGTTAGAAGACATTTTTATTCAAGATTAGGATGTTGCCAAGAGGTTCGCGGTGAGCATTTTGAACATCTACTTCATTGGAATAATGACAGTTTTAGAGGCCACAAAAACTTGCAAAAATATTAGTAATGAAAATATACGGAATAAACACCACAAATTATGGACATATTCAGATGGAAATAGCACTTTTAAATATATCCAAAATATTTTGTTGTTTTAAATGTTATTTAACAATTTTGTAAATGGTTTATTTTCAAATAATAAAATTTACTTGAATATTTAGCTACATTTTAATGATTTTGATTTTTTAGTTAAAAAAAATCAGTAATAAAGTTGTTATTTTTTTTAAGGAGAACATCAAAAAAGCAATGTTGACCAATTTATAATATAAATTTAAAAGGTGCAGAAAAAATGATACCACATATTCCTGATATCGAACCCAACTCATGTCAGTCCAAAAGTGGATGATTTCGGAAATACAGAGTTTTAAAAGTTCAATTTGGTTTTAGTTTTTCATAAATATTTTTTTTTAATAATTGGAATATTTTCAAAATATTTGGCTAGAGGGTGTTTAATTTAATTTAAAGCTGTTTTCATTTTTACAGTAAAATTTAAAGGGCGCCATTTTTATAAATCTAGATATCTCAAAAATGGCTGTTGAAATTTCCTCTTGCCACATTTTTTTAGGTAAAAGAAGTTGGAGAACAATAAATTTTATATAAAATTTAAATACAGAGTGGCTTAAAAAAACTTATTTCGTTTTAAATGTGTTGAAGGTACCAAAGGTACATTTTATAATAAAAATGAGAGCAGCTTTTAAATTTTGTATACTACACTGTACAGTTTTTTTTAAATGTATGTTAGAGAAACAACATATAAATAGTAGTATCTTTATTTTGTAATTTTGCTATATCTTAATTATTAATAATAAAATTTGAAAGAAAAAAAAAAAAAAAACAAAAATACATAAGAGGTACCAAAAACAAAAATACATAAGAGGTACCTATACAACATATAAGTAAAAAGACAAAGTACATCTTGACATTTACATTGAAACAGAAACAAAAACACCAAGTATTCAATATGTTAATCTACATCAGAAAATTCGTTGTGTTTTTAGCTGCCACCTCATTATTTATTTGTGATTTTACTCGTAGTGATATGGGGCAGTCACTACACAACTTTATTGGTTTATTTAGCCATTTCATCGACAACATACAAATTATGTGCATCTTTATGTTGCCGAATTAGGTGTAAAAGTTGATATCGCTTCATATTTAAATAAATTTAACATTTTTAGTTTGTAACCACTTCTGCATTTCAGCTTTTCTTAATGACAAAGGAATTTTCGACTATGATATGATGCATTTTCCATTACAATCACAGCATAATTAGGACACTTTGTCAAAAAAGTAGAAAACCAATTCTAAAATTCTTTGGATTTTGTCTCTTCATGGTAAATTTCATTTTTTGCAAAACCATCTTCCGAATTGGCATGTAAAATATTAAGGCATCTTCCCTTTCCTGAGAATTTTGAGCGAACTCTTCCTATTTCCTTATCTGTTTAATATTAATTAATAAGTTATGTCACGTGATCCATCAGTCGATGGATTTGGTAACAACCATCTGAGAATTGGGTTGAATTTAAGAATTCGATGAACATAAACATTTTTGATGAATAAAAGAACAGTTTTGATGATTGCTTCATGGCATCGATGAATATTAGAAAACGCCTATACTGAAGTATGCTACAATTGTAAACTGAAAGGTAACCCTCTAAAACCCGACGCTCCTGGGTCCGATATTTTTTTGAGGAAATATTAATCGCTTTCTATTATGCACGTCTTTTGTTCATCGGATGTAAATTGTTGAAAGGCAAACTCAGGGGGCGGCCCGCAAGCCGTATATTGTTCGGGCTGTTTTTCTGGGTACTATGATACATGAAAGTTGGGTAGGTCTGTTACTCAATCTTTCTTTGTCTAATGCATTGACTAAATGGGAAAATTAAAGTATAATTACGGGGTTCAAAAGTAAGAACTGGGTTAGAATTCTTCCTGCCTTTCTCACGTCCAGTTGACAAAAAAGTGTAAGATTCAGTTATCTTTAAGGTGACTCCCTTCTATATACTCTTCCAGTATATTGATTGGTTTATCCCGTTTAACTATAAGGTGACAGCTTTTTTTATTATATTTGGAAAACGCAGTAAAGGATATCGAGGGAGCAGATAAATTATTTTCTCTATGAGACGACTTCTGTTGAGCTATACACCGTTACCTTTAAGGAGATGTAGTTATTCGTTACCTATCAGGTGACCAAACAGACGGACGTTTTAAAAGAGCTTAATTTTTCTTTCTTCCAAGGGATTGTTTTTCTGAGTTATTGGATTCTTTGCGTGACTTGTCTTGGTGAACCGTTGCCTATGGTGACGACGCCGGATAAAGAAATAGCGAGTTATTCAGTACCTCTGATCCAATCGTATAAAACTCGTGGAAAACGACCAAAAGTATTGCGATTGTCGTTCTACTTTTGTCGACGATATCTTTTTCTTTGTTGTGAGGTTCCCCGTGCTTTAGATTTTAGTAATAATCGTATTTTCTATTAGACGTTACGATTATCGGTTTTAATCGCGGAAACGCCGTTCTGGAACGTATTCCTAGATCAGCGTTTTCGGCGCACACTCCTATCTAGTGCTCTTTGGATAATAGTAGTCATGTCTACGGCCGGCGCAGAATCACAACAGCATGGTTTTATTACAGATATCATTTTGCTATTAAATAATTGTAAGAAGGGGAACCGTTCTTAAAGGGATAAAATTTTTGTAAATTATAAATGTAAAGTTATGTGGGTATTTTTTTCATTGCATTGTCATTGCCTTTTATTCTATTTCAAGGTACTATTTCGGTAGGCGCGACAGACGACCGCCGACGCGACCGAGAAGTGTCTCTTCACATCTAAAATACATACAATTATATGAAACACATTTCGCACGGCGCGACACGAGAAGTGTCGTCTTCTGAATCTGTCTCGGGGTAAAGCGTTTGCTGCGTGTCGCACTCGAGGTCACTGTTCTCAGCCATCGCTTCTATTTGGAGGTGATTAGGTTGAACATTTCTTTCGATCTAGGCAGTGTTGCCAGATTTTGGAACAGTATGGGTGAAAAAAAAAACCGTGGATCTGAACAGTAGATTTTAATACAGGGGGAAATAATTATAATTTGCAGTGTAGTAAATAAAAAACAAGTATATAAGAAACGAAAAATAAACTTTTTTCTACCCAAATTAAAAAAAGAATAAAAACAAATAATAACATTTTTAATATATACTTAACGTACGGAACCAAAAAAAATAATGACAAATAATAGGTATAGTTTGAGAAAAAGATATAGTGTGACTTTAAACCTTTGAAGCCAGCCGACAACATACAAAAAAAAACTAAGGAAACTAATACCCCTGATACATCGCAATAAAAAATAGTAGAGGAGCATTCAAGAGATTGAGTATACTTATTTTATTTGTACTTTCCTCGATAAAAGGGAAGTTTTGTAATCGTGAAAAAGTCACCCTACGAGAATATTTTAGATTTTCACGTGTTCGGATCCCTAGAATACGAAAAACATGTTTTCCCCATTCAGTAGGTCTATGTGCCGTCCGGCGTCTGTTGTCTGCCGTCTGTCTGTTGGCGCGATAGCTCAAAAACGGCTTAGGAAAAAAACTTTTTGTATGCCGATATATACAGGGTGAGCAGTTAAAAAAACATTTATTTTAAAAGTCAGTAGATTTCGACTAAAATTTGTATCTGATCTAAGATAACAGACATAAATTACTTTTCAAAAATTCAAAATGGCTTCCCTGTTTTTACAATTTATACAGGGTATTTTTTAATGATATGCTCATATTATAGGGTGTGATTCCTCAGGTTATTTTATGAAGAAAAGTTCATATGAACATTTGTTTTTTAAAATCTCTGAAAATAGTTTAGATATAATTTTTAATTTTAGCATGTGAATAGGATATAAAACCTATTAACACATATCTACCAAAATTGAAAATAATAAAAGTAGATCGAAAAATGTATGCAGTTGCGGACTATGTTCATATTATGAACTTTATAAAATGACCAGAGGGATCATACTCTGAAATATTAGCACGTCATAATATAGAGGGAAGTTCTGTGTAAAAACTTCTCAAACTGGAATGAAGATTAAAGAAGTTCTTAAATTGATAAATATTAAACAACAGCATGGTGGTTTTATAAAAAAATAAATGAATGAGAAATGAATGAAATATGGATTTAAAATAATGTAGAGGCACTCAATTTCGCAAGCAACAATTTGTAAAAATGTGCACTTTTTGATATTAATTAGAGTAGGTATCTAAGGTATCTATCTAACTTGTAGTAGGTAATTAATAAATATAGATTTCTGTTGACTATTATGGGGGTAAATTTTGGAGAGATTATTGTTATTATATCCACCCAATTATGAACAACATCTCAGATGCATCCGATGTGGATATTATTCAAACGCGGCATTTATTTCGAAATTCTAAAACTTTCGATGTTACGACACTGGGTCGTGCCACATGTCACAATTCAATTTCTTGCACATTTCTGAATACAGTATTCAATAATTTGACCAATAATAATTTGGAAGCGACCAATTACATGCGCCGTATTAAACATGGGAGGTAACATTTGCTGACAGGTAGATGTCCAGTCCATGTGGACCATTCAAATAAGCATACAGGGAGCGATCAACACAAATTTTATTATTTTATTTCAGTGTGTTATGCAGTAAATTAATCGTGCCTCGTATTTATCTACTATTTTTAAAGGTGATGTATCAGTCTCCTTAGTTTTTTTTTGTATGTTTGCCGGCTGGCTTTAAAGGTTTAAATCACACTATATCTTTTCTCCAACTATACCTACTTCTTTTAGATCAGTCTGAATCAGATAATTCAAAATTGTAGTGTTTGGCATATGTATGTTCTTTGTATGATGCCCTATTAATTCTTTGTTTCATTTTAAATAAAAACAATGATTATCTTGATGTTTTTTTTTTATGGAGCCAACCTACAGAAGTGGATGCTCATTACGTTGCTTTTACTGCAGAAAATTTACTCGAGAAAATAGTCTTTAACCATTTGGTGAAGAATGAGGCAAACTTAATAAATTAAGAACAAAATTTGCTAGAGACAAAAACAGTGGATCTACGTAAAAACAGTAGGTCTGGCAACTTTGATCGTTCCCTCGAATGGTTATCTGTAAGTGTCGCGCGACCTTTCTCTAAGTTGCCGAAATGTACGAAGCGTAAACATTTATGCATCTGTCATCCTTGGGGTCGCCTCGGTGGTCTCCTCTCCTGTCTCCTTACGCGTCTACCGAGATAGAGGCAGGATGGATCTTAAGAAAAGATATCCCAAAAGTGGGCTCAACGGGCATCCCCCTTTATATCATGTGTTCTGTTGCCGTTCAAATTATTATTATTATACATGCAGTACCGAACCTAATCGTAAAGTACGGTATTGGGATATTCGTGAAAAATGCGTGTCACACGAAAAGTATAAACTTCTCAATTATTGTTTAATTACTATCATTTCTCGCCATATTCTTCGTGTCACGTCACAATATCAGACAATGCGTATGCAGGTATGCCATGAGCGTAGTGTGTATGATTGTGAATGATAAGGGGATAACAAATATGCTGTAGTACTGTCCTCACATTTTAAACCACTCAGGGAGCTCAAAATGCCTCCGGTTAGAAATGAGACATGGAAAAAGCCACATGTGTATGATAAACAAAAGAACAGATATTATTCATGTAAATTTTGTGCCAATAATATAGTTTAAATAAAACTATTCTTGATCTACTTTTGTGTTTACTTTCTTCGCCCTCCCTTACAGCTACATGGAACTCTAAGCGTAAATTTGGGGTGCAAAAAAAAACACTTGGTGGGTGTCTACTAGACGTATTTTGAGGCCAAGTTTTGAATATTTGTAAAACTAGGTTAGGACCCGGTTTGTCAGCTTACACCTCTTAGTAGCTCGTCAATTAGTTTCAAGACGTTAGTAAAGAAGTATCTTGGCATCAATGACCTTGAAAAAATTAACCTTGATAAGTGCATTAGTTCAAAGTCACTCCTCGATCCGTCACTGATTTTATGTCTATTTCTTGATATATCAACCAGCTTGAAAATCACCTGGTATTGAGTAATTCTATCTTATTACGATCAAAATGTGTATTTACTAATTTAGCTCAACAGAAAACCGGTCGGGCGCCACAACTTATTTCGCTATTTTACGTCCGTTCGTGCCGATGCTAAATTGGATTAGTGTGCTGTCTGTGCTAAAGGTTAAGGCCCCAGTAGACAAGGAACTGGAATCGGAATGGGCTTCGTTTTTCTATTTTATCACTAAGAGCTCGATTCGCTTTTCTCCATTAAAATGTATTATTTAAGCGGACGAAACTGCTTTTATGGCATTGCCGCATTATGGAAGAGATACATGGAATTTCTTTTTAACAGAAGGTTGGTTTAATTTAGCTCAATTAATCGTCAACGTTCTATGTGTATATCATATTTACCGACAACGCTACCAATTTCTTAGGGTCCAAAAACCAATTAAAAAAGTTAAGATATAATTTTTTTTAAGACAAGACAAATTCCAATTCCACAGAAAACTTCCAAATGTCTAAGCAAATAACATGGAAATTTAGCCATCCTTTAAGTCCCTACTGGGATGTGTAAAATTTAGTTTTGAATAACTTAATACTATCCTGCTCCAAATTGAAGCCATTTTAAACTCTCGTCCTCTTCAATAATTATTTAGCGATGCTAAAGACATGTCTTGTCCTGCTCCTAGACATTTCCTAACTTTCTTTCCAGAGAAAGATACCTTCAACATTCCTGAAACTCGTCTGTAACATTATCAAAGATGTATTTGAGTCCAGTAAAATTTTTTGGAAACGTTGGACAAAGGAGTATCTTAATATTCTTCCAAATATATTAAAATAGTTGAAGCCTCTACCAAATTTAAATATAAAAGATGTAGTATTGGTAAATGATGACAATACTTGCCCCTTAGAGTGGCCTTTAGCCAAAATAATTTAATTCATTCATAGTTCAGATAAAAAGGTTCGACTGGTAAAGATTAAGACTAAAGGAAACATTTTTACCAGAAATATTACCACTTCCTAATATTAACTTCTGAAATGATTGTATTGAAATTATTCATTTACAGATCAGAAATTTACCCTCCTCAGATTTGTTATTTTCTTTCCAAATTAAATTTTCCACTTTTCTTCTGAAGCTAAATAACTTCAATGTAAGGGTTTCTTAACGCCGTAAATTTAAGATGGTCCTTTGAAGTTATTAGTATTTCAAAGTTTATTTCGGTGTGTTTTATTAAGGTATTTTGCAAAACGAACCAGTAGTTACAATTAACGACTGTGGAAGTTACAGGGTGAAGTGGTCGTCGATTTGTAGTTTTTAATTTGTCAAATCGTTAACTTTTTGCAGTTCTCTAGCTGTACCTTCACGTTTTTATCCTACTACCAGGATTATGAGAGTGTCATCTGCAAAGGTGGTTATTGTATTATTTTCTAGTTTCAGAATATCAATAGTATGTAGTCCCGTATCTACTGATACAGGACAGGTCCTAATACACTTCCTTGTGGTACTCCTGCTTTGATTTCTTTTAGTTCTGAGTAAACCTTCTTCTGCTTTATTCTAAATGCTCTATCTGTAATTGTAATGATGATTCCAATAAATATGTGTATTGTCTTGGCACTGATATGTTTGATTTATGTTTAAATAACTCATGCCACACTTTGTCGGAAGAGAAAAATGATAGAATCGAAATGATCGAAACTATAAATAGTCAAAAGTACATCGAAAGTACAAATGATCAAAAATGTAATTGGTCGGAATTTATATTTTCCAACTTAGGCTGGATTGAATTTTTGTTGCATACACACGTTTAATACATGTTTTAGTAATATATTATTACATACGTACAATTAAAAATATTTTTAATTACAGGGTGATTCACAAATGTATGATGGTAGTTTTTTGCAAAACCTCAATAATTCTACTGTGACGATAGGGAAGCATATTTTCAAAAAGTACTATTCAATACGGTATTTTGGCGACACAATTTGGCACAATACATATCTCTTTTGTAGTGGGAACTACAACATAAAATTATTTTTTTAAAAATGAGGAGAGAAAGAGAGAGAATCGCATTCTGTCGAACGTGTCGTATTGAAATATCAGAATTCCACTGCTGGTTGCAGATCTAAGACGTTTTAATTGGTCAAATAACACATTTTTCAAGTCTAAGAAAAAAGAAGAATATTTGAACTTGAATCCCTTTAAAATTGTGAATTTGTTCTTATTTTGAATTATTAAGGGATTCAATATTTATTTTTATTTTCCAGGAAGGCCACTAGAAGAAAATAAAGCAAACCATTTTAGTAAACTAGGAAGATTTATTTATGTGTGTGTGTGTGTGCGTGTGTGCGCGCGTGTGTGTGTGTGTGTGTGCGTGTGTGCGCGCGCGTGTGTGTGTGTGTGCGTGTGTGTGCGCGCGCGCGCGTGTGTGTGTGTGAGTGCGCGCGTGTGTGCGTGCGCGTGCGTGCGTGCGCGTGTGTCTGTATCCACCATAACTCATGAACCGATACAAAGAAAAACACCAAATTTTAAACTTAAGCTTTATTCCGACCTGCGGTGAACTGATTAGATTTTGGACAGAGTCGGAACATTTGGGGGTACTTTATTGGTGGTCATTTTTATACTTTATTGAATATATTCGTTATTTACGTTTGGAGAAAAAAATTCTTCAAATAAAAGGTACCTACAATATTATTTTCTATAATTTGTGTTCTTCATAAAATTTTCCTAAAATGGTCCGTATTCGAGAAATTTGACAAAATGTAAAAAAAAACTAATTTTTTATAAAAATTGTTCAAATAAAAGTTGTTTGTAATATAATTCTCTATAATTTTTATTATATACATAATTTCTCTAAAATGGACCGTATTCTAGATATTTGAGAAACTGTGTAAATTTCGAATTTTAAAGAAAACTCAAAAACGGACAAAGGAAAAAACATTAAATTTTAAACTTAAGTTTTATTTCGGCCTGAGGTAAACTGATTAGATTTTGGACAAAGTCGGAACATTTTGGGGGGTACTTTATTTTTATATTTTATGGAATATATTCGTTATTTACGTTTGGAGAAGAAAATTCTTCAAATAAAAGTTACTTATAATATTATTATCTATAATTTTTGTTCCGTGTTAAATTTTCCTGAAATGGTCGGTATTCGAGAAATTTGACAAAATGTGCAAAATTTTGATTTTTAAGAAAATTATTAAACTAAAAGTTGTTTGCGATATCGATCCCTATAATTTTTGTTTTTACATGACTTTTCTAAAATGAACCGTAATGGAAAAATTGTAGGAAAAGTGCTAAATTTAAATTTTTCAGTATGTTCGTTTTCAATATATATAGAAAAATGTTTCGAGGTAGATGTATGCGGAAAATGTATATATTTAGTTTATCCTCTAAATATTTTTAGAGATGCTGCAATAGGTTAACTAGATAGGAAAGTCATGTGTTGGACACATCAGATTTTTACGAGTATGAAAGTGCACCAAAATTTCAAGTTTTTATTATAATTATTATATTTTAATAATTTACAATAAAAAATTAATTTATCTCTTTTGCGTTCCTGTATAGAATATTTTTAAATATCTGACAAATTTTTGACCAAAACCAGATCAAATGTGGGAAGTAACATCAATCATTCGTTTCCGTAATTTTGTTGTCACGAAACAATCATAATTTTTTATGTAATATAATAATCGTGTATTTCACCATTGTATGTGAACGTAATTCACAATTTTGCACATATTACGTAATTTGTTTTGTTTGACAATAGTGACAATATAAATTGCTATGCGTAACATTTGATTTAAGGGTTAAATTAATGTTGTATCGAATCTGATACAGTATGTCCCGAGAAAAACGCATAAAATTCATCAGTACTTTTTAGTCCTTGCAATAAAATAAAAATTAACTTACAAAAATTTACAATAGTGTGATACACATCGATACAAAAAATTAATAATAATAATAATTTATTCAGCAAAAAATAATACAATATAAATAAATACATACAATAGTTATTTTTCTAACAAGTGCGGAAAGTGTTACTTTCCCGCACGCGACTGCAGTTGGCCCGAACGACGCGAAGCGGAGTTCGGGCAAGCGGTCAAGTGCGGGAAAGACACTTTACGCATGAGTTAGGAACATTATTTTTTCTACGACTGTATATACAAAAAAGTTTGGAAAATTATTTTATTTCAACATATACAAATCTTTAAATAAAAACAACTAATTATTATGGATATTAATGTTAAATACACAATTTGTAGCATTTTGTAAATTATGTAAAATTGCCGGTACAGAGGAATTAGTTGGTGTTAATTGGCTGTTAATAGTCGTAACGCTCGTAGATTGAAAAGATGACGTGGACGGGAGTGACATCGGTTGCAGGTCGCATGAAGGTGAAAATGACGGTGGCAGCAAAGGTTGCAAGTCATTTCTATTTGAAAGAATTTTATTCGAAATATTTTTCTTCTGTGTTTCGGAGTCCTCCAAATAGCCTTCAGCGATAGTAGTGGACTTCCAGCCACCGAGACGTTTTATATTGGTTATCGCTTCACCTGAGTCTGCTAGGAATGTTGCTGAAGAACGTCTAAAACGGTGTCCTGTATACCGTTCAGGATTAGGTAGACGCAAATATGCAGCAATCTCTGTTGGCATCTTACCAATGGTGTTTACGCCAACGCACTGAATTGAGCATTTTCCCTTCTTATAACATCCGAGGTAAAAAAACTATACAATAGGTAAGGCCAAATATTCATAATTTTACTTTCCTGCACTAGTGCGGGAAAGTGATTTTTTCCCGCACTAGTGCGGGAAAGTGACACTTTCAAAACTAAAATGCGTGCGGGAAAGTGGGTAAAAATACACGGTCGTAGAAAAATGATTTTTTGTTAGAATTTTACAATAAACTGGATGAATAAATCCTTGCTCGACAAGTGAGCATAAGTTAAAAAATATATACAATAAGTAATTAATTTAATAGATAACATTTTTTTTTTAACAATTTTAGTCCACTTAAGACCTACTGGTTGCGCGTGGGTAAAACTGTATTTTTTTATTTATTTTCTTATATAAGGTACATGTACAAATTCTAACTACGAAATATGTATAAATTATTTTAAAATTTTGAACAACTTTTTGAAATACAAACATTTTAGAACTAATAAAATGAAATAGACTACTCTGTATCTGTAGCGCGTGGAGGATTGGTTAACGCACGGCATTTGTGCCTCACTAGGCCCATTGTGCATCCTCCTAAGCAGATAGGCACCTTTTAGCTCGTGAGCCAGCATACAGATTTAATGTAGTTGACAACGTCACCAAGAGGGGGGCTTCTCTTATATCGGCCGGTGTTAGACAAAACTCGGCGAACACAAATTTTCTAACAAATGAGAGCATGGGGCAATCATAGAAGATATGCTTGCTGGCCTCATCTTCTTGTTCGTACTCCCTGCAGAGGACGGCTTCTAAAAGACCCATGATATGGAGATGTTTCCGTATTTGGCAATGATCCGTCGCAGATTTTGTCTAGTCATAGACAAGTATTTGTTTGTTGTAGTGTTGAACTTAAAAACCCCCTGGCACGTCTGCAGCTTCTTGTTTCATCCTATCTTTCCTTGAATTTCACAAGGGAACGTTCTTTAATTGGGCTTGTCACTACCGATGTGTGCTATAGTATAGTTTTAGAGAAAAAAAAGGAAATAATTAATATTTTCGAAACTGCTTAAGGTATTTCAGTGATATTTAGTACGCAGTGACTATTAACTGTCACTGCTTTATTTTTTTAATGCAAAAATAATTTTCAGCTTTAACAGTGGCGTACCTACGGGCACTAACTTCGATATTTTTGTAGAAAAAGATGGTACGCTAATGGTTTTTCCCTGTTCAATTTGAAACATAAGAGCTGTCTTGAGTTGTTTCCTTTACTGCGCCATTTTTGAGTAAAACAAGAAAAAACCGTTGTAATAAAAAATAGTTATTTATGCAACAAGTATGTAAAGTTACTCTTTTTTGACGAATGTGAATGTTGTCAATCACATGAGTCAAAAAAAGGACTTTATACACGGGTTGCATACAATATTTTTTTTACTATCGTACACATTATCCATTAATATTAGAAATATAAAAGTTACTTTTTTCTACTACCTTGCGTACAGTACATACTTTACGAGTAAAGTAACTCTTTACGTACTAGTGAAAAAAAAGTAAAATATGACAAAAATTGTACAATAGGTACTATACGTACTAGTGAAAAAATCTGATGTGTCCAACACATGACTTTCCTATCTAGTTATTACAGGCTTTTTCCGGTTATTTTGTACAACCTATTGCAGCACCTCCATAAATGTTTAGAGGATAAAATAAATATATACATTTTCCACATACATCTACCTCGAAACATTTTTCTATAGATGTTCATTGAAAATGAAAATACTGAAAAATTTAAATTTAGCACTTTTCCTATAATTTTTCCATTACGGTCCATTTTAGAAAAATCATGTAAAAACAAAAATTATAGAGATCGATATCGCAAACAACTTTTATTTCAACAATTTTCATAAAAATCGGAATTTTGCACATTTTGTCAAATTTCTCGAATACGGACCATTTTAGGAAATTTTGACATAAAACAAAAATTATAGATAATAATATTAGAAATAACTTTTATTTGAAAAATTTTTTTCTCCAAACATAAATAACAGATATATTCCATAAAATATAAAAACGGCCCCCCATAAAGTACCCCCCCAGATGTTCCGACTTTGTCCAAAATCTAATCATTTTACGTCAGGCCGAAATAAAACTTAAGTTTAAAATTTAATGTTTTTTTCTTTATCCGTTTTTGAGTTTTCTTCAAATTTCGAAATTTACACATTTTCTGAAATATCTCGAATACGGTCCATTTTAGAGAAATTATGTATAGGATAAAAATTATAGAGAATAATATTACAAACAACTTTTGTTTGAACAATTTTTATAAAAAATAATTTTTTTACATTTTGTCAAATTTCTCGAATACGGACCATTTTAGGAAAATTTTGTATAGAACAAAAATTTTAGATAATAATATAAGAAGTAAGTTTTATTTGAAGAATTTTCTTCCCCAAACGTAAATAACAGATATATTCCATAAAATATAAAAATGACCACCCATAAAGTACCCCCCAGATGTTCCGACACTGCCCAAAATCTAATCAGCACATTGGACGCTGGAACAAAGCTTAAGTTTGAAATTTGGTGTTTTTCTGTGTATCGGTTCATGATTTATGAGACACACAGACACACACACAGACATCATCGCGAAAATAGTCAAAACGGATTCAGGGGACCTCAAAACGTAAAAATCCGTCAAAAACTCGAGGTCGAAAAAATCATAATTCCTATACTTTCCTTATATCTGTATACAGATAGGAAAGTAAAAAGTATCTTTTATATTTCTAGTGGATAATGTGTATGGTAGTAGAAAAACTATTGTATGCAACTCGTGCAACATTCACATTCGTCAAAAAAGGGTTAATTTACACACTTGTTGCATAAATAACTATTTTTACATTAGTATTGTGACGAAAGTCTAATTTAAAGTTTATTTATTTAAAAACACTATTTACAATTTATTTCAGACGTACTATTTAATTTATATAATATTTAGACACTAACTAACAATTCTAATTAATTTATTATACTTTAACTTTTCAATACAATGTTCTATATTAAACTAAACTCGGCGCTGATACGTCGGCTATTTATATTAATCCAACTTTGCTACTGGAAAATGCTGGAGGCTCGCGAAGATTTAACTTCTATGACTAAACGGCACTCCCCGCCGTTCCAGCTGTTTCCAGTCCATCAGCGGCAGACATTTCGTCGTTTCTTGTATATTCGAGACGCGGTCCGGCTGTTTCCACACGTCAGCGTTGCTTCGATCACGAGTCGGTTGCGTGCGTACACAGGGTCGGATTAGGAATTCATGACTTCATGACTTTACGCACGGTAGTAGAACAAAATATTTAGCCAACCATATTTTATTTTCTATATAAATCCACACCCTTAAATATTCGCATGTCATTAAGAAACGCTCTGTATTAAGAGACCAAGTTATTTTCTGATTTGTAGGGTATCATTATTAAGTTTTGTTTAAAATCTAGGCCAAAACTGGGACGTCAACAACCCAAGAACTGAACTAACAAATAATATAAGAAGCGAGAAACTGTTTGGATGAATTAGCGTATGCAAAAGTCTTTGACCTCGTTTTCATAGTGTGTATACTCAAGAGAAACGTAAAAACTGCACTAGTCGCGACCAACTTAGTCATTAATAATAATTGAAGAGCATAACTTCAAAAGGGTCTAAGTGCCAAAAACGTGGAAAAAATTATGTGTAATATAAAAATCGTATACATCATATACGCACATATACATTCGCCATGTTTATCTTACTACAAAAAATGGATTTCTTTTAAAATGAACTTAGAACCATTTGTATACCATTAGAGTTGATATATTGAACATTTTTATGCAGAAATGTATATTTTTTAAATTTTGGCACTCCCTTTTGAAGTTAAGGTCTTCAATTGGCATTAGAAATATTTATGAAAGATAACACATAATAAAGAATTTACGAATCTGAAACATCCAATTTTTAAAAAAATACTTTTGAATAAGTCTTTTGCTGAGTCTTCCTAAAATTAGAATCAAATGATGTCCGGTTATTAATTTAATTTTGAATGGTTAATATTTTGATAAAAAAAGTGACTGTCCGAAAACGCATAGATAAAAGGAACACCATTGATCAGGAATAATTATTAAGATATGTCAAAAATAACAACAATGTGTTACATAAACAGATAATAATTTTTTCAGTTGCCTGCTGACAATATTAATAAGAAATTAGACAAATTTCCTACATTTCATGGAATGACAAAAAGTTGTTTTTAGAATCCATTATTACTTGAAAAAAGTGCTAGAGAATTTAATATTCTTCCAAACTAGATATTCCTGATAATATTTATCAAAATGATATGAAACTAAAACCACATAAAAATACAGTTTTCGGTCCTTTACAGATTGTCAAATAAAGAAGGATGTTGGTTAAACAATGATCAGATAACAATCCATAAACATTTACCTCCTTCTATTTATAGTGGATAATATTTCAGTTTATGATAATGTACAATTAAAAGATTTAAAAGTATAGAAAATAATGAGGAAAATAGGTTCAACACTTTATTCGGATACCGTTGATCATTATTTAATTTTAATTTGTTAGTTATAATTTCTGAGCCCCTTCTTTTGGGGTCTCAGTATTACATTCGTGCAGACAAAAAAAATTTCTTACCCCATTTTTTAATACTTTTTTCACGTTTCCGAAAATGCAAAAAAAATTCGTCTGGTCGTCTGTGTGTATGTATGCCGGCACAATAACTGTAGAACAAAAGTTCTGATTTTCTTGAATAATTGCTTCTAACTTAGAACCCTATGGATTTTCAGAATTTTCGTTCATCCTAACTACTTTAATATCAAAGTTCTTAAAATATGTCCAAGCATTTATTATGTCAATTATTTCACGCATTCCAATAATTTCTAACGTCTAACACTGCAAACATTCCAATATTAGGTACTACAACAACCTGTCAAAAAACAGCTGTGATTGTAAAGGTGACATTTCTAAGGGGGGTTGCGACTTTCATAGTTACAACCGTCATCTTATTTAAAATTATAAAAATAATAGTAGTTGGGTGTCCAAAATCTGAACTGTGAATGTATATGAAATATATTCGTTCAGTTAAACGCAATGGCATACTTTTTCGTTATGTAGTATGTGCGTAGATAAGCTGATATCCATGTGGGTGTAGAAAAAAATATTAGTAGGTAGTTGGGTGTCCAAAATAGGAACTCTGATTGGTGGATTATATTTTTTGCAGTGTTCTCACTATCTAGAAAGGATATAAAACATATTCGTTCAGTTAAACACAATGGAATACTTTTTCGTTATGTAGTATGTGCGTAGATAAGCTGATATCCATGTGGGTGTAGAAAAAAATTTTAAGGTGAAGGGGGAAAAAAGTCCTTTATATCTCACAAGGAAAGTCAATGTTTAATTATTTAACAAAACATTGAGTGCGACCTGTTTCGAAGTGTCATCACTTCATCTTCAGGCTCGCCTAGTGGAAAGGAGAATATGTGGTGTAAGGTGTGACACTTAGAGCAAACGATATATAAAATAGTAAAAAAGAGAAAACTCACCATACTCTCCATCCACTAGGGAATACTACAAAACAAGTTTCATCAAATGTTGGGTGAAATAAATTGTAAAATGAACAAAGTTTACAAGTAATAAAAAGTTAAAAATATTTGAAAAACAAATATTAGTCAATTGAAATAGTAAAATTTAAAATATTCAAGACTATACAAAACAAATCACATACATTAAACAGATTAAAAGATAAGGCTTATTTTAAACATCCTTGTTTTTTCAAAAAACTAACATTTTTGAAAGGAGACCTGTCAAGTTAAGGCCTCTACAGGTGGTGGCAAGTATTAACAAAAAAAAATTCTTGGGTAAACCCATGACAGGGTATAGGTAATAAGATGTAAACTATGAGTGAAGAAATATTTATTATTTATTATATAAGATTTGGGCCATGAACCAATCACCAAGTGTATGTGATGTTGTAGGAAGAAGAAAGAAGAAGAAATGACTGGGTTAACTGTTGTGAAGCAACTGAAGAATAAAAGAAGAAAATGACGGATGTGAAATCACACAATCTAACCTAATCTTTAAACGTGCTCGTTGGTTTCTTATGGGAAAAAAAAATTACTTACTGAAATGTACCCCTTGCAAGAAAATATGTGAATAGAAATAAAGGGGAGGTTAAAAAGGAAGTTAGAAAGATAAATTTAGATTAGTGTTGAGAAAACAGAAGGAGTTTCTGACATTATCTGGGCATTTAAGCAACCAACAGGATTTAATTTTAAATTTCTCAATATCTCGAGGCTTTCGAAGCTATTAAGAGTAAATCTATGGTAGGAACTATGTAGGATTTCGAAACCTTCAGTTGAATCGAAGTCGTGATTTGAGTCCAGTAGGTGGTTGGCAAAATGTGAAAATCCTGTTGTATTTTGGTTAAGACAACGCAAATGTTCTTTTAAACGGATCTTGAAATTTCGAAATGTGCGTCCCACATAGAAAGAATGGCAAGATTTACAAATTAATTTATAAATTCCAGATAAGTCAAAGGGATCTAATTTATCTTTATTATGAACAAATAACTTATGCAATGAGGAGGGGGTTTTGAAAGATACTTTAAAGTGGTCTTTAAGTAAGCTTGCCACTTTATAGGATGCTTTTCCAATAAAGGTAAGAGAAATGTATTTCTTACTGGTGGTTAGTTCATGTACCATATTAGGATTGTTAATATATACTAAGTTTTGTTTAATTTTATTTTGTTTATGTGTTAGCATTTTATCAATAATATCTAGTTCAAAGTTGTGATCTATAGCAATAGTTTTAATTATATTTAGTTCCTTATTAAAGTTTTCCGTAGACAGAGGAACGTTTAATAGCCTCTCTAAGTAGCAATTAAAGGCAGCCAATTTATGTGTTGCTGGATGGTTAGAGGTATTGTCTATAACTGTGCCTGTATGTGTTGGCTTTCTATAGATGTCAAAGTTGAACCTGTTATTATTGTGTGAGATTTTAAGATCTAAGAAGTTAATAGATTTGTTTATTTCAATTTCTAATGTGAATTTAATATTAGAATGCAAGTCATTAATATAAGTCAAGAAGTCATTTAATGAGTCCAAGTTACCTGACCACAAAATCAAAATATCATCAACATATCTATAATAGAATTTCACATTTGAGTGGAAAGGGTTGTTTTTAAGGATTTTTTCTTTTTCAAAATTGTGCATAAATATGTCTGCTAATATTGGGCTAAGTGGAGATCCCATAGAAAGTCCATTTGTTTGTGAAAAGATTTCATTGTTGAATGAAAAAAAGTTTTGTTCTAAACAAACCTTGAGAAGGTTCAAAAATTCTACTAGTTCAATATCAGACATATTCGAACTTGACAAATGTGATTCCACAAAACCTAGAACCTCTGGTATAGGAATATTTGTGAAAAAGTTTGATACATCTAAAGAGATCAAAGAATCTGTATAATTAATGTGAACATTTTTGATGTTGTTTACAAGTTGTACACTATTTTTGACTGTATGTGTAAAGTGATCTTTATAATGGATTTTGAGTATGTCATTCAACCACTTTGATGTATAATATGTTGGTGAATTTATATATGACACGACAGGGCGGATTGTAAAATCCACAAATCTGACAATTTTTGATGACATACCAATCCGCCCTGTCGTGTCATATATAAATTCACCAACATATACATCAAAGTGGTTGAATGACATACTCAAAATCCATTATAAAGATCACTTTACACATACAGTCAAAAATAGTGTACAACTTGTAAACAACATCAAAAATGTTCACATTAATTATACAGATTCTTTGATCTCTTTAGATGTATCAAACTTATTCACAAATATTCCTATACCAGAGGTTCTAGGTTTTGTGGAATCACATTTGTCAAGTTCGAATATGTCTGATATTGAACTAGTAGAATTTTTGAACCTTCTCAAGGTTTGTTTAGAACAAAACTTTTTTTCATTCAACAATGAAATCTTTTCACAAACAAATGGACTTTCTATGGGATCTCCACTTAGCCCAATATTAGCAGACATATTTATGCACAATTTTGAAAAAGAAAAAATCCTTAAAAACAACCCTTTCCACTCAAATGTGAAATTCTATTATAGATATGTTGATGATATTTTGATTTTGTGGTCAGGTAACTTGGACTCATTAAATGACTTCTTGACTTATATTAATGACTTGCATTCTAATATTAAATTCACATTAGAAATTGAAATAAACAAATCTATTAACTTCTTAGATCTTAAAATCTCACACAATAATAACAGGTTCAACTTTGACATCTATAGAAAGCCAACACATACAGGCACAGTTATAGACAATACCTCTAACCATCCAGCAACACATAAATTGGCTGCCTTTAATTGCTACTTAGAGAGGCTATTAAACGTTCCTCTGTCTACGGAAAACTTTAATAAGGAACTAAATATAATTAAAACTATTGCTATAGATCACAACTTTGAACTAGATATTATTGATAAAATGCTAACACATAAACAAAATAAAATTAAACAAAACTTAGTATATATTAACAATCCTAATATGGTACATGAACTAACCACCAGTAAGAAATACATTTCTCTTACCTTTATTGGAAAAGCATCCTATAAAGTGGCAAGCTTACTTAAAGACCACTTTAAAGTATCTTTCAAAACCCCCTCCTCATTGCATAAGTTATTTGTTCATAATAAAGATAAATTAGATCCCTTTGACTTATCTGGAATTTATAAATTAACTTGTAAATCTTGCCATTCTTTCTATGTGGGACGCACATTTCGAAATTTCAAGATCCGTTTAAAAGAACATTTGCGTTGTCTTAACCAAAATACAACAGGTTTTTCACATTTTGCCAACCACCTACTGGACTCAAATCACGACTTCGATTCAACTGAAGGTTTCGAAATCCTACATAGTTCCTACCATAGATTTACTCTTAATAGCTTCGAAAGCCTCGAGATATTGAGAAATTTAAAATTAAATCCTGTTGGTTGCTTAAATGCCCAGATAATGTCAGAAACTCCTCCTGTTTTCTCAACACTAATCTAAATTTATCTTTCTAACTTCCTTTTTAACCTCCCCTTTATTTCTATTCACATATTTTCTTGCAAGGGGTACATTTCAGTAAGTAATTTTTTTTTCCCATAAGAAACCAACGAGCACGTTTAAAGATTAGGTTAGATTGTGTGATTTCACATCCGTCATTTTCTTCTTTTATTCTTCAGTTGCTTCACAACAGTTAACCCAGTCATTTCTTCTTCTTTCTTCTTCCTACAACATCACATACACTTGGTGATTGGTTCATGGCCCAAATCTTATATAATAATAAATATTTCTTCACTCATAGTTTACATCTTATTACCTATACCCTGTCATGGGTTTACCCAAGAATTTTTTTTGTTAATACTTGCCACCACCTGTAGAGGCCTTAACTTGACAGGTCTCCTTTCAAAAATGTTAGTTTTTTGAAAAAACAAGGTTGTTTAAAATAAGCCTTATCTTTTAATCTGTTTAATGTATGTGATTTGTTTTGTATAGTCTTAAATATTTTAAATTTTACTATTTCAATTGACTAATATTTGTTTTTCAAATATTTTTAACTTTTTATTACTTGTAAACTTTGTTCATTTTACAATTTATTTCACCCAACATTTGATGAAACTTGTTTTGTAGAATTCCCTAGTGGATGGAGAGTATGGTGAGTTTTCTCTTTTTTACTATTTTATATATCGTTTGCTCTAAGTGTTAACACACCTTACACCACATATTCTCCTTTCCACTAGGCGAGCCTGAAGATGAAGTGATGACACTTCGAAACCGGTCGCACTCAATGTTTTGTTAAATAATTAAACATTGACTTTCCTTGTGAGATATAAAGGACTTTTTCTCCCCCTTCACTTTAAAATTACCTCAACTCACACATGGCTACCCCCCTTTTCAATAGAAAAAAATATTAGTAGGTAGTTGGGTGTCCAAAATAGGAACTCTGATTGGTGGATTATATTTTTTGCAGTGTTCTCACTATCTAGAAAGGATATAAAACATATTCGTTCAGTTAAACACAATGGAATACTTTTTGTTATGTAGTTTGTGCGTAGATAAACTAATATCCATGTGGGTGTAGAAACAAATATTAGTAGGTAGTTGGATGTCCAAAATATGAACTCTGATTGGTGGATTATATATTGTTGCAGTGTTCTCACTACATAGAATCGATATAAAATATATTCGTTCAGTTGAACTCTTTCGTTTTGTAGTCTGTGCTAATTAGTAATTTGTGCAACAAGAGTAGATATGGACAATCCACTCGAGTTGTAGAGTATTTTTTCTACAACCTACTAACGAAAATCGAAAAATAAAAAATCGAAACATCGAAAATTAAAATAGAAAAATCAAATAATCGAAAAAAAAAAAATCGAAAAAACGAAAAATTAAAACATTGAAAAATCGAAAAATCAAAATATTCAAATCGAAAAAACCAAAGATCGAAAAAACCAAAAATCGAAAAAACGAAAAAAAGGCAATGAATAGTGACATTTCACATTTGACAATTTGACACTACGTTTAACAACAAAAAAGAAAACAAAAAATAAAATCTGTAAATTGTGTTTTATTTTTTAAACATTTTTTTAAATATTGAAATGTTGAGCTAAAAAAAAAAAACATTAAATTTTTAAATTCGAGAAATTTGACAAAATGTGCAAAATTCTGACTTTTAAGAAAATTATTAAACTAAAAATTGTTTTAACATTACTGACCTACCTAGCTTTGTGCTAATATCGGAATACGATTATGTCTACCGGTGTGAAGTTAGCAGAAACTTTTAGCAGTAAAAATAACCGAAAACACCCGATCGGTAACATCCCTTAGGACTCGTCAAACAGGGTAAAATTAACCCTTAAAATTAAAAAAATAATTGCCCTTTGAAGGTGATAAAATTCCTACTTGCTTTTAGATTAATAAATAAATTTTCTAACAAACGGTATAAACAAACATCCCTTCAGGCCCGTTTAACAAGGTGAAATTAACCCTTAAAATAAAATAATTACCCCATGATGGCGATCAAATCCCATATTGGTAATACAGTCGAAAAATAATAAACACACTAACACACACTATTGGCGAAAATCTCTTCCAACACGTAAAACAGGGTTAAATTAACCCTTAAATGTCAAAAAAAAAATTACCCTATGACGGCGATCAGATTCCAACTTGATTTTACATTCAAAAAATAATAAATACACTATATGCGAAAATTCCTTAAGAGCCGTCAAACAGGGTGAAATTTACTATTAATAAATAATTATTCCACAAAGGCGATCAGATCTCAACTTAATTTTACAATCAGAAATTCGAAAACATACACTATAAGCGAAAATCCCGTTGTAACTGTCAAACGGTGAAATTAACCCTTATAATTGAAAATGAATAATTACCCTATGAAAGCGATTAGATCCCAACTTGTTTTTTACATTCAAAAAATCATAAACACTTTCTAAAATATACTGCAAGCGAAAATCCCTTTGAACCTGTCAAACAGGGTGAAATTAACCCTTAAAATTAAAAATAATTATCCTATGAAGACAATCAGAACCCAACTTGATTTTACATATAAAAAATCATAAATATACTTAATTAGGTACTAAAATACATTGTGAGCGAAAATCCCTTCAGACTCATCAAACTCCCTTCATAGGGTAATTATTTAATTATAATTAAAAGGGCTATTTTAACCCTATACTCACAATGTATTTTATTATTTATTTTAAAGTGTAAGGGTTAATTTTACCGTGTTAGACGGGTCCGAAGGGATTTTCGCTAACAGAGTATTTTACCAAGTGTAATTATAATTGTCCTGATGTAAAACCAAGTATGTAGTAGGAATTTGATCGCCTTCATAGAAGTTTTTAAGGGTTCATTTCACCCTGTTCGATGAGTCCGAAGGGATTTTTGCTTACAATGTCGTTTAGTGTATTTATGAATTTTAAAATGTTTTTAAAAATAAAATATTTTTGCTTACAGTGTATGTTATTATTTTTTGAATGTAAAATCACCACTGTTTTTCCGATTGTGTGTTTTCGGCTATTTTTACTGCTAAAAGTTACTGCTAACTTCACACCGGTATTGTCTTGTGATGATTTAGATTTTTTTATCAACATATCAGCAAAAATCCTGCAAAAAATGATTTTATTTACCATTTTTTTACATCATCAATTTGAAATTTAAAGTAAACATTATCGAAGTGTAAAAATATGTAAAATACTAGTAGTCCGGAAATGATTAAACTTTATATCTCCTATTTAAAATAATTGAATCCTAATTCTCGATAACCAGTAGCCTGTCCATCGAATGAAGATATCCACTGTTTATAAGTAACATCATTATTTAACTGTAAATATTTACACTTTGTAAATAAAGTAAATACCGTTTTGTCATTAGCGAGGTCATAGAAGAGTAAAAAAATCGGATCATATTACATCGGACATACTTAAGCTTTTTTATGTTATGATGTAATTAAAATAGTTTCTTTTCATGACTAAGCAATTTCTATATCGAAAGTAAGAAATACATTTACTCAAATTCTTTATTTTGTTACTATTCCAGGTCTGGTTGGGGGTCAATTTTGAAGAGTTAAAATGGAAATTATATAAAAAAAAATTCTGATACCTTCGTGTGGAAATTAAAGCTCTTTGAAGCACGAGGTAATTACCCCCCCAAGAATGTTTAAACCTAACTTTTTATAGATACTAAAATTGTGTTGCACAAACCAGTGGACGCCAACCTCTCAATGTGTTGAGCTACTTTGTTAATTTTGGAATAAACAGCGAGCTACCCACACGGAAGCCACGTAACGCAACGTAAATGAAATAATCCACAGTTAATTTATCATTATATGTATTTATTTTACTATTTAACTGGTAATACATAATACATAGGTACTTATAATAAACTAATAACAAAATAACTAATATTACTAGTACGTACTTGTTCATAGCTACATTCCTACCTACCAAACGAAGGTGTTTGAAAAATAAACACAAACTTTTATCCAGCCACAACGGCATGTCACGTAAGATTTAAAAATAGTTAATAATAACAACAAAAAAGTAACGCACTATCATGAACATAAACATTGAAAAATAAAAAAGCACGTTCAATGAGAAGGCTGACACTCAGACTCATCGATAATTCTTTTAATGTTTGCAGTATAATTTGATACAGCCATTCGAATACAATGGGGCATGTTCAAAAATTTTGAAATTTTTTTTATGAATAGAGTTGAAAATAAAACTACATTTTTTTTATTTTTTTTATTTTTTTTTATCTCTTCATTTGCCGGAGTTATGAATTTTTTTAAAATTTATGACGTCACCGGGAATAGACCAATAGGAGCTAGCGCACAACGTTGCCGGCTAGAAGGTTTACGAGAAGTGATGTACGTTCGTTTGTGTACTCCTTCTTACTTTTAGACTTCTAAAACATCGTTAAACAAATATCTTTTAAATATATAATATCAAATGTTTTTTGAAAGTATTATTTCTGTTTAAACTTTTACCATATTTAAAGTTTCATTGTTTTAAAAGTCACTTAATAATTCAGAAAATGGCAAAATGGCAGCACTGTGTATGGTATCTGTCATCATAGTGTCTCGATCGAGAATTTATTTGGAATTTGAGTGTTTAATTTTATACTTTTTATAAATATTGTGACTACGAAAAAGTGTTTTGTTCCAGAATGTGATAATGATTCACATTCATCTTCAAAAATATTTGTTAGTGTTCCTAGAAATTTGGAAAGAAGAAAATCAACCTTCTACTAGCGATGTTTCTCGTGAACTTTTTAATAAAAATACACCGGATTATCAAGATGTAGCAGCAATTTCTGCTAATTGTCCCCTTCAGGAAATTGAAAATGAGGCTACTATAAATTCTTAGGTGTATAACCTAAAAACCCTTCTGGAAGAAAATGCAGAATCTCCTGAAAGTTTTGAAGATACCGAATTTATTCATCATTTTGTGGAAGAACTAGTGATAAAGAAATAATAGAAAAATGTGGGTATTTAAACAAACTGGTTCCTGGATCCCATATAATGGCAGATAGGGGTTTCAGAATATTCAGCTACTTGAAAACATGGGATGCACTTTAATAAAGCCACACCTAGTGTATCACAGAATGAAAAAAGTTCTCTAGAAGATGTACAATTAAGTAAAAGAATAGCATCTCTAAGAATACATGTGGAAAGAGTTATAAGAAGGGTTAGTTAATTTAACATGTTAAAACCACATTCGTATGTGAATTTTAAGCAAGTATATTTACTTAGTAATCTGCATAATTGCTTGTTAACTTACAAGAACCTATTTTGTAAGAGTAAATATTAATTTAATAAACTTTTTTGTTTGTTTTTTAATTTAATTTACCTACCTAATTATCACATTTCAGGGATTATAATGAGTTTTTAAACAGCCAATGTAATTTTTTATAAAATTTTAACTTTTCGAGCAAATCAAAGAGGAATGAGTACCTGTATACGCATAGATTTTTTTGGACTAAACTACCAAAACAAAGGCACCTATTTACAGCAGTTTAAAATGAAACATTTTAACAAAACCGCTTATGTCACAGTGATAAATATTAAAAACAACCAAGTTCAGTTGAATGTGGTAGCAAAGTCTATATATTCCAATAAATCGGGTAACTACATGTGGTATCACTGGTGATAAATTTAAAAAATATCACAATTCTTGCCACCTTTTTCAAAAACCAGAAAGTGTGCCTTCTTATCAATCCTTTATGAAAATGACAAGTGATAAATGTGAAAAAAAAATTTAATGTTGCTATTCGTTATTACGATAGTAAAATATGTTTGTAGTTCCGTTTATTTTTTATGAAAATCTAAGTAAAAACAACCAATGTCAAAGGGTTATAATTTTTTTTCTGTCAAACCAAATATATCACAAAATTAAAAATTGATCATAGGTCAAGCTAAAGTAATACCTTTATTGATAGTAGCTTTATAAAAAGGAGAAAGAATAATATTGACTTAAGTTATTATTATTAACATTGGTGATTTTTAATAAAAACTCTACAATTATTGTTTACAAACAAAAATATAAAAATCTGTGAAAATTTTATTTATTAACCTTTTAATAAAAAATGAGAAAAATGAAGTAAAAAACAATTTATTTACAAATAAAAAATATATATACAATCCTACGAATATAAAAGTACTGATTTATTTTTCCTGTAGTGGATGAAGAGGTTTCTTTAACAATCTAGCCAAGTGTACATCAATATTTACGCATTTTGATAAATTAGAGCCTTTCCAATAACACTGAGTAGATGTTACAGATGGTTCCTCACTTCTTCTATGAAGCCACATGTTTACAACCACCTGAAAAAAATAAAAGGGTTAGATATGCAGCTCGATATGCAGTTACAAAATAACTATATAACCAGCTACAAAATGCCTTATTTTATGTAACAAGACGAGCAGAGCTTTACTAGCTCTGAACGAATCCAGTAAAGAACCTCGGATTTTCAAAACTTAAAAAAAACAATCTCACCACATTTTCACATTTTTGAAATATTATAGAGCTTTTCGAAAAAAAACTGCTATTTTCAAAAGTACAATTTTTTGTTTAAACAGCTATGTCTTATTTTAGGCTATTGAGTATAATAAAATAAAAAATTACGGGATGCTTTGTTAGCTTCAAACGAATCCAGCAGAGCACCCCAGTTTTTTTTTAAACCACACCACGTTTTTTGGCTCCTACAATATTATAAAATATTCGAAATTTGGCATTTTTAAAAAATTTCGCAAATCCTTGCTGACTTCAAAGTTTTTTTTCTGAAAACAAATATACTTATCACATTTTTAGGATTTTAAAACAGCCTAAACATGTGTCATAAGTAGTTGTTTTTATATATAAAAAAACAAATTAAAAAACTGAAGTGTCCTGCTGACTTTGTTCCAACAAAGCACCCTGTATTATTTAAAAATAGCAATTTTTTTAGTAAAGTTTTACAATATTTCAAGAGTCTAAAAATATTCTAAAAATGGGGTGTGGTTTTTAGAAAAAAGCTTTAAAAAACCGAATTGCTCTGCTGGCTTCTTTCGAAGGTTAGCAAGAAGCACCATGTATTTTTTAAAAATATAATATATCAAGTGTATAAATATATGGTGTTGCTGTTTTTACAGAAAAAACTTTATAAAACAGGTGCTTTGCTGAATTCGTTCAAAGCTATTAGAGCATTTTAAGTTTTGCAAAAAACGAGGAGCATCAAATTTTTGAAAAGGGTATAAAAATAGCTGTAGCTTTTTTTTTAACTCAAAATTTCATAGGTGCTCTGCAGCATTCTTTGGTATAATTATTACTAGGTTCACTAACAAAATCTATTTCTAGATTATTTTAACACTTTCTGCGATTACAAAAAATGTCTATATGTCAAAATTAGAAAAAAAATATTTATAGGAATAAAGGGCCTTATACACTGTTTATTATATGTGATATAAAAACAAAAAAGCATAATAAATATTACAAACCTAGAGATGCAGCATATCCTAAGCATAGTGCACTAAAAATTTCATTTTTGTTAATTACAACAACCACATCAGAAGGTTTTTGTCGTACTTTATATTTAGGTGTAATTTGTCTCCTCTCTTATGGAAAAAGAAATTATCCCCATATTCTTGCTTGGCAGATCTAAAAATAAAACCTGATATAAATATGTTTTACTATAAGGTGTATTGATAAACTGTAACTACCTACTATTAAAACAAAGTCTTACCTTTCTGATTTTTGTAAACTGAGTATTGTTAAAAAATGCAGTAATCATCTCGGTAATCATATTTTCGTTTACAAACACTTTATTCAACTTTTATAAATCCAGCTGATTCATATTAATACCTAATAAAATTAAACCAAAACAAAAAACTAAGGTTAGGTGTTAGGTGGTGTCAATTTTAATGTCACTTAGATGTGCGTTCACTTCGACATTCTGTGTGTCGGTTTGTTCGTTGGATTGGTTTTGTATGACAAAAAAAACTTCGACACAAGTTTTTTTCATAAAAAAAGAAAGCTATATTAAAAAAATTGGACTCAAGACAATTATGGCGTAAGAAAACATTTTAAAGATAATTTTTACTTTTGAATCATATACTAAACTTTTTTTTGATATTAATTGACTTATCTACATAATGTTTTTCGTTTTTTGACAACGTTTAAAACTATAAATCAAAAACTGCAATTTCTACTACTCAAATGTTTATAAAAGTCAACTATAAATTTGATCTGTTTATTGTAATATTACAATTTGATTTAAATAATTATTTACATCAAATACGCCCATTAGAGCAATCTACAAACAATTTTCTGTATGTATATTATACAAAACAGTTTTATTAGCATAAAAAGAATAGAAAATTTATCTTGGCCATCTTCTACACACACACACGCACACAATAATTCTTCTCAGATATCTAATTTTAATTAGTATCTCCGTATATCTACGTGTTCATGAGCTTGAAATAGGAGATTATGCATATAGAATAAATAAATAAACCCAGTCGAGCAGATGCTCCAGAAATATGATTCTTTTGTGAAAACATATGGCGCGTTACATCACCTCTTTCATGTGCAGCGCGAACACACACCTCTTCTTTTTTTCTACTTTTTACGACCTACCGTGCTCCGTGTCATTCGGCGAATTCAATTATCTATTTTTCGACTAATGACTGAAAGAATGCAGACTTCTTTTGTGAAGAAACACTTTAAATTTTACTCTGCTACCAGACATTCTTTAATAAGGGAGACGTGTATACAGATTTAGTACCTAAATGTTTATTCTTATATTTATATTAAATATGAAGGAATCAAGATGATGCTGAAAATATAGCAGACAAACCGCGTGGCGGTCCCTTAATGTTTTGATATTGTAAATCAGCAACATCTTTGGTTTAGGTGGACTTTAGTATCATGAAAGTTTAGAAATAAATAAAAATTAGTGTATTTATTAACAAAAATGGATTATTTCAACTCAAATTATTGGTTGAAACAAGATTGTAACCTAAGAAATAAACTTGGTGATTACACCAAAATTTTTAAACTTAAAAAAAAAATTATTAAAATATTAACTACAATTAAAAATGTTGTCTACTACGGTTACACAAGTTTCGGTTGTTCCAGTGTCAACCTTCGGGCCTTCGACGTCGCTCAGACGGCAGCTAGGGGGTGGATAGCTTACAAGAATCCCGGAAATAGTAGACAAATGAGTAGGCGCCAACTGGGTCTATATAGTGGCCAAACTATGATCCTATTTCCCCAAAAACCCAGTAAATGAGGAAAGAAATAAAAGACAAACCTCAACTTATGTTCCTTTATAAAGAAAAAAAGGAAAAAATATTTACTAAATATATCAACTTTAAATTTCAACAATTTATTATGAGTTCGACAAACTACTAAAACTAATTAATTACCTAATGGCTTTAGATAATCCAAAAAAAAAAAGTTGGAGGAAATTAAAGGGAAAGTTTACACTATATATGTATATGCATAACCCAAAATAAATTATTAAACTTATCAAAATATGGCACGGTTCGTCGTTAGCTTGGTACCAGGCATGACGCTTGCGCAAAATATTAATTTCCACCTTACATAAAATATAAAATAATAGTTAATTTAAATCTTGTGCATAACCGCACCTATACTACATCATATATTATAAACTAAACAGTAAACTTATAATCCTTTAAGCTTATAATCCTCTCCAAATTGGAAGGCGATATTTGCTTAACTTTTGGTTAAGACCAAACTACCCAAAAGAAAATTATTAAACCATGAAATTTTATAATTAAGTATAATTCATATAACTAAATAAAAATATAAAAATAAAATAAAAATACAATGAACATATAAAGGACTTTAGACACAGAGGTTATTTACTTAAACTCCCAGGTTGGAAGAGGTTACTTAATCTCTGCCCCCACACGGGTCTTCTGAGATTGCTTAACTTATACGTTAAGTCTTGTCCATTTAATAATGAATAAATTGGAAAAGTAAAATTGTGACAGTAGCCCTTAATAACTGAAGAATTACAACTTAAACGTGGAAGCAGTCCAAGTGTTCTGCGACCCGAAGGATTACTACATCAGCATTAAGTGCTTAAATTAAGAAAAAGTTTGAAATAATAATCAAATAAACGATGTAACATTTTATAATACATAAGTTATGAGTGAAAGAACCCTAGAACATTCTGTGCTCAAAAGTATAAATAATGTTGAGAATACCTTGACAACATTCGGTTGAAAGTGAATGTATAGTTTAACGATGCACACATGGAACCTTCAATATAACGTAAAAAAAAACCTGATAGTAGGGTGTCTTCTTTCACAGCATTCCCATCTTCCTATCCAGAACGAGAATCATCATTGTAAATCTAGCTACAAGTAAGCTAGGCGGCTAGCATACCAATGTTCTGTGTTCCCTCGATGAAACCGTTGAACTCCGGACGATATAACCCTCTGTGTACAACTGTTGAAATCCTGAGTCGCTACCCCCTGGGTAAAAATTGTTGTCGAATCCTGGGTTAACAATCCCCTGGGTGAAACTGTCGACGAATCTTGGGCTAACAACCCCCTGGGTGAAACCCTTAAAATATTACAAAGAAAAATGTCAATACACATTGACTCAAGTATCCCGAACCATAGGATTATCCAAAAATGTACATAAACTAGAAACTATTCAGCATCTAGGATGAAGAAAAATTACATTGGCTCAACAGTGAGTCTTAAACAGTATTATGAGCTCAAATAATTAAAATTCTGTTACACCATGCCACAACATAAAAGAAATTGCCAGCCACATGGTTGGTAACATAACCAAATATATACAAAACATACCTTTTTCGTAAAGGGTTAACTTGGTAGCCTTCCAAGGATGAGAAACACGTGAGATGATCCACAGCACAACAATATTCCACACTCCAAATGCTGTGAACTTCCAATTATTGCGTTAAAATCCTATACTAGATATGGGCTGGACCAATGACCATAGGAATTTACCAATACACTAAAATTCCCCTCAAAATACGAAATGTTCATTTACCCACAATTAACCATGAAGTAGAATCTAAAATCCCCTTTAATTAGGGTAAGCCGATGGGGCTAAATATTAAGAAAATTCTATTTCGACACAAAAATCGTCTTTCTCGTGACTCAACACCCACTGACAGAAACAATACGTTAGCCGTCCAAAATGGCCGAAATCCCTTTCCGATAAATTTCAAGCCAAGTGGGTTCAGAAATTCATCCTCAAGAATTCCCCACTATATAACTTAACAGACCACTTACGAAAGGTACCCTAAAAACTATATTTATATACAGTATAACTACATTTGGGAAACTGTTCCCGACAAAAATTAATACAACAGCGATCGCAAAAAAAAATTCCTCACGACTTAAAATCGCTCATTGTGAAACTACCTTACCTCGGGTTCTGAGCCCGATATTGGAACGTCCCACCAACATGACACTTGTCGGTGTTCTGTCGTCAAATGACGTTTATGTCATTCACTGTCATAATTAAAAAACATTAACCCAATACTGACAGCTATAAACAAAAATAAACAAAGAAAATCTTAAAGAATGGTATCGTAAATAATTAATTACCCAAAGGTGAGACTATAATACATAATATGTATAAATTTACAACGAAACTTGGTCTATTTTTAGGAGAATCTGGCAAATTAAAACAGTGAACACTACACTGCAAATATGACCATTGTACAAAGTATTATACTAGTGGTGAGCTACCATCCTTTTACTTAGTGGTGAGATGAAATAAATTATAATAATGATGTCCGAAAGTTAGAATACAGGTGAAATTAGTTAATGAAAAAAAAAAAATAATAATAATCAATACGATTTTACCCTTTTTTGTCGCATGATTAACCAGGTAAGCCAAAACAATTTTATTAATTCGTGTGGCCAAAAATGAACGTTACAAGATAATCTTACAGAAAGACGGGGAAAAAATAAACATATTTATATTTACAATGCGATTATAAATATAATTTTTATACCAAATATTTATTAGATTTTTGATAATTGACTAAACAAAAAATTATGGCTGAGCAATGATTAAAATTAATATTTTCGTAAAAATTGCATTACATTACATAAAAAATAAATACGAGAAAAGTTGATCGATTTTGCGTTTTATTTATGAGAAAATCACATTACTTAAGTATTCATTACCTTTGGTTTTGTCGCTCATAGGCCTACCGAAAACATGTTTTAAAGAGTTACCCAAATCTATAAAAAGATTTAAATTGTAAAAAAGATTTAAATCTATAAAAGATTTTTGATTTAAATCTTTTTCTTTTAATCGATCTTTGGTTTAAATCATTTGTTCAAATGCAAACGATTTATGACCTTTGATTTAAATCGTTTTTAAAATGATTTTAAGCAGCTCTGCCTGAATTTTCGTTTTTGTAATTTTGATAAAGGTTTTCCGCGGAATCGCGCATTTTAAAGATATAAATAATGTATTTGGAGGTTTTGCTATGTCATAATTTTTATACTAATGTATGCAGTCATTCACACTAAAAATTATATCTGAATTTTTGTGATAAATGTTGGTTTTTCTAATTTTGAGAGTAATGTTCATCAGCGGAACCGCGCATACTTTATGTAATAAAATAATAGATGAATTTCATCCAAAGCTTCACTGATAAATGTAAGAACTTGATCTGCTGTCAAAACCTTGGATTTTTTTTGGAATATATCCTTCAGATTTCATTTTTAGAGACGCTATTTAGCCGAGAAAAATGGGAAATATTGGTATTTTCATTGACTAACGGTGTAGATTTTAAAATTGAATATTTGGTCTATAATGACGTAGGAGAAAATTTTTCAGACTCAAATAAAAAAAATCAATCAAACACATAAACTAAATAAAAAATAAAATAACATACAAATTCTTGAAAGTAAGTCAATAACACGGTCTCATCTATGACAATAATTTTATTTTTCAACTTCCATTGATTACATACTTCATAATCCTTGTATACGAGCCTGGATTTCTCCGGCAATAAATTATTCGCAGCTTTGGCTGCATTTTCTATGATATTCTTGGGTAAATTCGTATTCATTTCCATTATTTCTAAAAGACTACACAGAGAAAGCAGCAATGACATTCACTAAATATAGTGATGACAGCAATATTCAACAAACGTCAAAATATCAATAAATGCCATGCCTGCTATGAGAAGAAAAATGGAAAGAAAATGCTAGGAGCAATGAATCGATTTTAATTATAATAAAATAATTTTTTCGTGAAAAATTAAATCTTGTATGCACCACTAGATCCTAACGCCCATCGGGCAACATTCATCCCTCTGGCCAAAGGCTCTCGGGCCGAATGTTACCCTCTGGGCGTTAGGATCTATATAATGGTACATAAATAACTATTGTTTTATCCCAGTCTTTATGTAAAATTATCTTGTTTTAACTAATAATTGAAATTGAATTAATCATATTGTGTGCAATTCGACCGAAAAGTATCATTTTCCGCTCTCAATACACAAATAATTATTTCCTCTATCACAAATTGAAATGTATAAACAACAACTAATAATTCATTTTTTAATCAGCATGTTTTTGTCTGTTATATCGCAGGAATGCCCATAAATTTATAGCATTTTCTAAAATAATATCGAATATCTGAATATTGACGATGCGCACAGCAATAATGATGCAATTAAACTGGCAGCGCTAAAGAACTGGAACGCACTGTGTCATATATTCATGAAATTGCCATTTCATATTCCATAATAATAATAATCATCATCCGTATCTTAATAGTATCAAATGATTGATTGACGAATTAACGCCAACTCACTGAAAAGCTGTTTATCTGGCGTGAATTTATTACGCTATTGTATAATATTGTTCTAGATATTTTATGAATGCGGATTTGCTCTGTACTAAAATAGAACGGGAGTACCTATCAAAATAAAGCGATTCATTTCTAAATTTGTTAAAAAAAGATATAAATAAAAACTCGCGCAGATAAAGGATTATCTATTATTATGAATAGTAAGTAAACGTATCTCTGATTAAAAATGATAATAAGATAAAAAAGTTTGTAGAAAAATCAAAACTGAAAAAGGCTGTACCCGCTGTAACCTCATTAGTCTTATGGTGGTACAAGGCTAATGAAGACTCTACACGCTACGATTTTTGTGAGATTTGAACTGTCCAGTACTACGATTCAGTCCATAACTCAACGTGAACCTCTCTTCTTTTGTCCTCTATTGTCTAATGACTAATATAAGGATGTAAAGATTAAATGGACAGTGTCATATAAATCAATAACATATGAAACATTTACAACATAATAAAGGTCAATTCACCACAAGAGCAATGTCAGAAAACAATAAGGATATTTTAGGTACAAATTCTTACTCTTCAGTAGTCAAATGCGGTGTTCTCGAATTCAGGACCACTACCTGCACAGACCAAATAAGTGCACCGAATTGCGGACCGTACTAAGGATTAGGGATTAAGGTGGCAATGAGGGTTCATTGCGTTAACTAGATTACTGAGAGAGATTTTTGTACCTGGAAATATGACACGAATTGAGGAACAAACTTCTCAATAATTGAAGTATCTTATCACTATACCCATTGTTAAAGATTAAGATTAAGTTCATTAATGTATGTTACTATGGTTTTAATTATGATTTATGTAACTAAAAAAAAAAAAAGAAATAGACGTTTTTCAGACAGACAATCTGTGTATCATTTTCAACTACAATTACTATTACCATTAAAATAAAGAAATAATAGTTGGTCCTCGAGCCGAAATAGAATACACAATATGGTGAAACCAAGGACAGAGCCAATTAGATGCAGTAACAGACTCCTTGAGAAAAAAAGGGCTGCATTAGACGTCCGCTCAGAAGGTTTAGTTCCATCAGTTGTAGTGGCACCGCAGGAAACAAGCCATATGGGAGATAGAAAAAGTGATTCGGCACATACTAAAAATAGCAAGACGTCAAGAAGAAGGGTTGCAGAAATTGAATGTCAGATAAGGAAGAAGAAGCTAGAGCAAGAACTTATGGACTTGGAGCTGGCACTAAATCTGGCAAAGATAGACGAGGAGAACAGCGAAAGTGATGAGGCACTGGAGGCGGTACATGAAACAAGACCTAACGTGGAAGAATGGATCAATGGTAAAACTCCATGGGACAGGTCAGACAATGAGGTTGCATGTACAAGCAAGATAAATCTCTACCCCGACATTACTCAAAGCAATCATGATCAGGTGACAATTCCTCAAATAACAAAAATTTTGTCCAGACAGTCAGTTCCGAAGGATCTTCCATATTTTGATGGAAACCCGTTAGACTGGCCTAACTTTATCTATCAATTTCATAATTCAAATGCTATTTGTGGCTTCTCTAATGAGGAAAATCAATGTCGACTTCAAAAATGTCTCAAAGGGAATGCAAAAAAAATTACTCAATCTCTTTTGATTATGCCGACAAATGTACAAAAGGTTATTGACTTACTTGAGTTTCGTTTTGGGCGTTCAGAACATATCATTTATACGTTACTAAGTAATTTGAAACGATTTCCTGTAATAAAAGAAGAGAAACTAGACCTCTTTATAGAGTTTTGTGATGAGGTAAGTAATTTTGTCGCAACAATTCAATCATTAAATGAAGATGAACATTTACAAAATTCTCTCCTTTTAAATGATATTTTATCTAAATTACCTACATCTCACAAAATTTCTTGGACCGAACACCTTTCGACCATAGACAAACCTAAATTTAAATTAGTAGAGTTCTCAAATTGGCTAAATAAAAAAGCAAATATAATTTCTTTAATTCAGACACCAAAATTAGAATTTCATAATTTTGACAATGACAAAAAAACTAGAAGTTTCAAAAAAGACACTACCTTGACTACAAAAGCAGGTACCAAAAACTGCATTTGTTGTAACGGTGAAAGACATCATTTAGATTTGTGCTTAAAATTTAAGGCTTTTTCAGTTGAAGAACGTTGGAAGTTCATTACCTCCAATAAGATATGCTTCTCATGTCTTACGCCATTTCATAATTTAAAATCTTGTAGAAAAAAGAAAACTTGTAATATCAACGGATGCAAGCGAGCTCATCATGAGCTGCTACACAACCAAATTGAAAGTTCAGCCCAAAGCACAAATCTAAACGATTCCACGGAAAATAATCAGTCAGAAACCAATTGTCACGTTTCAACTGACAAAAGCGTGTTTTTAAAAATTTTACCAGTAATGATCTCTTGTGGTACTCAAAGTATAAAATCATACGCACTTTTAGACGATGCATCAACAATTTCTTTAATTGATCAGGATCTTGCTGACTCTATAGGCCTTTCAGGACCTGTTAAACCCCTTTGTCTTCAATGGACAAATGACGACGTCATCCACAGACAAAATGATTCACTTGTAGTTAGTTTTACAATATATAATCTGGCAAAGACCCGTAGTTTTCAATTACGTCATGTTCGAACTACTAAGTTATCTCTTCCGACTCAAACTATTGATGTGGAAGAACTAAGAAATAAATATCCCTTTATTGGCAATCAAATTGCTTCAATGACAAATGCTCAACCTAAAATTATCATTGGACAAGACAACTGGCCTCTTCTAGTCAATAGAAAATGTATAAGTGGACCATGGAGAGGACCAGCATTAAGTAAGACTCTTTTGGGTTGGGTTCTGCATGGTAATATTGATAATAATTTAAACCATAATTTTGTTTTTCACATCAATAATCATGAGGTTAGTAAAGAAAAGGATGATTTAGACATTCTTCACGACATGGTAAAGGAATTTTGGAAAATTGATTCAATTCCGCAAAATCAAAAGGTTTTGTCTGTGGAGGATAAGAGGGCGCAGCATATTTTAGACCAAACTATGAAAAGAGTAGGTAAAAAAATTGAAACAGGTCTCCTGTGGAAATATGATAATTTAGTCCTTCCTGAAAGTAGAACAAATGCCTTAAGGAGGCTAAAATGTACAGAGAAAAAAATGGATAAAATTCCTTCATTTGGTAAGACATATTGTGAAAAATTTTTAGATTTAGAGACTAAAGGTTACATTAGAAAACTTTCGGAAAGCGAAATTAATATTGTATCTGATAAAATTTGGTATTTGCCACATTTTGGAATAACAAATCCAAATAAACCAAATAAATTACGTATTGTTTTTGATGCATCCGCAAAAAGTAACGGAATTTCTTTAAATGACTGCCTATTAACTGGCCCAGATCTTTATAACTCTCTATATAAAATTTTGATGAATTTTAGGATTAAAAAATACGCTTTCACAGCAGATATTAAAGAAATGTTTTTACAAGTCAGGGTAAGGCCACAAGACTGTTACGCTCAGCGTATTTTGTGGAGGGGAATGAATCGAGACGTTGAGCCTGACGTGTACGAAATTGGAGTAGTTTTCTTTGGCTCGACAAGTGGACCTTGTTTAGCTCAAAGTGCAAAAAATATAAATGCTCTTGAATTCAATATGACATATCCCGAAGCAACTAAAGCCATTGTGGAGCAACATTACATGGATGACTACTTGGGGGGAGCAGACACTCTTGAAGAAGCTCAAAAGCTCGTCCGAGATGTGATCTATGTACACAATCAAGGTGGATTTGTTATTTGTAACTGGATTACAAACCACCAAGAAGTTCTCCAAGACATTGACATGGCTTTAATTGCAGAAGGTATAAAAAATTTCAAATTTTCTTTAGAAACATCTTATGTAGAGAGAGTTTTAGGGGTGTTTTGGGATCCACAAAGAGATGTATTTAGCTTTAAAACTAAATTTCATAAAATTAGCTCCGATATTTTAGAAAACAAAAGAAGACCGACAAAAAGGGAGATCTTAAAGGTCGTTATGTCCATATTTGATCCTCTGGGACTCATAGCGAATTTTCTGATTCAAGGTAAAGTACTTTTACAAGACCTCTGGAGGAGTCAAATTGGATGGGATGACCAAATTCCAGATTTCATAAACGAAAAATGGCAGATTTGGCTTAAAGATTTAAAAGACATTTATAAAGTCGAAATTCCCAGACAATATTTTACTTTAGATCGACAATTAAGCGATATTCAGTTACATGTGTTCTCTGATGCCTCAGAGAAATGTTACGCTTCTGTAGCATATTTAAGAATTTCTTACAAAAATTTAGTTCAGTGTTCCTTTTTAACTGCTAAAACAAAAGTAGCCCCATTAAGCCCAGTATTATCGATTCCGAGACTAGAATTGATGGCATCTACAATGGGAGTGAAATTAGGTAGTTATTTAAAGGAAAATTTAAATTTAAAAATTTCAAAAGTTTTTTATTGGTGTGACTCAAAGTGTGTTTTACATTGGATACGTTCTGAAGCAAAAAGATTTAAGATCTTTATTGCTCACCGTGTAGGGGAGATCCAAGAACTATCAAATGTAAGAGACTGGAGATATGTCAATTCAAAAAACAATGTAGCAGATGAAGCTACTAAAAAACTTTGTGACTCCTATTTTAGTAGTAAGAGTAGATGGATCACAGGTCCAGAATTTTTGTTGTCTAGCCCGGATAATTGGCCACAAGAGACAGTACAGTCAGTTAATTTTGATCCTAATTTATTAGAAATAAAACAAACAGAATTTGTATGTGTGAACACAGATAAAAGATATATTGCCGTACCCAATCCAAATTATTTTTCAAAGTGGACAAAGTTAATACGTTCTACAGCATATCTTTTGCGCTTTGTCTCTTTTATAAAATTCAGGTCTTTAACTAAGGGAGAATTAACTGTAGATGAAATTCAATCAGCTGAAAACTTGCTTTTTAAACGAATTCAAATAGATTCCTTCCAAAACGAGATTAATCTTTTGGAAAACAGTAAGTCAATACCCTCAACTAGTAAACTGTATACATTTAATTGTTGCTACGACAAGGGACTTATTAAACTAAACGGACGACTAGACAAATCTCGACATCTCAGTCCTGACACAAAACAACCGATTATTTTAGACCCTACACACCAAATTACCAAACTCATTATTCAATACTTTCACGAGGAATTACACCACCAAGGACAAGAGACAGTTGTCAATAACTTAAGACAGAAATTTTGGATTCTTAGACTCAGGCAAACTGTAAAATCTATTTTAAAGAATTGTCAATACTGTAAAAACAATAAGGCAATGCCAGCTGTGCCTTTAATGGGTCAACTACCGGAATGTAGGATTGAACCTACAATAAGGCCTTTTATAAAAACCGGTATTGACTATTTTGGACCCATTGAAGTAACAGTGAAAAGAAGTCACGAAAAGAGATACGGGGTGATTTTTACGTGTATGGTGACTCGGGCTGTTCATTTAGAACTAGCTTATGATTTAACTTCTAATGCATTCATTAATATTTTGAGGCAATTTGGATGTCGACGTGGTTTTCCTGACGAAATCTATAGCGACAACGGTACTAACTTCAAAGGTGCCGAAAGAGAACTCTCTTTAGAATTTCAAAAGTTAGACCAGTCAGAAATCATGAAAATGTGTGCACTTAAAAGATGTAAGTGGTTCTGTAATGCACCACTAGCTGCGCACATGGGAGGTTGCTGGGAAAGACTTATTCAATCCGTAAAAAAAATTCTAAGACAAATTTTAGTTGAGAAGTACCCTCATGAACATGTTTTACGAACATTCTTGACAGAATGTGAGAATATTTTAAACTCCAGGCCCTTAGTTCATGTATCGCTTGATCCAGCTGACCTAGAAGCTTTAACACCCAATCATTTCCTTATTGGGCCTTCTTCAGTTGCTCTTCCTTGCACAGAAACAAATGACAGAGACGTAAATCTGTTGTCCAGTTGGCGCGCAGCTCAAAGATTGTCCGATATGTTTTGGTTTCGTTGGACAAATAAATACTTACCCACCTTAATAAGAAGAACAAAATGGTTCCAAGAGGGTAAACCAATTCAACTTGGTGATGTAGTTATTATGGTGGATCCCAGTGGACCGAGAAACTCCTGGCAAAAGGGGTTAGTCATCAAACTGTATACTGCTAAAGACGGTAGAACGAGAATAGTCGATGTACGAAATCAAGCAGGAACAGTTTATAAGAGACCAGTATCTAAACTCATTATCCTTGATGTTAGGAAGTAATTGAAACTGGAGAACAATTACTTGGGGGGAGAAATGTTAAAGATTAAGATTAAGTTCATTAATGTATGTTACTATGGTTTTAATTATGATTTATGTAACTAAAAAAAAAAAAGAAATAGACGTTTTTCAGACAGACAATCTGTGTATCATTTTCAACTACAATTACTATTACCATTAAAATAAAGAAATAATACCCATTTATAATATTATTATTTGTCTTCTGATGGATTTGCAAAATTTGAAGAAAAGTACGAATTCAGATAAAAATAGATATTTATTGCACAATTTACAATTTATAATTAATTTTTTAAACATATACATATTATTGACAAGGGGGGTAGCCATGTGTGAGTTGAAGTAATTTTAAGGTGAAGGGGGGAGAAAAAGTCCTTTATATCTCACAAGGAAAGTCCAATGTTTAATTATTCAACAAAAACATTGAGTGCGACCGGTTTCGAAGTAACATCACTTCATCTTCAGGCTCGCCTAGTGGAAAGGAGAATATGTGGTGTAAGGTGTGTTGACTTTGAGCCCACAATATATAAAATAGTAAAAAATAGAAAAACTCACCATACTCTCCATCCACTAGGGAATACTACAGACCAGTTTCATCAAAACGTGGGGGATGAAATAAATTGTAAAACAAAACAATGTTACAAGTTATGAAAGTTAAAAATATTTGAAAAACAAATATTAGTCGATATAAAACAGTTAAAAATTTTTTTTAAAATATTCAAGACGATACAAAAACAAATTACATACATTAAACAGATTAAAAGATAAGGCCTATTTTAAGCAAACATTGCTGTTTTTTATAAAAATCTAACATTTTTGAAAGGAGACCTGTCAAGTTAAGGCCTCTACAGGTGGTGGTAAGTACTAAAGAAAAATTCTTGGATAAACTTATACCCTGTCATAAGTTTATCCAAGAATTTTTCTTTAGTACTTACCACCACCTGTAGAGGCCTTAACTTGACAGGTCTCCTTTCAAAAATGTTAGATTTTTATAAAAAACAGCAATGTTTGCTTAAAATAGGCCTTATCTTTTAATCTGTTTAATGTATGTAATTTGTTTTTGTATCGTCTTGAATATTTTAAAAAAATTTTTAACTGTTTTATATCGACTAATATTTGTTTTTCAAATATTTTTAACTTTCATAACTTGTAACATTGTTTTGTTTTACAATTTATTTCATCCCCCACGTTTTGATGAAACTGGTCTGTAGTATTCCCTAGTGGATGGAGAGTATGGTGAGTTTTTCTATTTTTTACTATTTTATATATTGTGGGCTCAAAGTCAACACACCTTACACCACATATTCTCCTTTCCACTAGGCGAGCCTGAAGATGAAGTGATGTTACTTCGAAACCGGTCGCACTCAATGTTTTTGTTGAATAATTAAACATTGGACTTTCCTTGTGAGATATAAAGGACTTTTTCTCCCCCCTTCACCTTAAAAAAATATACATATTATTTACATTTAATACACTTTATGATAATTTGATGCGAATTTTACAAAATCTATTCGTTTTATAGAACCATTTTTATATTCTAACATTTTTGAAGTTAACATATTTAATCTTCGTCTAACAATTTTGTTGTTACATTTAACAGACTCCTTAAGGCTGTTAATACGAATATAAGTATCTGTTTGAAAATTGTTCAAAACATTTACAAATAAATACAATGAAGGGTGCATTGAATAGAAATTTGAATTAAATCTAGAATGAAAGGACTCGCATGCATTGGTAGAATTTTCTGTAGTTACAACAGCTTCAGCCCAAATTGTTGGTGGAAATAAAGAATTTTCTTCAATATAATTCTTTACTAAATAGTCAGCTAAATTTACCACAGCTTTATGCATATGATCGGGCTGAAATTCAGCCAAATCCAAAGCAAAACATTCTCCAACTTCTTCGGGTTTTAAAAAAGACAATCCAAAAAGATACCTCATCCATTTTCCAGTTGCACTTTTTTCATCTTGGTATTCTTTAGCCAATCCCAAACTCTGTATTTTTCTGTACCAAGCTTGGCCAAGATGAAACCTACATCCAATGATCTTTGTGGTGGGCCATTGCGCAGAAATTGCTTTGTGAATAGCTAGTTCATAATCAGCTACAATAATTTTTGGAACAAACATTAAATTAGCATTACAACACTTTTCTTTAAGAATAACGAAAAGTCTTTCGTATGTTAAACGAAGTTTATTCGGTAATAAACAAAAGGCTACTGGTATATAATGGCCGTTTTCTACGATATGAAGTGTGAACAACTGTAAAAAATGTTTCGTACAATATCGAAATGTTCCATCAAGATACACTTTGTCACTACTACACAAAAATTTTAAATTAGTATAGCAAGAAAATACTACAATATTGTTAATATTATCAGTGGCCAAGAGAAATGGTTCATTTTTAATTGTTGTCAAATTTAATGTTGGTAAAATATCGAAAACATCTGATACATTGCTTGGTAAACGTGCTTGGACTTGACGTCTTTTGTAATACATATTATTTCTTATGTATGTAATGTCTTTTCTTGTCAAAGCGTCCATTGTATCACTGTTTTCCCTTAAAACAGAGTGTATGATTTTCGATGGCCGTTCTGTGATATCTTCTACAGCTTTCCGTTTGCTTGCTACACTCAAAATTTGTCTATTTAATTTCTTTATGTCATTTTCATGATTGTGCACTGTTTCTTTTCGAGAAATTATATTATCTGAACCTAGCGTAAATACTTTTGCGTTACATTTACTTACAGTACAAGTCCAAAACTTTTCACCACTTTTAAGAACCTTTTTTTCACGAAACTTATAATCATCCCATACAAGTAACGACTTTCCCTTTTCACTTAAGATCATTTTCATTTCACTCATTTTTACAAGACTGCTCAAAATAAACTAAACACAAAACACTCACTTCAAATATATATTAGAATTTCGAAAGTAAAGTAATAAAATGCTCGTTAACGCAATGAATCATCATTACGACCTTAATCCCTAATCCGCAATTCGGTGCACTTACTATAATTATTTCTCAGAAGCCTGGTCCTCAATTCGTGTCATATTTTCAGGTACAAAAATAAACCCTTCTTAATATTTTCATTTTGGTTCTCAATTCGTGTCTGCCCGTCAAATGTATAGCTTAACCAGTTATCCCGTTAAATCCATTAGTAATATCGAGAATATCCAATAACCGAGGCTGTATCTATTTGAGCACAGTCAAACTTGTAGATTGTCTAATAGAAAATTACCCTACAGTTAACGTGAATTCCCTGGATTTAGCTATAAGAAGATTGGTTACACCTACAAAGCGTATATTAATCTCGAATATTAACCTTTCCATACCAAACGAACTGGTTGAAAAGCATTAAGAGATTATGGGCTTCAACTAGCTTCGCCCGTTTAGTTTCTAAAGGCTGCTATACTGGATAATGAAGATACCCATATATGTAATAAGTTTTTTTATTCATCAGTCAGAAAACCCTGGAATGCAGGCTTTTGTGATAATTCAGCATGATAACAATCCATTCAGAATCTTGAAAATTTTCCGATGATGGCATGATCCATTTATAATTTATTTAAAAATGTTACGGCAAAATTGTAACATGTGCAAGTGTTGATTATCAATGACCGTATTAAAGTTGGACATGCTATTAATTTTGTAACAGCCCACGACGTCGGCAAATAGACGAAACTATCAATAATAAAAATTTCCAAAATATTTATTATTGATATTGTTCGTTTCCTGCTCGAACTAATGCTCTCTGTAGTTTTCACTTGGACATTAGTAAAGCGTATTGGAAATCGTTCTGTGGCCGACACTATATAAAATGAACTACCGCTATCCAAGAATGTTTTTAATCTTTCTCAAATTACACTATTTAAAAATGGTAAACGTATCAAAAGTTTTTATTTATTTTATTTCCTTAGTCATAACTCAACAAGTTTTATTATATTTTAGAAATATGTATATTTTAAGTACCCGCATTTTTATCGTTCACTGGCCCTCTTAAAGTGAAATACAACTCATAACAAAATCGAAACCATATAATTTTATGTTAACTACATAGTTTTGACAAGGTAAATTCAACAGTTTCTACAAAAGAAATGCTTTCACGAAACAAACGTACGCTTTCCAAAAATTTGTGACACTTTCTTGTATACACATTATAAATCTAGGAGAGACCCATCCTTTGTTTTGGATGGCGTGTTATAAAAGTAAATCACAAACAAAAGTACTAAAATTATACGAGAACAATGATTGGGAACAACACGATTGCACTTAATACATTAAAAAAACGTATATGACGCAATGATACTTTTCATCTTACAATTGAGTATTTTAAATTAAACCATAATCTTGATATAACAAGAAAATTCAATCGTTGAAAAACTGCAGCCGTAGGAGTGATCAAATCCAATTGAACGAAATTATTGAGGTCAATAAGTGTATTATTATTATTTGTCCTGTATCTCTTAACTATATAAGATTGACAGAGATGGATTAAGAAATTCCTTTAATCATTTTTGATAGGTACCGTTATTTATTTGACTCTAGGGGTTTCTAAGAGATATAATGAATACAGGGTGAGTCAAAAAGAATGACATACAGAATAATTGCACATTATTATAAAAAATTAAGAGTTATTGCTCCGATGACAATAGCAGGAAATTTGTATTAAAAATAGGCATTCTGTTTTAATCCTAGAAGACACAGTTTTAAAGATAATACCATATATTTTTTTATGTGCAAATAGTATAAGTGGCACTAGCCCTGCGTTTTCATACTTTTTTGAAAAAATGGTCCATTTTGTCTACAAAAAATTATAAAGTTTATTAATTTTGTTTAAAAAAGGACAACTTTTAATAGAGAATTAACATTATCAAACATGCATTATTTTTCGAAAGATTAATGTCAACTTGTAGTAAATCTTTTTCTTAATAAGATCACAAAATAATTTTTAAAATTGCACTTAATAAAAAGCCGTAATCATTAAAATAGCAAAGTAATTTCGGATATAAAAATGATTGAAAAATATGATTACTATATCCCCTCTCAAGATCGAACTTAAATTTAGCGTTGCTCGGTTGGTGCGAAGAGGGAAATTTTATTACATGAGATAATTTTGTTTTCAATATAGAATTTGCAATGTTTCAATATATTTAAAACATAGTTTAATTAGAAAAAATTAGATATATATTATATCGCACATCCGATCAAATAGAGTTATAACTTAAAAAAATTGAGTTTTCAGTTAAATAGATAAAAATGCTTAAAATTAAACGGTGCATCCTTTCAAACAGTGATATCTGTAAATTCATATATTCGCCACTAGACGGTAGATGTCACCAGTTTGCTCTTTAGTGTTCTCAGAACACTAATTATCAGTGTGACATTTAGTAATTTACTTTTTTTAAGTTTTAACTCTATTTTATCGGAGGTGCGATATTTTCTAAAATAATTCATTTTGCAAAGAATATCAACTAAGCTACTAATATAATAAAATCTATAAATCAGCCTTATAAATAATGTATTTAACAAATGTTTCATATTATATTAATAAATTACATGTTTTCTGACTTATCTGTGAATGAAACGTGAATAAAATAGTTTTACTTACAAGTTTTTCCTGATTTTGTTGCTGTCTGCTGTTGTAGTGATCTGATAATTTGTAGACTGTATAATTGTTTACAGAAAGATATTTCCTTGGATGCCCTCTTTTCAGCATAGAATAAATAAAGCAAGAAGATGATTTAATATTTTATTTTGTACAAATATATAAAATATATTATTTTACACCATTTAACGTATAATAGTATTTTGCAATTTTTACAATACTTACGAATGCCTTTTATTCGTAACTTATGCTATTGGTTTAAGATAATGAAATTCAGAATTATTTCGGTTTATATATATTGACTGAAACTCAAAAAGATATTCTTATAGAAATAATATTTTAAAAACTGAGGAAACAGAGAGTGTTTTGTTATTATCCGGCTTTGATTGGTCCGAATTTCATGATGGCTGCCGTTGAATGATGTTATCATATTTTGTTGTTGCTAACTTTGAGATATAAATACATATTTTCTCTTTTTGATGTCAACGATTTTAAAAAGAGTTTGCTTTTAAAATAAGTGAATATTATAGAAGGACAAACAAACGCCAAAGTTGGCGTAATATATTATGAATCCTGTACATCAAACTTTTTTTCATTTTTAGATATGATGTAAGTGTATCACAAATTATAAAATAATTTAATTTTGTTTTTGTGAGGAGCAGGGCGTTTGACTAAACAGCTCGATATTATTTTTTACAACGTAGGCATAAGAAATGTATTTAAAATGATCGGTTATTATTTTTTGGTAACTTAATTGGACCCACTACTACAAATAAATTAGTCACAGAAGACCTGCAAATAAATATAGGTATTATAGCGTTTTATCAGTACCTAGATTAAAATAAAAAATATTAAAGAAAATACTTTTAGAATAAATAGCAGGTTTGTAGAAACATCTTACTATTAATGTTATTTGACTTTTTGGAGGTATTTATTTTTGTTTTTTATTTTTTAATTTTTGAGTAGCTTCTAAGATGTAATCAGGTTCTCTTAATGACATTCCCCGATTATGCATTGGATCTATCAATTCCGGCAACATACAGTTTAAATAAAACTTTTTTCTACGAACTCTTACAAAAAGACATCTTTCGCCACAGGATACTTTCAGCGAAAACTTGATTTCCGTCACTAGTGAGAAAAAATCCCATAACGTTTACTTTCGTCTCTAGTGACGAAAGTAAGTTGTTACATATTTTCATATATCAGTCGCCTCGTAAAATATTTTGGCAGCTTATAATTATTAATAATGAAATAAAAAGATGCTCATTAAATTCTATATGCGTTTTTACCTAAACTTTAATGAATTAAAGATAAAATAAAAATGTATAAAAATAGTGCAAATTAAACCAATCTAGTTTCCTGGTTTTCATTTGTTTATTTGAAGTTTTATCACTTTTGAGAACTGTCAGTTTCAGTTCGTCCTAAATTTAACACATTTTCATGATGTCTGAGTCAGAAAGCGATTGTACTCCCCCAGAAATTATTTTTAAAGCTGAAGAAACCTCTTCAGATTTATTACCGGCCAAATCAAAAAAGAGATATGAAGAAATTTCTATCAAATTTTTGGACTGGAGAGAAAAAAATAAAATGAACTAATTTTCGGAAACTGTACTACTAGCATACTTTGGAGAAATATGTTCAAATTTTAAACCGTCGACGTTATGGTCCATTTATTCGATGCTAAGAACTACACTCTCTGTTAAAAATGATGTCGATATTAGTAAATATCCAAAGTTACGTTCGCTTTTGAAAAGAAAATCTGATGGTTTCAAAAGCCAAAAATCCAAAAATTTTTCGCCTGAAGACATAAAGACTTTCCTAAAGAATGCACCTATAAATATTTAATAAGAAAGGTAACGGAATTATTATTTTTATTTTAACAAATACTTAATACATAACTACTAATATTTGTAGGTAGCATTAGTTTTTGGATTATCTGGCGCTTGTCGTTGGCACGAACTAAAAGATTTAACAATAAGCGATGTAAAGGATACTGGAAGTATTCTGTTAGTTAAAATCCGTAATACAAAAACAAAAGTTCCGCGTTCTTTTCATATTTCTGGACCCTTTTATGATATTTCTAAAAAATATATGAGCCTACGTCCCGCAAACATGGATCAAATTAATTCAAGATTCTTTATTAACTATCAGAATGGAAAGTGTAGCAGACAGGTTGTTGGAATTAATAAAATCAGTAAATTTCCTAACGAAATTGCTCAGTTTTTAACGCTTCCGAATTCTCAAGATTACACTGGGCACTGTTTCCGCAGAACATCCGCAACGCTATTAGTGGATGCAGGAGGTGACTTGCTTCTGTTAAAAAAGCACGGTGGTTGGAAATCTAGTAGTGTTGCGGAAGGATATCTTGATGAATCCACGAACAGTAAAAACCAAATACAAACCAAAATTTTACAATCTGTACAAAATAAGGAAACTACTAGTTCATCCGATTATGGCGCATTATCATCTGAAATGACATTTAACAGTAGAACAAATATGTCGGCATCTACCTCAATAAATAAAAAGCTTGAGTGTGATACCCCATAATTTTGAACAATTGTTCAAATATAACAATAAATCAATATTTAAATAATAAATAATATTTCTGAAATATTTAATTGTTGGTTAATTTTTTGTCATTCCTAACACAAAATAAAGCATTTGCTAACGTTTGTTTTTTTTTTTTCATTTTAGTAGGTACCTACATGACATAATAGAGTTCGTAGAAAAAGTATAGTGTTTTACTCGTCGAAAATCATTTTTTGAAGCTCGCGAACATTGTTCTCTCGCTTCAAAAAATGTTATTTTCGTCACTCGTGAAACAATATATTTTAACTTCTCCTCCATATTTTTACACCAGAAATTGTCTCTTTTTATTATATATTCCACTTTATGTGGACAATTGGGACCTGTCCATACACCAAAAATACATCCTTTTCGTCCTGTAATATGTAATTGGCCTTGTATTTGATAATACCATTGATGGTGGATATTAATGTCAAAATTATTGGTGTCTTTATGAAAAATCCAAAAGGGTATTTTTTTCAATTTAATCGCCTCTTCTACCTGCATTTGATATGCAACATATGGACATTTTATTTCAACCACTAATTCATTTCCTACAATGCCGTCTGGAGTAGCACCTACAAATTTAAAAATTATTATTTTGATTTAAAATGAACTAATTTGCAATCTCTAATCACTATATTTTCCTGCTCTTGAAGCTGCAAAAGTGCCGTTTTTTCATACTTTTTGTCATGAGAAATAGGAGCAGCATTGACTGGTGGTTGGTAAATAATCCTTTTGACTAAAGGCTCACATAAAGTAGTAATTCGTCTAATACACACTGCTTTAAAGTGTGAGGCCTTAATCATTTTTCTACGAATTTCAAGCCAAACCCTGCTATCCGCTTGTGATATAGTTTGTTCTTGAATTACATTTCTCTTAACGTCAGATGAAGGAAATTCGTTTAAAAATTGAAGTTTTTTACTTCATAAATATCTTGATCTAAATTCTTTTTGGTACAATTTTCTCCATAATCTAAATGCAGAATAACTTTTTTTTAGTTTGCGATTAGATTTTGATTTTATTGCCAATTCTCGTCTTTTTTTTTTCAATTCAGTTACTAACATGTATTGATTAGTACGGTTTAAAGTTTTTTTCAATTCTGAATTCCCTGATTTCGAATTATATGATACAACTGCTGCAAAACATCTACTTTGGTAAGAGCGCCCTCTGGAATAATTGATTCTTTTGCCACCTACAAATGAAATTGTTCCACAATATTACTAACAAAATCATGTAATAGACTTCTGCTGTTCTGACGAAGCATGTAGGGGTATAATATGAGTAATATGCCGACAAATTAGTTCTCATGAACGGAAAAATAACTCTTAATCAAAAACAAAATAAAAATGGTCACAAGTTTTGAAGAGTTAAAAATGTTATTTATTATACGAGAAATTTTGCGGGATTTCATTCTGTAAAATATACAGGGTGAGATAGTTATTTTAATACGGTCGTACGGTGATCTAAAATTTGTGCTTCTACTATAGTAATTATACAAGGTGTTCCATTAAGAATGGGTCATACAACAACTAAAAATTATCTGCTTAACAATAAGCGAATTACACGAAATATGATTTAATAAAATGTTACTTATGTCTGAAAATTAAATAGATATTTATTTTTCTTTATTATGACTTAATGGACATAGAAAAAATAGTGTATGCAACTTATATTTTATCAAGACCCTTGCCAAGGCTCTCGTAATAATTCCTATACTCGTGTCTTAATAGCTCATCATTAAATTCAATACTATTTATCTGTTTTTTTTTTATTGTTTCCTTTATCAATTAATTTGTTTGATTTTTCTATTTCTCTCATTCGCTAGATATAAAAACATATAAGTAACAATACTTGATTAAAATAGAAATTGATCTGTTCAAACGTTTTGTTTCACGTAATGGAGTTAGTAGAGGGTGGAACATACACAACATCCTTATAGAATCATTGTTGCTGGACTGGCGAGCAATTAACCACGAGAAAAGGCTGTTTTGATCTCGATTTTAAATTAGAAACTAGGCCGTCTCATAATAGGAATTGAGTTTGTGAATAAATAGAACTCTATTGCCCTAAATTAAAAAAAAATAATTATAAATTAGAATTAGAAGACACGTAGATTGTTAGTAAGGTGGCAAAACTTTCAAGTAATACATTTTACTATATAATTGATAAAATTATAAGTTATGTCACATAGTTTTTGGTTATTAGAATCATTTTTACAAAATTATAAACATATACAAACATTTTTAAAGGTATAATTTCATTCTTTAAAGTAACATCGAATTCTTGACTCAAGGTTATGTATTTCTTACTCGTGTCTAAGTTTGTAATTCATAAATATTAGTAATTAAGTTTTTTGTATTATTAATTGTATTAAATTACCTTGATGATAGTGAAACAAACAATAATAATATGTTATTTGTAAGAATAATGTCTTTGAATTGAATTGGTAGTGTTATTATTCAGTATATTGAACTTAAATATCTATATTTATGTATGAGTTATAAATTAGGCACCTGTCATGCATCCGTATTAATTTCAGAAAGTTTAAAGTACCTAATAGGTTCTAAAAAGCACTAAATGGTTATCTCTTCAACTAAAAAGGGATTTATTATTCAAAATAACATCTTTATATTAGGATATGATTTTCATTTTATTCTTATACCGATAAGCATCACTTGAAGAATTATATTTACCAATAAAACTGTATACATTTTAATTTTTTTTTCATTAATGAAACTATGCTTTCATTAAATATCTTTCACTACTCATGTAACTTCTATAAAATTGAATATGGGAAGCTTACTATCAGATAATAAGAATTTGCTGTCTAATTGAAAGGACTTTACGTCGTTTTGTCGTTTAACTTTTTTTATGTACCTAACTGCAATACGAAAATAAAAAAAAAATAGAAACTATAATAACAATAATAATAAATAATATTAATGATAGATGTATGTTATAATGCATCAAATATTAATATTGTGAATTGTTTCAATTTTGTAAGAATTGCTAGAAGTGCGCCCTCCTCCATGTTCAAGACATTTTAAAATGCTTGTAATCATTTATAAGTTTTTCCTTTTCCAACAAATTCGGGTGCAATATAATAATTGTATAAAACAACTGTTATCTTAGGAATTTGTAATAAAAACAATGTTATGGTTGTAACAAAATGGTCTGTACTCACGGCAACGCCTTTTATTGTAGAACTTAGAACTCCATTGTCAACTTACCTGAAACAAACATAATAAAAATCATTATTAAGATCTGCAAATGCAATTGAAATGTGTGAAAAAAAATGGAATAAGTGAGCTTACACGTTAACGGGATCAGAGAAAGTGTATCTATTCTTGAATCTCAGGGAGTAGAAATTTTAAAAAACTGGTTCTCTATTCCGTCGAATGGGGCATGTTCAAAAATTTTGAATTTTTTTTTATGAATAATAGAGTTGAAAATAAAACTACATTTTTTTAATTTTTTTTTATCTATTCATTTGCCGCAGTTATGAATTTTTTTAAAATTTATGACGTCACCGGGAATAGACCAATAGGAGCTAGCGCACAACGTTGCCGGCTAGAAGGTTTACGAGAAGTGATGTACGTTCGTTTGTGTACTCCTTCTTAATTTTAGACTTCTAAAACATTGTTAAACAAATATCTTTTAAATACATAATATCAAATGTTTTTTGCAAGTATTATTTCTGTTTAAACTTTTACCATATTTAAAGTTTCATTGTTTTAAAAGTCACTTAATAATTCAGAAAATGGCAAAATGGCAGCACTGTGTATGTCATCTGTCATAGTGTCTCGATCAAGAATTTATTTGGAATTTGAGTGTTTAATTTTGTACTTTTTATAAATATTATGACTACGAAAAAGTGTTTTGTTCCAGAATGTGATAATGATTCACATTCATCTTCAAAAATATTTATTAGTGTTCCTAGAAATTTGGAAAGAAGAAAATCAACCTTCTACTGGCGATGTTTCTCGTGAACTTTTTAATAAAAATACACCGGATTATCAAGATGTAGTAGCAATTTCTGCGAATTGTCCCCTTCAGGAAATTGAAAATGAGGCTACTATAAATTCTTAGGTGTATAACCTAAAAACCCTTCTGGAAGAAAATGCAGAATCTCCTGAAAGTTTTGAAGATACCGAATTTATTCATCATTTTGTGGAAGAACTAGTGATATAAAGAAATAATAGAAAAATGTGGGTATTTAAACAAACTGGTTCCTGGATCCCATATAATGGCAGATAGGGGTTTCAGAATATTCAGCTACTTGAAAACATGGGATGCACTTTAGTAAAGCCACACCTAGTGTATCACAGAATGAAAAAAGTTCTCCAGAAGATGCACAATTAAGTAAAAGAATAGCATCTCTAAGAATACATACATGTGGAAAGAGTTATAAGAAGGGTTAGTTAATTTAACAACGGTTACTATTTGATTGGTACTTAAATCATAAAAGTTTACACGCACCTATCATTTCGGAAATCCCTAAGTAAGATAATTAGTTTGGATATAACCTACAGGATTATGTTTTCTTGACCGCCAAACATAATAATAATAATAATAATAATGTTTATTTCAAATTTATGTAACAATGTACAAATTGATACAATAATAATAATTAAATAAATAAACATTTGTATCCTGCTGAGACATTGTTCATGTCTGTGTACAGGAATTAAAAATACAAATTTATATAATAATTTCTAAATGGTAATAGTGAATGGTAAAAATAAAAATTATACCTAAATATATAGACTTCTTTTTGTGTACAAATTTTCTTCTAATCTTCAACCTCAGATTCGTCACTGCTGCTACCGCTATCATCAAAGTTAATTATGATTGGTTCAATATTGTGTTCAATACGGTTGTCTACGTCCCACATTTTTTGCTCTTCTTTTAAAACATGCTGAATGCATTTCTTCCAGTCTTCTGCAGAAACATTTTGAATGGCTTCTTGTAGGTAACGTTGCACGTCCACTAATTTAAATGTTCTGTTTTCTCGTGCCACATATCCTTTTACTTGCGCCCAGATTAATTCTATTGGGTTTAATTCGCAGTGGTACGGTGGTAACCTTAATACTGTAATTCCACGACTTAACGCCATTTCATCCACTGCGAATTTTTTATATTTGTCTCTGTGTAATTTTGTTAACTGAAGTAGTTCTACCTTTAAACTATCTTTTTTATATTGGATGTTTTTATTAATTAATCATTCTTGAATTGCTCGTTTTTTCCATGATTGTTTCGGTAATGATTCTAAATACCGACTATGATATGGGGCATTGTCCATGACGACGACAGACCCAGGTTCCACAAGTTGAATGATGCCTTCAAACCATTTTTCAAACACCTCCGCATTCATCTCTTCATGATAGTCGCCTGTTTTCTTGGATTTAAATATTAATTCACCATTTGGTAAAAATCCACTGTCGCTTCCTATATGCGTAACTATCAGACGACTACCTTTTCCAGACGGCTGTTTTAACCCAGTTGACAAGCCTTCAATAAAGACTTGTCGTGCACTTGTTATATGACCATCCTGCCATACTTTTTTGACCGTATGTCCTTGGTTAACCCACGTCTCATCCATGTAGTAAATTTTTTTTTTTGATATTCCGAAATTCCTCAATTTTTCGGAGATAATTTCTTCTCCATACTATTATTTCCTGACGTTCAATGAGAATGCTTTTCCTGTCGACTTTTCCGTATGTAAATTTCATTTCGTGTAAAATTTTCCTCAAAGTTTCTTTACTCATTTGTGGGACCAATTCATGATCGCTAACTGCCTCCAGAACTTTTTGCAAAGTGGGCAGCTCATTTCTGAAAAAGAAACTGTGAATAGTTGTGCGTATACTGTTTTTGGCTTCTTCATCAACTGTGATTTTTTTTCTTCTGCTACTAGTTTTTGGCGTTTGTACTTCCCCATGAATTTTGTTTTCTCTTAGTATTTTGTAAACTGATGATTTTGGTACACCCATATAATCAGAGCACATATCAACTAATTTATCTTTTGTAATTGTGGAAGTTAATGATGTTGGAACGCCCGGTTGGTTATTCGGAGGTACATCCGTAGAATTACAGCACATATGCACTAAGTTATCTTTTGGTCGCTGATGATCTCTTTCAAGATAGTGAAATACTCGAAGTACAATTTGTTTTTCACTTAGCGACCGAGACTTCGACCGTTTTACCTTTTTCGACGTTGAAGGCCCTTCAATGTCTTCCATTTTTTGCATAGTTTTAGAACGGTGTAGAAATATTATTATTTAATGTTTAAACACTTATTAGCACTAATATTTTCACCAATTGTTCTTACAACACGTCGATTACTTACTAACTTAACTGTAAAACTTACAATTCACACCGTATAATTCAAATCCCGATGTTACGCTCGTGGTTAGAAATACACTACTGAGAACGTCATCGACGAGATGGATTTTACGCGTAACAGACAAAGACACAAATATCGCTCCGTACACCTATGCCATTAGTTGTAACAAATACTGAACAATCCATAAAATAATTAATTTTAAATGATCAAGAAATGTATAAGTATTACTCATTACTGATTTTTGTTATAATTAATATCTTTTATTAGTACTATGATTGTATATTATCTATAATTTGCCACAACTTACAACTCTACTACTTACTCTATTTTGATTCTGCTAAAAACTAGTAAGGTAAAATTGAGATATGACAACACGGTTCACTCTCAATCATTATTTGTTTGAGTTTAGAAGTAATCAAGCTAAAAAGGTGTGTTATAAAAAGAAAATACATTGCATTCGACTGATTTATATTTAATATTTTTTCGTGAAGTATTTCCAACATGCTAGTTACTTGAAAGGATGTAAATTGTAAGAGTATAAGTGATAAGAACTGATCTAGTGCGTTGTGCTTCCTTGTTTTTTGTTGGTGTCCCAGCCCAGCATTCCCAGCCAGCAGTAGTAGTAAATACAATAACATATTGTCTACATTCAACCCCTTTACACGTATATTATCAGCTAAAAGCAGATCACAATAGTTCTCTGCAAAATATAAACAACGCTACAAGGAAAATTGCTCAAGCATGAATTTAACAATTAAATCAAAATATATTATTTTTAAACGATTATGTTAATTATAAATATTATAATATAAATATTTGTAACAAAATAATAGTTGTGTATTAATAAACCTGTTGCCATTCCAAAAAATATATTGTTTGTTGATTATCAGGTATCAAAAATATGTGTAGCTATAGAAATTTGTTGAAATATGTTATGTTGAGAATGTGGTGTTAATACACTGCGACCTAAAAGATCTATTGTGCCCCCTTCTGTCGCCACTGCACTAAGGAAATGTCTCAATGCCTATAGCGACCCTTCCAATCCTATGTTCTCAAGGAAGTGTAGTATTTGAAGTGGCTTCAAGTTAGGTAAATCTCCCTCTTCTATTTGATATCCTCCTAGATATAGTGCCCTTGGATTCTGGAGTGCTACACATGAAATATGTTCTATTGCTCTTAATCTTTTTAATAGATTCTTATTATAGTTGTAAATAAAAATCAACACCTTTTATCCGTCTATTTAACACTTACAAACATATGCATATTTTAAGTTGTAAGGATCCGTAGCATCTTAATTTTACATTAGACACACGACCTGTGATGTCACATTGCAGCAGAACAAAACTTTAATAGAAGAGTGACGATTGAATCTGACCATGTAAAAGGATACTATACTCTTAATTTCCGAAGAAAATTCCAGAGTTTCTAGACCACGGGGGTTTATATCATATGCACAATACGTAAATACGTTTCTGCGCATACAACTCCGCGCTTGGGTGCTCTGAAGTCCGTTTTACAATAGCAAAATATTAAAATTTAAAGCACATTGAATAATTTAACAACATCTCGTTCAGTAACACAGAAAAAGTGTTATTTTAAAAATTTTAATTCATATATTACAACAAATTAAAAAAACATTCCTTCATTTAGTTATTCGTACTATGTGCGTGCCCCGCGCGCGCTGTCTACAAATAACATCAAAATCAAACAAATGTGAGATTATGTTGGTTTTGGTTGTCGAGAAAAACAGATACGCCGAAGATAGTAGTACTTAGTAATATTGTTTTCGCACAGATTACCTGTGAAGATAAAGTTCATTTTAATAATATATACAAAATTATAAATGAAGCAGAATTTGAGTCAGGTTACTAGTTATGTTGCAGGGTTTATTAAGAAACTTAATAGTTTTAACTGTAAAGAGTGTAAAGCTAATTTACAGACATGTTAGAAGACCATCGATACTTTTACTTATTTTAAAGAAAATGATAAAAGACGTTTGATTTATGTGCAAAGTAATGTTATTGAATTTCTTTCAAAATACATCAGAGGCTACTCGTGGCCTAGTCTACGAGGAGGCTACGGAGGCTACTTTTGAAAGGCACACCCTATATACTTAATAAAAATATATGTTTTTATTAGAATACAAGAAGCAGAAATATTACAATGTATTCTAGGTCACGATCCGTCTCTGGTTTACGTGTAAAGAACGTAAAGCAGACGTATTTTCTTATTTAGTTAAAACTTGTCTACTATTAATAATAAGAAAGTATTATAATGATAGTATGAGGGCTGCGGCAATGTCTAAAAGACAAACAAAATGATTTGAAGTTACTGCATTTAATTTTTTTCTGTTCCAGTTTATAGGAATGGTTGCTTTTGTCTTATTTCCTAAAATTCAAGAATTTGTTGTTTTGTTTATTTTGAAAATTTATTTACTTAGGCATTAGTTTTCATATAAAGGAAATTAATTAATATTTGTTGTGCAATTTCTGATTTTTTTTAACCAAAGATAGTTAACGTACCGAAATAGTAATGTAATGTTTGTGATATTAGAGTAACTTTCTTAAAGAGTCATTTGTAAGATATAGATCCATACATATTTCTATAGTTTAATTTTACTTTTTAGTGAATGAAAAATATGTACCTACAGGTAAAGATGAAATGTTCGTTTTTCTGAAGCCTCTATTTCGAAATTAAATTTAATTATTTCCTCAATTTTTGAAATCTTTATAAAAACAAAATTTTGCGATTTATTGCCATCAAAATTTGATTAAATTTTGAAAAACATATTTTGGCTACACGTACTTCACTAAAAATTAAAAAATTACTACCAAAATTTTGGATAGCTATATTTCTCCTTTAAAAAACCCGCCAATTTTCAAATGAAATATAATATTATGGGTAACTGCATTACCGACAGAGTAAGAGTTGATGTTAATACTGCCGGTAACTACATTACCGACAGAGTAGGATTAGTTCTACAACTCCCCCCCCACAGCTCGCTGCAAGCAATATGTTGCCAAATTTCTACAAAGACACGGCAACTCTTAATCCTTCCTTCATATTCTAGACAATCGAGAATGTACTCATACAGAGCTGGCTCTATATAAATAGTAGAAAAAAAGTTTCAATATAACGTTGTATAGAGAAGATAAATTGTAATAAATAAATTAGAATTGTGATTTTTAATTAATAGTGCTATTAAATAAATTAGTGCGTTATAAATAAACTGTTTTTAATAAATAAACTATTTTTTATAGGAAAACAGATGGTACTTTTTTAACCTTCATACCTATTTTAACCTTCATACCTATTTTTCACAATAAATAAAAAAACTTAATGAAAAACAAATGTATCTTTATTCTATTTAAATTATTACCTCTAAAACAAAACGAAATAATTTATAAATTTAGGTACAAAAGTAAACATTAAATTTTCTAAATAGAATATAATTTTTAAATGACAACAACTAGTTTGTCTTTGTCTCCAATGCTGAAATATAATATGCCCAATATAAAACCCTTCAAAGAATTTGACTAGTTTTCAAAAAGACTAATAAAACTATCTAAAACAAAAAGCCTGTGGCTGATAAACAATTTTATTAATTTGAATAAATTAAAAACCGAACTGGCCGAGATCCCATACAAGATACCTATTGCAGTTTGCACTAGACACACATTTTTAAATGATGATTCATCAACCGGGGCAACCACGAACGCCATCCATCTTCATCTGATAAAACATAAAGAAGAGACGACTTCGGACTCTTCGCAGTCAAGATAGTTCTTCCACTTCCACGTGGGTCAATGATTCATAATACGGTTGGCACGGCGGACTTTTGGTTCTACGCTTTGGTTTTGGCTTCGCGGTAAAATTTATTGTGCCAGAGGGGCAAGCACCGCTTAACCGCGAACTATACTTATTATACAGGACGTCGGAAATTTCGTGGTGTTAGAACTTATAAACTAACGAAAAATTTGGAATTTCGTTATCTCTGGGTTATTTTTTTGTTACGATAGTTACCCAGTTGAAATAATTTGGATTTTCAACTAGGTAAAGTCCGATTACAATAAGAAGAACACCGCTACGTCATAACCATTATTTTGAATTTTAAATTAATTAACATGTAAATTATTTTAAATTGGGGAATTTCAATTTATTTAGAACAATGAAAAGTTTAATTCATTACTAATCTTCAATAAATAAAGAATAAATAAGCTATTGGGTATTGAAAATATTTCTTATATTTCTGACATATTAACACGTCACACGCTACTAAAATCCTAGTAGATGGTGATCACCAATGAATACTTCGCCAAGTGATGACGCAGCCTTGTGTCCTTATTGTATTCGGACACTATATCGTTATTTTTGGATATTAGTTGAAAGTTAACTACTAACAAAGATAACAAAATATTTTAATCAGCTGTACGCTGTACCTCGATAACGGTTTTTGGCAATTGGATCCTGTTTGTAAGACGATACCACCCTGCCCTCAAATTAAAAAAAAAACAGAAACTCGACTTTCGACCTGTAGGAACCTTTTCCTATAGACATTTTTGAATATTTAGAATAAACGAGTCTAGAATTCTGTGCTGGTGCTTGATAGAACAAATCAGCGTGAATATAATTATTAATTTGATTGATTAAAAAAATTCAGTTATAATGAGACAATATTTCAGTCATCGAACCATATTTATTTGGTTGTTTTTTTCATTAGCTAAGATTTCAATTATTCATGACACTTAAAGTATAAAATGGACCGGAAACCAAGAAACAAAATTGACGAATCGTCCTATGTCGGATACTCAGATATGGCAACCAAATCCGGTCGACCATATCTCCTCCGCCTACGTGTTCAGGTAGGGGCGACTGATTCATTTTTAAATATTCTTATACATGCACACTAGTGGCGAAACAAAAAAGAATAGGGATCGACCTATACTGATATCGGCATTGGTATATTGGCTTTTTATTGGTATATTGGCTTTTTGCGCGATAACGATTTCGGCCGATATTTAGAATGCGATATCGGCCTAATAAAAATATCAATTAAATATTTAAATTATACATATTTTTATTTAGAATTAAAAAAATATATATATTTAAAATCTAAAAAGAAAAGATTAAGTTAAAAAAAAACCTTTTTTTTTTTAAATATTTAATGTCTAGTAATAATAATAATAATTTTTGTAAAAATGTAAAAAACACAGACCTAGTATCAAGGATACTGAACTAGGACTTATTACACTACCTGCACAAACTGCAAACGTATCCGAAAAAACAGCACCGTTAGAACCAAGGACTCCTTTTGACCAAAAAACTTACGACGCTCTGCAAGAAAACCTCCTCAAGTTTAACGGGATGGACCCCTTAAACCGACCCCCAATACCAAAACTTAGAACAAATAAAGATACTAAAATCATAATTAAATCCACGAATAGCATACTAACTGAAATAATACCCAACTGCCACAATATCGAGCAACTTCTCGATCTTGTCTATGCTTCAACAATAACCATACTTCAGCTGCACGGTCAATCCATTAAGCCTCGCACCGCCACACCATCGAAAACTAGCGAAACCGGCCCTGGCTGGATAAAAAGATTACAGAACAAAATAAACAACCTTCGGGGGCAAATAGGAATTCTGACTGAACTACTTAAACAACAGCCAAGCGAAAGTGTAAAGAGAAAATCATCAAAGTGAAAATATCAAAACAGACGCTCAAATTCTAGACTTCCTAAAACATAATATACTAAAAGTAATGGAAAGCAGGTTAGGAAGATACAAGGAGGCATATCAAAGGCGCAAAGACAATAGTCTATTTATTAAAAGTCAGAGAGACTTCTACCGTAGGCTTGACCCTACTACAACCCGAGCTGATAGAAAATATCCCAATCCAGAAGAGATCCAAAAATTCTGGAGTAACACATGGGAAAAACTAGTAACACACAAAACTTCAGCCCAATGAAACAGACACGAAACAAAAATTAGAGAAAAAGTGCCTATGATGACCCCACGAGTGACCTAAAAGAAACTCTAAAAAAGCAGCAAACTGGAAAGCTCCGGGACCAAACAAAATCCAAAACTACTGGTACAAAAGACTAACATCCATATGGCCAAAACTAAGCTCCCTGCTTAACGATGTTTTGCCTGAAAAAGTACCTTCTTTTCTAACTCAGGGCATTACTTACCTCATACCAAAGACAGAAATACCAAATAAAGATCCGTCGAAGTACAGACCGATAACTTGTCTTCCAACGTTATATAAACTACTGAGTGGAGTTATATGTAATAAAATATACGAACACCTGAACACTAATAACCTCCTTGCAGAAGAACAGAAAGGATGCAGAAAGCGCTCTCAAGGATGCAGAGAACAACAACTATCTATTGATAACATCATCACCAAACATGCAATTAGCAATAAAAGACACCTGTACACAGCATACATAGACTATCAAAAGGCATTTGATAGCGTACCCCATACCATTGGGCTACTTAAAAAAATGATGAAAGAATGGAAAACAAAACTAGTCACCAGTGGACAAACAGTACAAAGCGAACCAATAGAAATTAAAATCCGTAGGGGCATATTTCAAGGCGACGCTCTAAATGCCTTATGATTCTACAACGCCATAAATCCACTCTCGACTGTACTTAATGAAACAAAAAGCACTAACAGAGATTGAAACCGTGTCCCACCTTATGTATATGGATGATATAAAGGTCTTTTCAAGGACCGAAACCGGCCTTAAACGACTCTTAAGATGCGTAGAATATTTGATATACGCATGACATTTGGCCTAGATAAATGTCGAAAAAATAACATCAGAAAGGGTAGATGGCATGAAACTGAAGCACATACACTTACCCAGGCCTCTGGAGGTGGAATTATTGCAAACTTGGAAAAAGGTGAAACATACAAGTATCTCGGATTTGCCCAGGCTCAAGAAATAGATGCAAAAATAATGAAAAGACAAAAAGTAGAACATAGAACAAAAACAATTCTTAGAACTAAGCTGACAGCACAAAACACGATCACAGCTATTAATTCTTATGCCATCCCTGTAATTGCGTACAGTTTTGGAGTTGTAAAGTGGACACCCACGGAACTAGACAGCCTAAACCGATTACAAAACACCATCCTAAAGCCTGTATTGAGAGGTTACACGTACCCACAAGCATGGGTGGAAGAGGAGTGGCGGACATACGCTTACATCATAAAAAACAAATCGAACATCTTCGAAAATACTTTTACCAGAAAGAAGACCACTCCTCAGTTCACAAAACAGTGATTCAACTTGACAAAAAGCTATCATCTTTAAACCTTGCTGACAGGGAATACCAACGCGACTCACACTATACAGTTGCAAAGTTACAAGAAACTTGGAATAGCAAAGAACTTCACGGCAGACACCCACACGCTCTTAACGCCGAATACATTGACAAAAAAAGCTTCCAATGCATGGCTTAGAGGAGGTAGCCTGTTTCCTGAGACCGAAGGATTCCTATGCGCCATCCAGGATCAGGTCGTTGCCACCAAGTCATACCTTAAATACATGGTCAAAGACAATACAATAGTAAACACCAAGTGTCGGATGTGCGGTGAAGAAAATGAAAACCTAGAGCATCTTATCAGCGGATGCAAAACTATGGCGCCAAAGGTATATATAACTAGGCACAACAATGTTGCAAAAATCATTCATGATGAGGTATGCTACAAACTACAACTCTCTGAAACAAAAACTCCGTATTACAAAAACGATAAAAGAGAATGACGAGTACAAAGTATATTGGCATAAAGAGACAGGTGCAACACATTAAAAACAAAAAAAAACAAATGAGATACTACTCATAGATATAGCGGTCCCAGTACCTTTAAACATGCAAATCTGATGTGTCCAACACATGACTTTCCTATCTAGTTATTACAGGCTTTTTCCGGTTATTTTGTACAACCTATTGCAGCATCTCTATAAATGTTTAGAGGATAAACTTAATATATACATTGTCCACATACATCTACCGCGAAACATTTTTCTATAGATATTCATTGAAAATGAAAATACTGAAAAATTTAAATTTAGCACTTTTCCTACAATTTTTCCATTACGGTCCATTTTAAAAAAATCATGTATAAACAAATATTATAGAGATCGATATCGCAAACAACTTTTATTTCAACAATTTTCATAAAAATCAGAATTTTGCACATTTTGTCA